>CM070875.1:63847742-64447742 GCA_036365515.1 Torymus aiolomorphi | reverse complement strand
GGAGACATAGAGTCAGAGGATGAGACACAGCGAGGCGTAGAGACAGAGAGAGAGACGTAGAGAGTGAGATGTTGAAAGAAAGAAAAGAGACGGAGATGTAGAGACGGATATGTAGAGACAGAGACGAAGAGACAGAGATGTACACGGAAAAAAAGTTTCCAGTAAAACCTACCCCTTTATTGACAAAAATTTAGTAAACTGTATAGGAAACCGGGGACATACTCGAAATATATTAAATTTTAGAATCCAGTTTACCAAATTTTAGTATTTCGGAAACTAAAGTGGAAATTAGAATTAAAAAAATTTCTTCGCGATCTATATTACCGACGTTATATTAATTTATATTGTGAATATACTTTAAGTAGAAGAAGTAAATAATTTTTTGTATCTGAAAAAAAAACGCAGAGAGGTGGGATTGAACCCGAGCCCGCCGCGCGAGAAGCCGAAGTTTTACCGCTACGCCAACGTTCACTTACAAGAAAGATGTTTCGACTCGTCTACATATGCTAAAGCTTGCGTGTTCTACCAGAAATTAGTAAACTGACTCGTAAAAATTGCTACACCTTCTATCAAATATTAGTGTATTGAAAATTTAGTATAGTAAGTGCTAAATTTTATACATGTAATGTAGCAAATTTTACAACCATATTTATTGATTTTTAAAAAGGTGTATACCATTAATTGCTAAAAATATATTAAATATTTTGATAATTTGAGTATGTTTCCAAAATAGTAGAGAAAATAGTAATTTTTAATGGAAACTTTTTTCCCTGTAGAGCAGGAGATGTAAAAACAGACACGTACAGACAAAGGCGTTAAGACGGAGACGGAGAGAGAGAGATGATACAGAGCGGGGCGTACAGAGAGAGAGAGAGAGAGACGTAGAGAGAGAAAGGTAGAGATAGAGACGAAGGGACCAAGACGTACGGACAGAGACGTAGTGGCAGAGGCGTAGAGACATACGTGGAGACAAAGACGTAGAGACGGAGACGCACAGACGGAGATGTAGAGACAGAGGATGGGACACAGCGAGACGTAGAGAGAGAGAGAGAGAGAGAGAGACAGAGAGAGGCGTAGAGAGACGTATAGAGAGTGAGAGAGAGAGACGTAGAGCCAGCAACGTACAGACGGAGATGTAGAGACGTAGAGAGAGTGAGAGAGAGAGACGTAGAGGCAGCGACGTATAGACGGAGATGTAGAGACGGAGGCGTACAGACAGAGATATATAGGCAGGCGTGTAGATACAGAGACGTAGAGACAGGATAGGACACAACCAGACCTAGAGACAGAGCCCTAGAGACAGAGGCGTAGAGAGGGACATCAAGTCAAATACGTAGAGATGGAGACGTAGGGACGGAGACATAGAAACAGAGGATGAAACGCACCCCCTATAGCACTCAATATTGGAGCAATATTGCTCCAATATTGCCTTGAAATGTTCCCCATATTCGCCAATGTTCCCTCAAAACTAGTATACATGGATAAAACCATGGAGCACAATTGCTGCAATCCATGATTTTCGTTTCACCATTGCTTTTTTAAAATTATGGTTCAAGCTCTCTGTCATAGCAATATAGCAGCAATATTTAGCCAATATTTAGCAACACAAAAGGAATATTAATTTTATAATTATATTTTTCTGCTGATTTTTCTGATGATTTTGCATTATTGCAAAAATATTTGTACAATATACATGAACACTGAAAGAATTTTCCCGTTTGGCCACTGATTGTTGGAGCAATATTGCCTCAATGTTGCTTTGAGATATTCGCTACATTACCCTTAAGGGGAAATTCACTAATGTATTTTGGAAATTGAGGCAATATTGCTCCAACAATCAGTGGCCAAACGGGGACATTCTTTCAGTGTTCATATATATTGTACAAATATTCTTGCAATATTGCAAAATCACCAGAAAGATCAAGAGAAAAATATAATTATAAAATTAATATTCCTTTCGTGTTGCTAAATATTGGCTACATCTTGCTGCAATATTGCTATGACAGAGAGCTTGACCCATCATTTTAAAAAAGCAATGGTGAAACGGAAATCTTGGATTGCAGCAATATTGCTCCATGGTTTTATCCATGTATACTAGTGTTGAGGGAATATTGGCGAATATGCCAAAGCAATATTGGAGCAATATTGCTCCAATATTGAGTGCTATAGGGGACCGAGCCGTAGGGAGAGAGATTGTCGTACAGAGAAAGAGACGTACAGGCGGAGATGTAGAGACGGATACGTAGAGAGAGAGAGAGAGAGAGAGAGAGAGAGAGAGAGAGAGAGAGAGAGAGAGAGAGACGTTGAGAGCGAGGCGTGGTGAGAGAAAGAGAGACGTTGAGAGCGAGGCGTGGTGAGAGAGAGAGAGACGTTGAGAGTGAGACGTGGAGAGAGAGAGAGACGTTGAGAGTGAGACGTGGAGAGAGACAGATAGAGAGAGACGTACAGACAGAAAAGTAGAGACAGAGACGTAAAGACAGAGCCGTAGAGACAGAGGCGTAGAGACAGACGTATAGACAAAGACGTAGAAACGGAAACGCAAAGAAGTACAGACAGATGATGACATTCAGCGATGCAGAGAGAGAGAGAGAGAGAGAGAGAGAGAGAGACGTAGCGCTAGAGAGACGTGGAGAGAGACGTAGAGAGAGAGCGAGAGAGTGAGACGTACAGACAGAAAAGTAGAGACAGGGACGTAGAGACAGAGTCGTAGTGACAGAGGCGTAGAGATAGACGTGGAGACAAAGACATAGAGACGGAGACATAGAGACAGAGGATGAGACACAGCGAGACGTAGAGAGCCAGACGTAGAGCGTGAGACGTAGAGGCGGATATGTAGAGACGGAGACGAAGAGAAGGAGGTCTAGAGACTGAGACGTAAAGGCAGACACGTAGAGACAGAGGCGTAAAGACGGAGACGTAGAGAGAGAGACTAGAGTCAGAGACATTGAGATTGACATGTTCACATGGAGGCGTAGAGAGAGAGAGAGAGAGAGAGAGAGAGAGAGAGAGAGAGAGACAGTCGTAGAGCGAGACGTATTGACGGCGATGTAGAGACGGAGGCGTAGAGACAGAGATGTATAGGCAGGCGTGTAGAGACGGAGACGTAGAGACATGATGAGACACAGCGATACGTATAGACGGATACGTAGAGACGGAGACGTAAAGACAGACACGCGGAGACAGAGCCGTAGAGACAGAGGCTTAGAGACAGACGAGGAGACAAAGCTGTAGAGACGGAGCCGCAGAGACGGAGTTGTAGAGACAGAGACGTAGAGATAGAGCCATCGAGACGGAAACGTAGAGATTGAGGATGAGACACAGCGAGACGTAAAGAGAGAGAGAGAGTCGCAGAGAGAGAGACGTAGAGACGGAGATGTAGAGAGGGAGACGTAGAGACAGAGCTGTAGAGGCAGAAAAGTTGAGTCAGAAAAGTACAGGCAGGGACGGGGAGACAGACACGTAGAGATTAGATTAGATTAGATAATGTTTATTTCTGTACATTGTGTTGTACAATTGAAAAGTAGATAATACAAATGGTAAGTTATTACAATAAAAGAACAAATCGAAAAATAAATAGAATATAACAGCAAATAAAATGTAGTTTTGACATAGAGTGAAACAAAAGTAAAGAACGCAAAAATAATTAAAACAATTAAAACGCATGAATAGAACGTAAAAAGTATGACAATGTATGGAACGTAGTTTTAGTCATTTGCATCGCAGTTGAAAAGATGTTGATGAAGACATGATTTGAAATGAGGAACAGAAGTGGTATTACGGATGTGTGATGGTAATGAATTCCAGATGTATGCAGAACTGATATGGAATGATTTTTTCAGTGTCTCGGTACCAAGCCACGAATATCCAGGGGCTTCATGTCACCCCTGACAGGTCGAGTAGCAACGGCAAAATCAAAAAAAGCCAGTAGATAGGACGGCGTCGCTGTATTGAATATTTTTCGCAGGAGATTCGCGGCAAAGTACTTCATACGCGCTGTCGTTGTCAACCAGCCAAGTTCACGCCTGTAAGAGGTTATATGTTTCCACCGTTTTAGACCATAGATATAGCGGATACCTGTGTTGACAAGAGTTTAAAATTTGGATTTGATATCTTTCGAGAGATTATTGTATACTAAGCAACAGTGGTCGATCACAGGAAAAAGAAACATTTGAATTAAGTGCTTACTCAAACGAAGGTTGGTGCTTTTCCTAAAATAATAGAGACGGTACATAAGAGCTCGTACTCGGCGGCATAAATGCGCAATATGCTCGTTCCAGTTAAGCTTGGAGTCAAGCACCACACCCAGATTGCGTAATGAAGATTCATATGCAATAGGAGTGCAACCAATGGCAATGAAGCTTCTGGCTACGGAGGGGAGAGAGTTTATATAGTAAGGGGAACCTACGATCATAGCTTTCGTCTTATTGACATTAAGCCTAAGATTATTGAGGCTGGCCTAGCTGATGATACGGTCGGCGTTTGCGCTCATCTTAGTGGAATAATGATCAAGCTCCTCAAGAGGACAGCTGATATAAAGCTGAAGGTCATCTGCATACATGATGTGGGAAACGTCATGGTCAAAACATAGAGGCAGATCATTAACATAGATGGCAAAGAGCAGTGGCCCCAACACAGAGCCCTGCGGTACTCCGGTATTTAGCTCGAGAAATGATGAAAAATTGCCATTATTGTCAACGACCGCTTGCTGACGACCAACCAAATATGACGCTAATCAATTAATTATTGATTTAGAGAAACCATGCTCGAGTAATTTTTTAGGAGCTTGACGTGACAAACAGAGTCAAAAGCCTTACTAAAATCAAATAATAGAAGCAAAGTGACTTGCTTCCTACTCATTCCAAACCTAATATCATCAGTGAGTTTA
This sequence comes from Torymus aiolomorphi, assembly GCA_036365515.1. Taxonomy (NCBI): domain Eukaryota; kingdom Metazoa; phylum Arthropoda; class Insecta; order Hymenoptera; family Torymidae; genus Torymus; species Torymus aiolomorphi. Next base: position 64,442,857 of record CM070875.1, on the reverse strand, counting down.
AGTAAGGCTGTTTGAGTGCTGTGTCCAGATCGAAAACCAGTTTGAAGAGGATTGAGAAGGAGCCTAGATTCTAAGTAACAGGACATTTGCTGGTATACCAGCCATTAAAGCGCTTTAGAAAGAAAACAGCAGAGATATTGGACGAAAATCACTGAAGCTATTTGGGGTACGCACCTTGTTCAAAGCAATTACGGAGGATTTCTTCCACAATTGCCGAAAACATGCTTCGCGTAGAGATTGATTAAAGATGTTAAGATGATAGGTGTAAGAAAAGGTAGTGCGAGTTGTATGACACGCTGTGGAATACCATCAGGTCCTCTAGCTTCCGTACTGAAGTGATTTACTGCCTCACAAATATCTGAGATTTGTATCTCCTTGAAAGTAAAATACTCCGCGTTGTTCGATGAGGTCAGAGTACTGAGAAAGTCAGAAACAGACGGAGTAGCCGCGTCGTAAGAAACGCTTCTAAAGTGTGCATTGAGCTTATCGATGGAGAACGACAATGACGTTGATTTTTTGGACCCTGTGATACCTAAATGCTCAAGCTCAAGCCAGATATACTTGGGATCGGTCAGCGTTGTTAATCAGAGATGGTAGTAGTGGTTTCTGGCTTCCTCAATAGAGCGATGTGCTAAATCGCGAGCTTCACGATATAGCAGCAGATCATATCCTGTACGAGACCTACGAAAACGTTTGTACAGACGATCTCTCTGCCGGATTAAGACGCGATGTTCTGACGTAAACCATGGATGCCTATTCTTTCCAGGAGTAATTGTTTTGATCGGCGCGAGAGCATTGATAGCAGAGGTTACGTGGGATTGCAAGATAGAGACACATTCATCAAGGGAACTCGACTCAGCCACAGACCAGTCCAAGCCTCTCAGATAATCAGTAAGAGACTCTGCGCTAATTGCATTATAATCACGAAAGGTGAATGATTCTAGTGAAGGCTCGGCGGTTTCAAGTGCAAGTGTCGCAGTAATTAGATAATAATAGTAGAGACAGAGACGTAGAGACTGAGAATAGAGACAGAGATGCAGAGACAGAGACGGAAAGTTAGAGAGAGCGAGAGAGAGAGAGAGAGAGAGAGAGAGAGAGAGAGAGAGGGGGGGGTTACCGCAGTGATGTAAAGACGGAGACTTGGAGACAAAGATGTAGTGACGGAGACGTAGAGACAGTGATTTAGAGTGAGACGCACAGAGACGTAGGGACCGAGACATATATAGTGACCGAAAAACATTTTTTCCCATATGAACAAATACGGCCCCTTTTTACCTTGAAAAGCGGCACCAAAGTTATTTTGGTTCCCGTTTTAATTTAAATTAAACTTTTGCGGTAAAAACGTTCATATTTCCCACAATTTTGAAAAATGAAATTTCTTTAAAAAAAATAGGAATCTGTATAGGTTTCTACTGAAAAAATATAACGTGAAATTCTTGTCCGCGAGTTGCTTAATCCCTTTAATGATTAAATAAATATCAGTTTCTGGGAATTAATAATCGTCTACTAGGTTGCGCCACCCCGCAGATAAATTAAAAAATCTATGTTTTCAAGGTTTTTAGCCATTTCTTACATTTTTTGAAATTTTACACATGAGATATCACGTAATATCTCACGTCAATCTTATGTTCGAAAATTTCTCACGTGAGATCTTTCAGTAGGGTATACTAAATGTAATATATTACACCTGATTTTTCACCTGATTTCTCAGGTGAAAAAATTGTAAAAATTGAAAAATTGTATAAAATGCTTAAAAACGTGCATTTTTGAACTCATCTGGGGGGTAAAACATCCTAACAGGCCATTTCCAATACTAAAGTAGCTGATTTTTCTTTAAATAAGGTTGCGGACCAGAATCTCAGGTGAGATTTTGGCATGAGAAATCAGGTGAGAAATCAGGTGAGAAATCAGGTGATTCTTTTCAGTAGGGCCACGCACTGCACGCACTTATATAGAAAGAATCGTTTGGGGCAAATGGTCGATGCACTTGCGAGCCAATATTTTCGTTACGTTTGAGTGAAATGACTATTACTGTTATAAATCTCATTAAATCATTGGGCACTCGCAATACGTAGACCACTCATTCCGTACGTAAGTACGTTACTTAACAGTTAAGAAATGGTGATTTGTATAGTACTTATGGCAATGGATTCATTCCTTAAGTGTTAATGCATGTGACTTAAACTTTTTTCATATGTATATTCATTTTACAGTTAAGTTAAGTATTTTAAGTTAAGCCGCTTCATTTATAAATACCAGAAATCGAATTTCAAAGCCTTGTTATAATCCTTTTTCAAAAGGGTGTACTCTCCTTGTAAGTAGGTATAATTATGAGAACCACCAGCAAATATCAACTTCGATGGGTTATATCCTGGTGTACCGAACGTAACTATAATTATTTTACGCGAAAATTTGTCTTTCATATGCTATTCAGTGAGGAGATCAATTTGATTCATGAAATTGCTCATATTAGCCGCGGACATGTCGCCGTCATTCTTTAGCTTTCAGTGAGCGCGCAGATATTCCTTTGCCTGTTAATTAAATGTTCTTTATAAGACTGTCTGGGTGCAAGTACCCTTTCACTCGCCGATTATTTATTTAGGTATATGAAGTTAATATTTTAAACTTTCCGTCCGTGGTAGAGTAGGTTTTAAATAAAATAATTAAAATATTAAATTATCTTAATTATCCAAGATTATTAAAATTAGACTGCTATCGTGTGAGTTAGCTTAAATTGCACGCTGAGTTTGAATAGAAATCATATTAATTGTATTGTCCTGAATAGGAATTTCAATTTTCGGAGTATCAAGTTATATATTTTGCTAGTATTTTCGAGTAAAAATTTTGTTGCAGGTTTTTTGGAGATGGTTTTATATTGCTCGTAATTTCCAGTTCGAATTATGTTGTATTCTTCCATGAGTTAGAATTATCTGAACAGGAGGCGTGGAATTTAAGAATCAAGCGATTTCAAGATATTATTGTAAAAGATTTAAAGTCATATATGAGCAATTCTCTAGAACTTTTAACTTTTACCGTACTGTAACATATCTTATGGTTCTAAGATATTTACCTATCTAAGTCAAGCATATATTTATAAAGTCCACTTCCAGTAACATGTTCCAGTACATATATAGTACTCACTTTTAAACAAGGATAAGCTCTGTGGGAAATCTGAGAATAAGGCCTAAATTTAGAGGTTTTGGCTGCGTTCCATAGGAAATTTTCATCCTTTTCACATCAATAAAAAAAAATTACTATTTTATAAATGCTTTATTACTAACTTTCTTAAGCTATCATCCCTTGTTTGTTATTAAAAAATATGTTGTCGGATTGAATGTGCCTACCGTTAAAAAAAAAGTGCATAGAATTATCTCTGTGACACTGTATTTTGGTAAAAATCAGAAATAAACTTTATTTGTCGATTTAAAAAAATAACTTTTGTGTTTTTTTAACTTTCTGGAGCGTAAATTACTCGTCTTGGAGAGATGAACAAAAGGCGACTTTTGTTATAAGTGTGCCTCTTATGGAAACTGAAGTATGATCTACTAAAACACACGGTGTCGATGCGCCCCTCACCTAAAAAATTATCATTTTTTGGTGGCACACGTAAACAACGGTAAATTAGTTTAAACTTAGAAATTCCGATTTATTTTAAAAAAAATCAAAAAAGAAAATGATTGTAAGACAGTTTTACATGCATTCGCTCACGCTTACTCGTACGTGCATAAGCATACAATATTAAAAAAACTATATTTAAAAATTAGGAGCACACCCTTTTTATTGTTATTTGGGTTACGTAACACAGAAAAAAATGAGTTTTTTGAATGTGCCTCAACATTAAATTTTGAAATTTGTATTTAGCTAAACGTTAAAAGTTCCAGAGAAATACTCATATATAGAAAGCATTTTTACGAATATAAAAGTTTACCTACTATTTAAATTATTAAATTTCATTATCAGATTTTAAATATAAATATAAAAGAAAATAAATACGGATTTCTTTTTCTATTTGGAATTTATAAATTAATTCCTTTTGGAAAACATCGCTATTACAATTAAAAAAATTTTTTAATAGCCAACATCAACAAAATACTTTGCTTCTGGAGATCGTCTTTTGTTCAAGGTGGGGCCGACAGAGATATTAATTTTTTTTATATCTCTCACTGTCGTTCCCACCTTCAACAAAAGACGATCTCCAGAAGTAAAGTATTTTGTAGACGTTTTCCAAAAGGAATAAATTTATAAATTAATTGCAAATAGAGACATTCTCATGAAATTATTATAAATATTATTAAAATGAATTGCCAATGCGAGTCATTTAATTGCAGTTGCAGTAAGTACTTAAAAAAAGGTTAATAAACCTTTTAAATTGACAAGATACAATTAGAATTAACCTTTTTTTCTCAAAAGTCTTGTCAATTTTTAATATAATACCATATATTATTATTATACTGTTAATCATTATTTGTTACGTTATTGTAGCTCATTGCTATAGGATTGTGGCGTTGATGGATAGGATGGATACTTTGATAGATCAACACAGGCAGCTTGAGACTCTGATAGAAAAACAGAAGGAACTCGAAAAAAAAATTAGACCATATAATGAATTTTATTAAGTGTCTAAAAAATGTTTTTAATTACATACACAGTGGTCTCGAACATTTAATTCATCTTGTAGAAGATCATTTGAATGCTTATAAATAAAAAGAAACTTATAATATACACTGTCTAATTGATTTTTACATATTGATTTTATCTTTTTACAGTAACCAACATAATATTATTTCTGAGCAAATAATAGAAAATATGCAAATCTAAGCAAAACTTGATAAATGGACTTTATGACACTCTGTGCGATAAGTAAAACTTAGGCGCATGCTTTCTAAATGCAAGAGTGCTAATAAAAAGCACTTAATGCACAAAGTATCATAAAATAATGTTCGACACAGGTAATAAATAAATTGCTTTGCCCGGATAATAAACTCACACTCGTTCAAGAATGATATTTATAGTACTAGTATCGAAAAGTACTATTAGAATACCTTAGTTGTCTCACTATTGTTCTCAAGGGAATAGTTACATGTATTCAAAATGTTTCAGAGAAGTTCTTAATAAATATTGTTCTATGCAAGATTCAGATAATAATAATTCTTAGTTCATAAACTGGTTGTGTTTTTAATTTTACAAGATTATGTGTGTCAATAATCGGTTATTAGTTTAAGTAGTTTCAAGCAATCATAATTTGAAGAACTTAAATATACTATCAAAGAATGTCGAGAAAGCTTTTTTTATCACAATGCTTCTTAGTTCATAAACTTTTTGTTTATAATTTTACAAGTTGTGTAGCAATGATGGGTAGTGATAATTTCAACAAATCCAAGTGTTGAGAATAATATAATAAATGATTGGCTTATGGTGAGGGGTGCCAAATGTTTCAGAGGAACCATCTGCAATGCTTGCTTGTAAAAAATTCACAGCTGGGACCCACTCCGACAACATATCTGCGTTAAGAACTTTTCAAATTAAAATAAAATATTCAATGGACCGGAACGACTATTTTGTGAAAAAACTTTGTACCAGCTGCTGTTATGGATATTATAGTTGGCATAACAAATCAACTTCCTGGACAACTTTGAGCTTCAAGTTTTAATTTTATTCTAAGTGTACTTCGCACACACATGCACATAGACACACATACATAGAAATATAGAAAAATCCTCCTTGTATAATCTAAAAAAGAAAACAAAAAATTAACACAAAGTGTCAATGTCCTTTCCAAAATATTCAATATAATTGCTTTGCTCGAATGACAAACTCACACTCGTTCAAGAATGATATTTATAGCACTAGTATCGAAAAGTATTATTACAATATCTTAGTTGTCTCACTATTGTTTTCAAGGGAATAGTTACATGTATTCTCCTTGAAGAATGCAATGCTCATTTGCAAAACTGTAAAAAAAAACAAAGTATGAGGCTTTTAATACAAATTCAAGCTGTTAAAATAGATAAATATAATTGTTTAATTAATTAAAGAATTTGTTTTCAGTAATTTTTATATCATTACGAGGAACTAAAAAGTAGATATCAGAGACAACAAATAAATACAAGCAATAAAAGTACATAGATACAAAAAAAAAAAAATAAAGCAATAAGTAAGAAAAACTGCTACCTACTTACATAGAAGCTGTCAGAACTTATAAATCCTTGCCAAATGATCTAAAGAACTTACAATGTAGTAAAATTACAATTAAGAAAACACAGTTTACATACAGTTTGATAATGGAGCATTGCATTGTATTCTTCATTAATTAATTCTTTAATTAATTACTTTTCCGTTAATCCAAAATTAAGTTGAAGAATTGAATTACCCTCCTCTTGAAAAATAAATAATTCATTATTAGTAGCATTCCTTGTAAATAAACAAATAAATTAAAAATTACAAATTAGATTATGTGTACCTTAACCATGTGATTAATTCCCTTATCATATTCTGAATCTGGATACTGAGGTCAGTCTTTTATAAACTTGTCCTGAAACAAATAGAGTTCACAAAGTATTTTATTTCTAAATAAATATAATTAAACATAACAATAATATACTTATCTGATTATTGTTTCATGAACAATTTTCATTGTTAAATGCGACGGCTCACGGCTAGGCTAGCTGATCGAACACGCGAGCAGACGAGCAGGCACGCAATCGCAGCGCGTGTTCCGAAATGCATCTTTTTCCGTCGAATTCCCGAGTCTCGAGTCTCACCGCTCTGAATATAGCAAACACTGGGGTGAAAATATTTTGTGTAGGACCGCTGGCGATGCCGTACCATGCCGTTCGATGCCGCGCGGTGCCGCACGGTGCCGCACGATTAGTGCTATGTCCGTTCCGTTGTCTAAATGGTTCAAAATAAATTGTAAGTTGTAATCTCTGCATGATTTAAATTAAATAGTTAAATAAATAATGCAGAGATACGACGTACAATTTATTTTGAACCATTTAGACAACGGATTGGACGCAGCATTGGACCACTGGCATCGTGCGGCACCGCGCGGCATCGAACGGCATCGAATGGCATCGAACGGCATCGTACGGTATCGCACGGCATCGCACAGCGACAGCACAGCGCTTATGTATTTACATGCTCCATTATAGTTTTGGGTTGACGGTCGTGAAAGCTAACCCTAACCAGTTTTTCTTATCATAAGTTATATATTAACAGTGAATCCACAAACATTTATTTAAGAGCTGTACAACTAAAAGAAAATCTTAATGTTGGAATGTTTATATTTTACAATATAGAATAAAAAAACTTAGAATTTTCATTGAGAATTATTGTTTGATTATTGAAGATTACAAATCTGGATTGTTTTTTCTGTTGTTTTTTTAGAAATTTGTAAAGTAAGTTTAGTTTCTTCTCCTGTCTTTTTCATATTTTTTCTCATGATATCGCTTCATAATATAGTTCAGAAATATTTACTGGAACTGTGTATTTATATATTTTAATTTTATATTTTCGGCGCGGCTATTTGTACGACAGATTGTGTTCGTTGTATATCTATATATATACAGATACGACAGAAACGCGTATCGTTTGAGTGCGGAAATTTTGATAGAGCAGGTAAGAAAATAGTTACCACATTTCTTTAGTCATCTATCAAAGTTTGTCTAATTTTCAAAATTTTCTAGTGTACTCCTTTCGTCTGTTGATATATTTGGAGGTTAGGAAATCTGTCGTACAAATACCATCAGCCTTTTATTTTTAAACTTTTATTTAATGTGGTTCGTTTGCATACGGTTATTAGCTTAATATTGTTTTTATGTGCATGATGATAATTATGCAATAATACTTATGCATCATCATGAGAATAAAAATACTTGTATGTACAAATAAAAACTAATAAATATGAACACATTGTCACATTGTGCTTACTATACACACATTTTACTAAAAGCTAATAATTACTTTTGTTAGTAAAACTTTTAAAAATCAATAATTTTTAGCCAAATAAACTTAAATCTACTTAAGTTAAATGCCTGCGTTAGTAATTTTAACATTATAAGGTAGATAAATAAATATACTGTATAAAGTAATTCAGGCCTCGAATTTTAATTTATACCTTTTAAGTATATTATAATGTTTTTTATCCCATTTTTAAACTAGGAGCAAATATGAATTTTTATAAATGATTTTTAATCTGCTCAAGGGAGCTTCCCATTTTAATAAACGTTTTATGAATAAAAATCTATTTTATATGCTTATGCGCTTTTTAATAAAAAAAAAACTATTACTCAAGCTGCATTAACTCACTGTCCTGTTATTAGCCTTTAGATGACCAGAAAGTCAGTATATTGGCTCATCCTTGAACGACACTCCACACATGGTCAGACCATGATATAAGATATTGTTTTTGGCATTTTTTTAATCATATACCACAAATAACAGAGCTCTAAATAAAGTTTAGAACATTCTTTTAATGTTATAGATAAATTTCTGAATTTTATACAGGTATTTTTTATTTACAGAATATTGTTCATAAATGGGTCTGAAGTTTGCATCGTTGGAATGCAATGAAATAATTTTTTACGATTGATTATAATTATTAAACAATGGAAATTTTATCTAAACCTTTGTTTTAAAGTTATTTTACACTATAAAACACTAAATTTACACGAAAAATTAATATTATTTAATATAAACGTGAAGTAAAATGAATTATTTTTTTTATTTTGTTGGACTCCAACGTTGCAAACTTCAGACCCATGTTCATAAATCTCTCCTAAGACATGTTTATATAGTTTATAGTTATTCATTCGAAATAGCAAACCTCTCCTACGGCATGTTTATGTATTTACTCATTTAATATAAACGTGAAGTAAAATGAATTATTTTTTTTATTTTGTTGAACTCCAACGTTGCAAACTTCAGACCCATGTTTATAAACCTCTCCTAAGACATGTTTATATAGTTTATAGTTATTCATTCGAAATAGCAAACCTCTCCTACGGCATGTTTATGTATTTACTCATTATTATCATCAATAATGAGTTCATGATTTCTTTTTATAATTTTATTTTTAATAACAGAAACACTTTTCTTGAAGAGAATGTTCATATAATGCGTTCAAGTGTAGTTTTTTTTAAATAAAATATGCTCATTCTTGTTCTTCCTCCTTGAAAAAATTCAATTTTCTGTATGTGAGATCCATTCTCTCATACAAAATGGTTAAAATAGAAGCTCTGGTACCTTGGATGTTTTGATTTGTAATGTTATCCCTGCAGCGTTGACTCGACGAAAAGTTATTGCTAATCTGTCCCTTATTTTTCATGATCTATCCACTAGTAAATAAGTTATTAAGATATTGTGCTGAGTTACGTTATGTTTTTTTTTGTCATCAAAATCACTTTTCATACTTTCTACGTAGTAAAATTTATTTTATATTCTTAGTGGTTTTGTAACAGGTTCAGTACTGATAATGTATAGAAAAATATGTACAAGTTTACAAAGAATAAAAAAGACTCTTAAAAATATTTTCAGTTTTAGTAATTCCTAATCATGTGTATTATTATGACTGGTATTAAAAGCGTTATGGATGAAAGTCTTAGAAGTTATTTTTTTTCTACAGCAATCTAAAGTATGGCATTTCATGAGAAATATTTGGATCATGCCGTACTGAACTTGTTAAGCCAGAATCACATAAAAATATGATTTAAAATATAATTAGTTACTAAATAATTCTCTCTCTCTCTCTCTCTCTCTCTCTCTCTCTCTCTCTCTTTTTATATATATATATATATATATATATATATATATATATATATATATATATATATATATATATATATATATATATATATATATATATATATATATATATATATATATCATACATGTATTTTTTTATCAATTGTAAGAAATACTCCCCTGAAAATTTCATCCTATTTTTTTAAGATCTTAACTTTTTAGTTTTAGGCCAAAATCATCTGAAAAAATTATTTCAAATAATAAAAATTACTATGAAACAAAAAGAAATATTATTTTATTATTAGCTATAAATATAATAACTCAATACTGATAGAATAAAAGCCAAGGTTCGTAAATATATTTTATACAGAATCGAGGCATTTTTAAAATTTAAAGTTTGATGTTACTTTTACAGTCAACCAATTCTAAGTTTTGAGGAGACAAAGTTCAAATTGCTTGTAATTAATTCATGTGTCTCGCATGAAAAATGACAAATATATATAACATATTCTTGAACAACTATATTTTTAATGGAATAAACTACTTTTTTCTTTTAGGTTATGAATTTTTATGGTTTTTAACATCAAAAAAGGTACTTACAAAAATTTTATATTGGCAACTCTTGGGGCTATATACAAGTTTACAATTACAAGTAATTTAAAAATTCTGTCCCATCATCTTAATTTTTTTATATTCTTAGTGATTTTGTAACAGGTTCAGTACTGATAATGTATAAAAAAATATACAAGTTTACAAAGAATAAAAATGAATCTTGAAAATATTTTCAGTTTTAGTAATTCCTAATGATGTGTATTATTATGACTGATATGAAAAGCGTTATGGATGAAAGTTTTAGAAGTTATTTTTTTTCTACAGCAATCTAAAGTATGGCATTTCATGAGAAATATTTGGATCATGCCGTACTGAACCTGTTAAGCCAAAATCACATAAAAATATAATTTAAAATATAATTAGTAAAAAATTCTCTTTATATATATATATATCATAAATGTATTTTTTTATCAGTTGTAAACAATTTATTTACTCCCCTGAAAATTTCATCGTATTTTTTAAGATCTTAACTTTTTAGTTTTAGGCCACCATCATCTGAAAAAATTATTTCAAATAAAAATTAATAGGAAATAAAATAGAAATATTATTTTATTATTAGTTATAAATATAATAACTCAATACTGATAGAATAAGCCAAGGTTCGTAAACACATTTTATGCAGAATCGAGGCATTTTTAAAATTTAAAGTTTGATGTTACTTTTACAGACAACCAATTCTAATAGACTTTGATGAGATAAAGTTCAAATTGCTTGTAATTAATTTATGTGTCTCGCATGAAAAGTGATAAATATATTATTAACATATTCTTGAACAATTATATTTTTAATGGAATATATGAATTTTTATGATTTTTAACATCAAAAAACGTATTTACAAAAACTTTATATTGGCAACTCTTGGGACCATAGGTATACAAATTGACAATTACAAGTAATTTAAATTCTGTCGCATCAAAATCTTCTATTTAGTTGTTTAAAAAGTTTACAGTCTGTGGTAGCTTTACGAGACAGTATAGTAATTTTTCCAAAACTTTTCTCTCAGTGTATAAATCGTTTTCATCAAACCTAGTCGACCCTTTTCAGCAGTTTACGTTATTAATTTTATTGTGCAGACGCAGCGATCAATTGGACATCATTTTCTTGGATAGTGCAGGTAAGTATACTTTTTTCGTATTAATTAGTATCAATATAGGCAACTTTCACGGCAAAATAATAGGCTGCTTTTTGCGGCTTCAAAAAGGCAGCTCTAAGCGCCTTCAAATAGACTGCTCTCAATGCGTGAAACAGGCAGCTCTAAGCGCCTTCAAACAGGCTGCTCTAAGCGCCCTCAAACAGGCTGCTCTTAGCGCCTTTAAACAGGCAGCTCTAAGCGCCTTTAAACAGGCTGTTCTCAGCGCATGAAACAGGCAGCTGTAAGCGCCCTCAAACAGGCTGCTCTTAGCGCTTTCAAACAGACAATTTTTAGTAGCACCATAAATAGTTCATGATGAGTAAACAACTTAATAGGTATGCGCTTACTAGAGAAGATAAAATCAAAATTCTCAATGGATCAAATTTAAAAGATACTCATGTTGATTTATTTCATAATATACTGTGTACTTATTCACCATATAAGCCATAAAGTACTTTAATTGTTTCCCGCATTTTAAACAATCCAGAGTTACGGTATCTTCAACGTATTGACCGCAATGAGCGACACGTTCGACTCTTACACAGCTGTGATGGTTTATGTCCAGATTGTTTAAACGGACATTGGATACGTTGTTATTATGATACAACTGCCATTTTCATTTTCGATTCTGTCAATAGCGGTCGACTGCATGTTAAACATGAAATTTTTCTAAAGCAATTATTTCCGTTTTTTAACGATGTTCCAAAATATTTTTGAAAAGTACAATACCAAAACAATGCTCATGACTGTGGAGTGTTCGCAATCGCATTTGCTACATCGATATTTTTTCAGCAAAACCCGTCTCAAATAGTATACGATGTTGACAAAATGCAACCACATCTTTATGGTATGCTTGAATATAATACATTAATTCATTTTCCTACAACAAAAAATGAAAGTCCCAACAAACACTTGTTATCGACAAATGCATTACCAATTATATTCAATCAAAATAAAGTTTCTATATTGAAAACATCAGTTTGTAATAAAAATATTAAAATGAATAATGACACAATGGTGACCCAAAAGAATTCTTTCGTTGTCCCTATTGTTAGTAACAGTAAAAAATGCGCTGTGAAAAAAGACAATTCTAAGGAAGCGCGTTTACTTTGGAATGTTATTGGACTTCCCAATCCAGACATTCAGTGTTATGCAAATGCATCTCTCCAAACTTTATTGCATTGTACTTCAATTAGACAAAAATTATTAGAAAAACCAGAACAAAATCCCTTATATTTTGCGCTACAGGAATATGTTTCCGGACGCCAAGTTAATATGATGGCTTTCAGAGGATTCGCCCATAAACAATATATTGAAAGAGATCAACAAGATGTTGCAGAATTTATTACACATCTTTGTGACAAGTCTGATAACCTACATACTGTTTTGAAACATGAATTGATAGTTGAAAGGCACTGTCCTACTTGTATAAATACACGAACTGATGAACCTACCAATAGTTACATGTTAGGTTTGGATTTACCAAACTTCAATGATGTTAAATTGCAGGATATTATCAATTTTAATATTGATAAATGGAACTGCACTGATATTCATTGTAATAATGGATGCCAAAGTTTCAAAGATGAAAAAACATTGCTACGTACGAATAATAAAACTCTAATTTTACAATTGAACTTGTTTCTTGTAGATAGTAATCGTACAGTAAGAAAGAAAGATAATCTCATTATAAAGAATTTAGATAAAGAAATAGTGGTCATAAACAAAAAGCATTACAAAGTGATAAGTGGCCTATTTCATCATGGCCCTACGATCCTTTCAGGCCATTATACTGCAATGTTACGTGTAAATGACTATTGGTTGAAAGTAGATGACTTAACGGTCAAGCGAACTTCCTGGCCGGAGACCAGCAAAGATGTTTACTTATTATTTTTGGAAGAAGTTTCTAAACAAGCTTTACCACAGTCATTAGTACAAAATAATTTGATTGAAGTAAGTAAGTCTATTCATAGCGGTAAAAACTATGATCAAATAACTGTTCAACAGACTAATAACAATCAAGTTCATACGAATCGATATATTGCTAACAAATTAATTGAAGACAATAATTACATAATAAGTAATACTTGTCTTAATCAACAAAATAAAAACTTTCATAATAATAATTCTTTAAATGTCCCTGTCATTAATATACCTGAATCTTGCGATACTGTACACAAAAACAACAGATATTCTAAATATTATGAATCACATAAAACAGACATATTAGAAAAACGAAAATTGCATTACAATAAGAAGAAAAATATATTCAAAAACATAAAATTAAATGAGTCTGTTAAAAATGTTGATAATATAAAAGGACCAGCTGGCATGATCATTGTGCCTCACACTTCTGTTGAATTGGGACTAGTTGATTGCTCAAGTAAATTTATAAGTGAAAAAATAAGGATTTCCTTTGAAAAGAATTCTGTTTTCGAAAATACAAATGAGATAAGTATTGTGAATGATTGTACTGAAGGAAATTACTCTAATTCAATCCATGATAATGTGTCAAATAACATGGAAATTGGTACTGAAAGCACTCTTACTGCTGAAACTACTACTATTAATAGTGTCGTGATAGTACCTGAGAATGAAATAAGTACTGCCAATGATTGTACTGAAAGAAACCCTTCTAATTTAATCAATTATAATGTTTTAAATAATAATATGGAAATTGGTGCTGAAAGCACTCTTACTGCTGAAACTACTATTATTAGTAGTGCTATGTCAGTGTCTGAGAAAAGTCGTAAAAGAAAAATTAACGCTCAATATTATCAATCACATAAAACAAAGATATCGAAGAATAAAAAATCGTATTATAAATCACATAAAACAAAGATATCAAAAAAAAGAAAATCGTATTATGAATCACAGAAAACAATGATATCAAAGAAAAATAAACTGTATTACGAAGCTAATAAAAATACATTAATAGAGCAACTATCAGAATCAAAGAAAAAAGCTTATGACTTAAACAAGAACAAATTTTTACAAGAATCTCGTAATTATTATAAACGAAATAAAGAACAAATCTGCGAAAAGAAAAGAAAATTATACTTTGACTTAAAAAAAAAATATTGTGATTTAAATAAGGAACAAAAGCTTATAAAAACTAAAGACACTGTAGCAAAGAAGATTAAAAAAAAATATAGGATAATTTTAAAACAGGATACTATTAAATTACTAAAGAATAAGGAAAAATACACGAGAAATGTTATGGAAAAATTAGATTCTAACTCTAATGAGGCAGATCGTAGAATGGAAGCGGATTCATTGGTTTCTACTGCTATTTACGTAAGGGATACTTACATCTCGCGTTTAAAAAGAGTTTTACAATCCTGTAAAGATAAGGTTGAAATTTCATTGAGTCGCTTGGGCAGCATGCCTATTCATGAAAATGAGCACGCTGCTCTAACAGCTTTGTGCGGTTTTCCAAAACATTGTGCAACATCTGAACCGTATTATTCAGAAGCTGCATATGATTTTAAAGACGGCCTTTGTACTGAAAGTACAGACGAATCAAATGTTATTATTCTGAACCAAAAAGGTCAATCAACAAATATTTTCCCTCTAACAGATTCAAGTAAAAGCAAACAAAATTGGCATTGTAATAATTATTGTAAAGTAGTTGATGCATATATACTAAAAGATCTTAAACAACTATTTGAAGATCTGCTCTACTTTACATATGTCGATGCGAATTATTATCTTAAGCAGATTGATATTTGCTCTGCTGAAACTCGCGATCCAAATAAATCTGGTCATCCAATAATTTGTTATGCACAACCACTTTTATGCTCATCTAAATTTTTAAAATTAAATATTTTATCATATCACTATCCTCATTTACGCACTATAAAACTGCAAATATATAAAGTAAAACATTTTTATACTGATATACAAAGAATTGAAGATGCTTTAAATAACTGTGACGTTGATGAATTAAGAAATATTTTGTCAGAAGCTGATCGACTAGCAATGCCTTTCAGAGATAATAACATTGAAATCTGTTTGGATGAAAAAGAAATTAAAAAAAGTACAGCAAGGGTATAAAAGAATATACTAAAATAGCAATGGACCCACCTAAAACACCATGTGTTTCTTGTGAGAGACTTTGTTGTTCTCGGAAGGTTGTACGAGCTAATAACTATAAATCTAATTTGGAATTGATGAAGGATTTGCTTGATGTAAATGTTGAACTACCTCATTATTGGAAACAACTCAAGGACTATTATAAAGATTCTGAAGAATTTAATAGTGGTTTTATGTGTCAATTTTGTATGAATAAATTAAAAAATAATTCGTTGCCATCAACCTGTATTTTGAATGGCCTTTTTGTTAAAGATACTCCCGAGGAATTACAAACTTTAAATATGTATGAAAAAATACTAATTCAGAGAGCTAAAGCTTTCCAAACTGTTGTTAAAATGGGTACAGTAATGAACAAAAATTTACCAAATCACGTTAAAATTGATAAAGTTCAAGGGAGAACTTTTCATTTACCTTTGCCATTAGAAGAAACTTTAAAAAAATCTGTCCAGATACTGATCCTCTAAATACTAATCACGAACTCTTTGTCTTGATTCGGAGTAACCCTACAAAAGGAAAAATCATATGGGAGGATTATGTTGACATTAAAAAAATATGGAATGCTTTACATTGGCTTAAATGTTGGAACCCACTTTACGCTGAAATTATTATTCCCTCTCCCAAAGAAATGTTAAATACTCTTCAGGATTTAGAATTAGAGTATCTTCTAGATAATCCTAAAGATACTGATGAAATAGTCAAAGATGATAATGGAGAAGAAAATGAAAATGTACCAACGAATTTGCAACCAGCTGCTTTATTGACTCAAAAGGATCAATTAGACCCGTTTTATGAGCAATACTCTATTTATCCTTTACATGATAAGAAAATGAATAATACTGATACAGAGTTATACCAAATGCTCAAACTAATTGCTGGAGCCTTAGATGTTCGCGGTAAGGATTTAGATTTAAAATGTTTTCCAGATCTATATCCTTTTGGTATGTATGGACAACATGAACAAAGACTTGTAAGATTGAGAGACTATGATTTTATTAGATCAAGATTAATTTATAAACATTCTCAATATCGAGAAAATAAACAATACCTCTTTTATTTATTGAACGATAATAATATTCGGCAAATCAGTGCTGGGATTTTTCACAAATTAAACGTTGTCAATCCTCGTCAGAAATATACAGCTAAAGAGCTATTACAAGAATTAGAAAAAATCAGCTAGAATCGAATATGGAAACTATTTTTGCTCGTTTGAGAGGAACAGAGGCATATTGGAAACGACCACGGAGTGATTTAGATTGCATGATGAAAGAATATGGACCAGCAACTTTTTTTGTTACTTTAAGTCCTGGTGAATGGATGTGGTCGTCTCTAGGTGAGTATATTCGTGATGTAAGTAGCTGGAAAAATGACTCACGATCTATAAGTGAATTAATAGCTTTAGATCCAGTATCAGCTTCAAGGTATATACACAATGAATTTCAAGCAATGCTGAAATATATTCTTTCTTCTGATAATCCAATAGGAAAGGTTATACATTATTATTGTTGTGAATATCAAGGTCGAGGTTTGCCACATTTTCATTGCTTATTTTGGATTAAAGATGCACCCATCTATGGTACAGCAAGTAATCAAGAAATACAAGATTTTATTTTACACCATATTACGTGTCGTGTACCTGATAAACGTATTTCTCCTGAACTTAATCCACGTGTTCTAGCATACCAGCAACACAAATATAACAATTACTGTATGCATAAAAAGAAAACAAAAACGGGATTTATAAGTGCTTGTCGATTTGGATTTCCACGCCCAGTAACATCACAGTTCATTTTAAGAAGCGTTTCTATAGCAATCGCTAACAAAAGGAAATTAAAAAATAAGTCTCGATTTTATGATTTACCTCGAAGAATAGAAGAAAAAAATATTAACGATTATATGCCAAATCTTTTAGTACTTTGGGAAGGTAACATGGATGTTCAATTTATTGGTGAGTCATCATATCTTTTAACAAAGTATGTATCTAGTTATGGAACCAAAGAAGAAAAATGTGTGGTAGATTTTTCAGATATTAAATCAAATAAATCAGTATGTAGTAAACTATGGTCGTTCTCTATGAAAGCATTAAATCATAGAGAATGCGGTGTTATTGAAGCCGCTGATGCACTTTTAGGACATCCTCTTTATGCTACTGATTCAGACACTGTTTTTAGGTGGTTGGATGTAAGAATGATTAAGAGCAAAAAATTGAAACCATTTAATGAAATCGAGCAACTTCCACCTTATTCAACAGATATATTTTATGACTCCTTTATCGATTATTATTCTATAAGACCAAAAGTACTAGAATCACTATGCTTATATGACTTTGCTAAATATTTTGATATAATAAAGAAGAAGCCGATTCGCAAGGTGGAGTATTACGAAATAGCTCCAAATGTTTTTTGTAAGAAAAGGTCAAAACCATTCTTAATAAAGCATTGGCATTATGACCCGAAGACTCAACCAGAATGTTATTGTTATGCTTTGCTGCTGCTATTCCAGCCATAGAGGGACGATGCCGAGTTAAAAGCAAACGAAGAAACATATGCAGATGCCTTTGCTAGAAAACAACACGAACTAGTTGATGCTATGAAGTATCATGACAAACTTGACGTCATACGAGAAGGAAAGCTTAGAATGGAGGAACAAGTTAAAAAAGACGAAGAAGAAAGTGACAAAGAAAATAATCGTCATTCAAATTCAGACAATCTACCAGAAGATTGTGTTCCAATTGAAACAGAAAATGCAATGAAGGACTTTAAAGATATTGCTGAAAAAAAAGTTATAACTGAAAAAGATATTGAAAATTCTATCGACAAGTTTAATGAAGATCAATCTAGAGTATTTCACAAAATTTCATCCGCTTTACAATCTGATGACAAAACTTTGAGGATTTTTATTAGTGGACCTGGCGGCACAGGTAAAAGTTTTATCATTGAAAATTTAGTTTCGTGGAATAAAGTAATGCGTCAAAAAGATACAGCTGTTACAGCACCTACAGGAATTGCAGCGTATAATGTTGAAGGTCTTACGGTTCACAGATTATTGCAACTACCAGTAAAGCATGGCTGCACAGCTAAATATAAAGAATTATCTTCGGCAGCTTTAAAACCAACAAGACAAAGTCTACAAAATGTTGATTTGATAATTATCGATGAAATATCTATGATATCAAATGTTATGCTTATGTATATACATTTGCGCCTTACAGAAATATTTGATACTTCAGATTGTGATGATGGCTGGTTTGGAAAGAAACATATTGTCGTGTTTGGTGACTTGCTTCAACTTCCACCAGTCCATGAAGGATTTGCATTTACGGAAATGACAAAAGATCAAATCAATAAGTATATAGGAGGAATGGATACTTACAATCTATGGACTTTATTTGACTATGACGAGTTAACCATCAATATGAGGCAAAAAAATGATAAGTGTTACAGTGAAATTCTTTCTAGAGTGCGATTAGGTTTTGTAACTAATACAGATATAGAAAGTTTACAAAAAAGAAAATTGACATTTCATACGGAAAATAACGCAGAAGTAATCGAAGAATTATGTTCGTACTTAAGTAACTTACCTGCTGATACCGTGTGTTTATTACCAACTAGACGCATGTATAACACTTTGAACGATGCCATGTTACGTAAATTAGATACAGAAGAAATAATTCTAATTGCTAAAGATTCTTTTAAATGTCCAAAAACTTTAGAAAAGAAAGTCTCAAAAATGTTAAACGAAGATGACGATAATGCTTGTGGAATAGAACGTGTTATAAGAATTAAAATTGGTTCTAAAGTTATGATAAGAAGAAACATTGATGTCTCCATTGGATTAGTAAACGGCACAATAGGAACAGTTATTTCAGTATCCAGAGACAAATTAGATGAAATATCTAGTGTATGTATTAAATTACAGTCCGGTAATGAATATTCTATAAAGCCACTTGAATATAAATTTATAATTATGAAAACAATATATATATATTAAGAAAACAATTTCCAATATGTCTTAGAAATGGTATTACTATTCATAAAAGCCAAGGCCTGAGTCTAAAAAATCCTGTAGTTGAAGCTGGTAACTCTATCTTTAGTTGTGGGCAAACTTACGTCGTTTTATCGAGAGTTACGACGATTGAAGGATTGCACCTAATTAATTTTGATCCTTCTTGTATCATGGCTGATGAATCAGCGATTCTTGAATATAATCGATTAAGAAAAAGTTACCGGCCAGATCTTTTACCTTTTAAAATACAAGAAAATGCAAATAAATGTTACAAAATTTACGATAATCGTTGGTCTTACTTCAAAGATGTAACGCATGGGAATAGTGAACTTAATTATATTTCTGATAGCTGCTGGGATATTTGTGGATTACCAAATGATGGTAACTCTTGTTATGCTAATGCGTGTATGCAAAGTTTATTCCATTCATCAACGATAAGAAGAAATTTAATATATAGTAGAGACTCTGATCTTTTAAAAGTTGCATTTAAACAATATAGATCAAAAACTCCTGTTAACATCAACGAATTAAGAGCATCTGTAAATTTAATCTATAAATTACCGGAACAACAAGACGTAGCAGAATTTTTACTGCACCTGTGCCTCGTATATACTTCTTTACGAGATGTTGTTCGACATGAGTTAATTACAACGACGAGATGTCCTGGCTGCAGTGAGAGAACTGAGATTACGACTGATAATTACATTTTGACTCTATCTCTTCCTGAACTTGATTATACTCCTAAATTACAAGATATTATAGATTATAATATAGGAAGATGGCCTGAAATTGAAGGTAGTTGTAAAAATAATTGTAAAACAAAAAGAATGCAAAACACAGAAGTAAGTATAAAGAACACAATTTTAATATTACAGTTATTATTATTTACTAAAAAAGATAGTCAAAAATTTAAAATTACTAATTATAAAATTAATGAAGTACCAAAGACAATTATTGTAATTAATAAACAACGTTATAAAGTTATTAGTGGTATATTTCGTTATGGTAATTCTGTTGAATTAGGAAATTACACAAACATGTTAAGAAAAGATAAGCATTGGATTAAGGTAAGTGATTCGAGCTTCTGTAAAAAGCCATGGCCAAAGGGCGCTAAAGACGCATATATATTTTTCTTAGAACGAGTATAATTACATTTGTACATAAAATTACCAAAAGATGTTAATTATTTTATGTTATATATAATGAATATAAGTATTTTTCTGTTATAGAATGAATATAAGTATAAGTATGAACGAACTGTGACTGTGATATATCGTATTTTTGAAATCAGCTGTGATTTTAACTATGATATTATTGATTCATATACTACATTTATTACATTTGTATATAAATTATTAATAGATGTTAATTATTTTCTGTTATAGAATCAATATAATAAGCATAAGTATGAACGAACTGTGACAGTGATATCCCGTATTTTTTAAGTCAGCTGTGATTTTAACTGTGATATTATTGATTCAAATACTACATTTAGCTTTGTATAATCTTACATGTACAGTAGTGACTGTTGTCAATAACAAAAAACAAATTTATGATTTTTCAAACGAAATTTCTATACAAATTAAGCACAAGAAAGTACTGAAATCAATTTATTGTAGTCAAGTAACCATAAGTTAACTTAACGGACATAATAGAACTTTTAATACCTTGCGTGTAAAATTACATTTTACGTCCACGTTGTAACTTCAAAAATATTCAGCCAGCCGGCATAAAGTACTACTTAACGCCTAACAAGCGCAATAGCTTACATACTCCTACAAAACTTTATAGAACCTACGCACTTTATGCCCGTGTGGGCGAAAATTATTTTAATTATATAACTATCATGCCTTTTATTTCTAAAATTCATAAGAATTTTATCAGATATTTACGAAAAGTCAAAGCCTATATAAAAAAATTACATAGTTACCACCACATCCCCATTTTTCATTATTCTTTCTCAATTTTGAAATTTCTATAATATTACGCATCTTGGGAGGACAATAGAAGTCTATAGAGCTGCTCTAGCAGTGGTGGTCCTCCAATCTCCCATACATACTTGGCGGGCCCGACGTTTTGCAGTTTACCGGTGGGCTTTGTAAATGCAGAATACTAAATTTTTGCATAAATTCATTAACAATGTTTATACCTATAAGCCCATTATAAATAATTACATTGGCTCTAATTTTTAATTGTGATACCGTTTAAATATAATATCCCTACATGTGCAGAATCTCATGATTTACTTTCATTACTTTCATTTATTTAATTTCAAAATATTTTTCCTTGTGTCCGTCTTTTTTAAGCGGGAATGAGATAAAAAATGCATATAAATTTATTGTCTACTCAAAAGTGCTTTAGATTTTATTAACCATTTTGTAAGCCACCTATTTTGTATTCTTTTCCGTCGTGTAAATATCATATGAGATATCATATCAACGCTCCCTACGAAAACTAGCACGATTCAGATTGCCACGAAGACTAGTCCATTTCAGCGTTGGCCGCGAAGACTAGCACGCCCCATTGATTTGCATTGAAGACTAACCCGATCCGCTTAATTGCGGAGAAGACTAGCACATTCCACTGCCTCTTATGTAAATTAACACGGTGACGCGAAGTGATAGTTTTCGCGGCAAGCTTGCGAATCGTCTTACTTTTCGTTGCAAACTCGCGAATCGTGCTACTTTTCGTCGCAATCTTACGAATTGTACTATTATTCGACGCAAACTCGTCAATTATGCTAGTTTTCGTGCAACCTCGCGAATTGTACTAGTATTCGCGGCAAAGTCGTGAGTTATGCTAGTTTTCGTTGCAGTTTTCTGAAATGTGCTCGTCTTCGTGAGGAGGCCAAAAAAGGTGCTAGTTTTCGTAGGGAGCGTCGATATGTATGATGTCATCTGCAATTTTACATATTATGAGATCTCATATGAGATCTCAAATGAGATCTCATATGAGATCTGATGTCCGATATTCTCATATGAGATCTAATGTCCGATATTCTCAAACGAAATCTGATGTCCAATATTTTCATGCGGGTTTGCACTTTCTATTTAAAAACAGAGTAATAAATTCAATACTGAGCCCTATTTAATATGTAGAAGCAACCCACTTATACATTTTATCTGATTTTTAAACTTATGAATATTTATATGAAAATGACCATGTCTACACCTTAAACTGCAAATCATCGGGCCCGCCAAGTATGTATGGGAGATTGGAGGACCACCACTGCTAGAGCAGCTCTATAGACTTCTATTGTCCTTCCAAGATACGTAATATTATAGAAAATTCAAAATTGAGAAAGAATAATGAGAAATGGCGATGTGGTGGTAACTATGTAATTTTTTTATATAGGCTTTGACTTTTCGTAAATATCTGATAATTTTCTTATGAATTTTAGAAATAAAAGGGATGATAGTTATATAATTAAAATAATTTTCGCCCACACAGGCGTAAAGTGCGTAGGTTCTATAAAGTTTTGTAGGAGTATGTAGGCTATTGCGCTTGTTAGGCGTTAAGTAGTACTTTATGCCCGCTGGCTGAATATTTTTGATGTTACAACGTGGGCGAAAAATATAATTTTACACGCAAGGTACTAAAAGTTCTATTCTGTCCGTTAAGTTAACTTATGGTTACTTGACTACAATAAATTGATTTCAGTACTTTCTTGTGTTTAATTTGTATAGAAGAATGAACAAATTTGAATACATTTCTGAGAACAGTCATACAGTTGTTTCGGAGAGTTGTCTGCATTACTTGACTATCGGTAATTGATTTCACAACTTTCGTTTGTTTGATTTACAATGAACAATTTGAATGTACTTACCTATTATACAATTGAAACAATTTTTGCCCACACGGGCGTAAAGTGCGTCTATAAAGTTTTGTAGGAGTATGGGAGCTATTACGCCTCTTGGGCGTTAAGTAGTACTTTATGCCCGCTGACTGAATATTTTTAAGTAGGTACGAAAAGTTGTATTATTCAGTCAAGTTAACTTATAGGTACTTGACTATAATAAATTGATTTCAGTACTTTCTTGTGTTTCATTTGTATAGAAGGATGAACAAATTTTAATACATTTCTGACAACAGTCATACAGTTGTTTCCGAGAGTTGTTTCATTACTTGACTATCGATAATTGATTTCACAACTTTCATTTGTTTGATTTGCAGTGAACAATTTGAATGTACTTACTAACATATAATTTGTTCAGCATACAATGACTCAAAGAAGTAAAAGACTTTTTCACTGGTATTTATTTGATTTCTTTTAAAAAATCATAAATATTATTATTTTATTAGATTCTACAGAAAAAACATCTATACTTGCCTTATGTTATACTTTCGTAGAAAGTTTTATATTAACAATATTATTATTGGTACAGTCATGAAAAAAATTATTACCATTTACAGAGAGTGCTTATTGAATAGATGAGATTCGAAGAAAAAAAAAGGTCTGTACAAAAATTGTGTTGTTAAATTTCTCATTAAATTTTTTGGTACAGAGTTTGACGGATATTGATAGAAAGGGTGAGAAGAAGAGAGGGGGGGGGGATAGAGGGTTGGAGAGGGCGGGGGAAGAGAGAGAGTGAGAGTAGATTATAAAGAAAAAATGTCTATACTTGCCTTATTTTATACTTTCGTAGAAAGTTTTATATTAACAATATTATTATATGTAGAGAGTGCTTATTGAATAGATGAGACTAGAAGAATTAAAAGGACTAGACAAATTGTTGTTAGAACGTACATAAAAAATTAGCTTTTAAAAAACGTGTTGATTGTTTTAACAAAATATTTAAGCTCTCATTAAAGTTTTTGGAATTTAGTTTGACAGATGTTGAGAGAGCGAGGGCGAGCGAGAGAGGGAGGGAGAGGGGAAGGGAGAGAGAGACTAATACTTGCTTTAGTTTAAACTTTTGTAAAAAGTTTTTTTAGATAGATTTCACAATTTTTGAAGAGAAAATAATAATTATATAGTGTGATAACGTTACGAGAGTTTATTATAGTATATTTTTAATATCATTATTATAAATGGTAGTATTTCCTTGTATACTTTTTGAAATAATTATCTGAATCTTGTGTAGAAAAATATTTACAGAGAACTCCTCTGAAACATTTTGACGTCTCGCACCGTGAGAAAATTATAAAATTAGATTAACTGAGCACTTTTATTTGTTGAAATTTTTAAAACAATAACACATCATTTTTGTTTTTCTCTGTATTTTAATCTTCATTTTGCACAATCTTTTAATTGGTGTTTTGCACTGAATTCACTATAATTATATTATATTTATGAACACTGATCACTTTTTAAGAATACAATAATATTTGTATCTGGTAGATAGATCACTACGTTATTTTAAATAGTTGAGGACGATCTTTGGAGGCAAAATGAAATGATCTTATTTCTTTATGGCAACGTTTCGTTGTCTTAGTACGCCAACCTCATCAGGCCTTTATTCAAAACACAGAAATAAATTAAGATATAAAACTTTTTTTTTTTAAAGACAATTAAACCACAAAGTATAAATACAAAAATCAAAATTACCGAAATTATAAACGTATATATCATACGTCGATCAGATGTTATTCTCACCTGAAAACAATAACACGTACACTGTATTTGGGAGCGTCCAGCAGAAACGGGCCACCGAGCGCGCGCAGTGCCTTTTTTCGCGTAAAAGGCGCTCTGTTTAACTCGATCATAATCGTATGCTGCATCTTTGAAAAAAAAACCAAGGACCTATATCGATATTTTTTTCTGCTCTTTCCAATTGCGCCATTGTTTTTATTGCGAAACGCGTTCTTCCGGACGAAAACTCGAGTTGAATATTGAAAGCTATTTTTCTTAAAGTATATCATGTTTTTTATTTCAAAATAAACTACACCATTGGAAAGTACAACTCATAAGCTTCAAAACCCTATCTTGGAGAAGTTGGAGAAATAAAGGGTTTAAAAGTAACAACATGAAAAAGACAGCGCCGAGGGTCGGCGCGAGCCCCTCGCGCCCGTGCGTACGGCACGTTTAAGTGCACGCTCTATTCAATTCGCTAATAATCGTGCACCAAGTCTCTGAAAAAAGAACTAAGGACATGTATCGATAGATTTTTTCCTGCTCTTTCCAATGGTGCTATTATTTTTATTCCGAAATGCTTCCTTCTAATTGAAAATTCCATATGAATGTTTAAACTCTATTTTTTCAATAAAACACCAGTCTTTTCTTCAAAATGAATTATATTCTTCAAAAGTACAAGTCTTAAACTATAAAATATTATATTTTTAAGTTGAAACATGAAAAGTTCAAAAATAGTAAGATCAAAAAGACAGCGGCTGCCCGAACTTTTTACGCTATGCTCAAGGGCGGATTAATACACGCGATGTGCTATTTCGCCCTTTCTTTTTTGTAAATATAAAATGTTTTGTAACTTACAATGCCAATGCGTGGACATAATTTTGTGGATCTAGTTGTAACAGTTAGTATAATATTACAATGAACTTTGTTCATTTATATAACAAACTTCGGGTACTAATCCCGAACAGAAGCATTTCGGAATAAAAATAATAGCACCAATTTATCGATATATGTCCTTAGTTCTTTTTTCAGAGACTTGGTACACGATTATTAGCGAATTGAATAGAGCGTGCACTTAAACGTGCCGTACGCACGGGCGCGAGGGGCTCGTGCGGACCCTCGGCGCTGTCTTTTTCATGTTGTTACTTTTAAACCCTTTATTTCTCCAACTTCTCCAAGATAGGGTTTTGAAGCTTAAGAGTTGTACTTTCCAATGGTGTAGTTTATTTTGAAAAAAAACATGATATACTTTGAGAAAAATGGCTTTCAATATTCAACTCGAGTTTTCGTCCGGAAGAAAGCGTTTCGCAATAAAAACAATGGTACCATTGGAAAGAGCAGGAAAAAGTCTATCGATATAGGTCCTTGGTTTTTTTATCAAAGACGCAGCATACGATTATGAACGAGTTAAACAGAGCGCCTTTTACGCAAAAAAAGGCACCGCGCGCGCTCGGTGGGCCGTTTCTGCTGGACGCTCCCATTTATGTACGCTGGACAATGTTTACATAAAGAGTTATACAGCATCAAGTTCGTTAATAATAGGAAAATACATTGTACTTAGTCTTTGGATATCTTCCTTTTTATTAATACTGTTTTGATTGCTTTTTATATAGATCATTTCGGAAATCAGTCTTTTTTTGTAATTGCTTTCAAAATCTAAAATGGATGTATTTTCCCAATCGAACTCATGTTTCTTTTCTAATCGATGTTTACTGACAACAGACTCTTTATTTTTGTTTATTTTATATTCATTAATGCGTGTGTGTAACGATCTTTTAGTTTCTCCTATGTATGTAGCAGAGCAATTTAGGCAATCAAATTTATACACCACATTAGTACGATCCCATTTTTTGGTTATGTCTTTGCCTAACCGAATGATCGAAGACAAACTTTTATTCAATAATGGGATTGTATAAATGTTATAAGATTTTAACATATTAGATAGACTATTAAAATCTTTGGTAAACAGTAAAGACAATTTTGGTAATTTTTCATAGCAATTTTGGTGCGTATTATATGTATAACCATACTTAAGTTTTTTAAATCTAATTTCGATATGTTTTTCTATAAACCACATAAGCTAATCATTGTTACGTAAAATCTTCTTTATGAGTTTTATATTGTCTAAGTGAAAATTAGAATCTGAGAGTAAAAACGCCCTATCAACTATGTTAAAAATAATATTCTTTTTTTGCTGTGTTGGATGATTTGAAAAATAATTGATTACACGTCCCGATGATGTCGGTTTTTGATACCAATTTGTCAAAATTTTATTATCAGTTCTAATTAATGTCATATCTAAAAAATTAATTTTTTTATTCTCTTCTAGTTCATAAGTAAATTTTAAATTTATGTCATAAGCATTAAAAACTTTAATCACTGTGTCAATGTGTTGTTTTTTAACACAAATAAGCGTGTCGTCAGCATATCTGTAATGAAAAATAGGGATACAGTCATAATGTAGTTCTAATTCTCGTAAGCAATTCTTTTCCAAATCATCCATTACAATGTCCGCAAATAATGGTGAAATCGGTGAACCCATCGGGGTTCCATAAATTTGTTGATAGGTTTGACCATTAAAAGTAAAAAACGTATTATTAAACAGAAAAGCGGTGCATTCTTTTAATTCATCAAGCGGGATCTTACAGTGATTATGGATGGAAACCGCTCTTCTATCTAAACTATCCAACACTAATTCGCATGAGATGTTTGTAAATAACGACGTTACGTCTAATGATAGTAAAGTGTATTCATCCGTTATTATTATATTTTTTAATTTTTCTTTCAATTCAAAACTGTTATTGATATGTGAACTAGGCTTAGGTATCGCATTCTTAAGTTCTTGATATACTATTTTTGCTAAGAAATACGTGGGGCTATTAATATTCGTATTTACACTTTGTGGTTTAATTGTCTTTAAAAAAAAAAAAAAGTTTTATATGTTAATTTATTTCTGTGTTTTGAATAAAGGCCTGATGAGGTTGGCGTACTAAGCCAACGAAACGTTGCCATAAAGAAATAAGATCATTTCATTTTGCCTCCAAAGATCGTCCTCAACTATTTAATATAAAAATGGATGGCGTTATACATTCAACACTACGTTATTTTTTATCAGTGAGATTCCAATCACTCGAGAAAAGCACAGACTGAGTTTATTCCATAAGTCTTCAAAAAAATTCACCAGCTATTCTAAGAAATAATCGAAGCCCATATCTAGATTCTGACATCATAAAGCACTGGTTTTTATCAAAAGCTGAGTTTGGTGGTCAGAGTTGTATGCACGGGCAGTTGCAACATTGTTAAGTACACTATCCCCACTGATGTTACACCTTTCAGCAACAGCATTTAATCTTTCAGGTCTTAAAGTACCTTCAGTATCATATGTATATGCACTTAGCCTCTGCATCTTCCATATCAACAAGTTGGCAGTTAACAGCTAAAGTGTGACAAAGCTGTGATTTTCCAGTTCTAAATTCTCCAAAGATTTCTGTAATAGATCCTATTTCTATCTCACCTCCTAAAAGTCTGTCTAATTGTATTACTTGTAGCCTATGAAGACTTTGCCGATGTAATGAGAAGTTACTGGCATTACTACTGGTGCTGCGCCTTCGATAAGAATCTGTTCCAGAGATCTAAGTCTGTGAGAATTTTCTATAATTTAAAAATGAAAAAAATTTTCGCAAAGTATCTATTTTTTAATTTTTTTTTTAAGTTATATTTATTTTTTTACATAATATATATAATATTTATGTATACAATAATGAACATGCCATGCCATCAGGTGATTGAAATTAATAATATCTGCTTTTTTACCTAATTACATTATATTTAAAAAATAAAAATACCATACGATATTTTCAGGTTATTGTAGTCACAATTTTGTTGTTGTTATATATACTAACTATATGAGGCGTTTCACGTCAACTGTCCCAGCGCGCGGCGCGCGAGCCCCAAATCCTGCTATTTCTAACTCATGTTGATGATACTAAAAAGTACTTAAAAAATTTGTTTGATAAGCGTTTTCTACGTATTTTTTCCTCCGCTTTCCAATTATGTAGGTAGTTTTTTCAAAATTTTCCATTTTCATCTTCAAAAACTCTTTCGCATTCTATTTCTCGCACAAAACATCTCGAGCACTCTTTGGAAAATATCCTTTTCTACGTAAAAAATGCTCATCTTTCGATCTAGAAGGTAAAAAAAAATATTAAAAATACACTTTTTGATATATAACATGTTTTGTACTTTTTGAAAGTGAAAATGGAAAATTTCGGAAAAACTGTTTGCGTCATTGGAAAGCTGAGGAAAAAATACGTCGAAAATGCTTCTCAAACAATTTTTTTAAGTACATTTTAGTATCATAAACGTGAGTTAGAAATAACACGATTTGGGGCTCGCGCGCCGCGCGCTGGGACAGTTGACGTGAAACGCCTCATATATAAATAGGTGAATCATACATCTGAAAAAAAATATAAATAAATCAACACAAAGTGTCAATGTTCATTTCTAACAGAGACTTTAAATTTTGTAAATAAATAATACTCATCTGATTGTTTTTGTTGTCGATATACACAAATCTTGTAGTTAGTATATAAACTTGTATTTACAACAAGGGCTACAAAAACAAAAAATATTTCTACAGCACAAGTACAGCATTTGCAAACTCTTCTATGTTACAAACTATTTAATCATGATCTATTTATTGTCAATATAAATATTTGTTTTATGTGTTATTCAATGAAAGCAATAAAGCTGTCATTTCTTCATTGACATCCAAGTCCTCTATTCGTCTTGTCAAATGTGAAGACAAAACTACTATATACTACTATTTCTAACCTATACATATACTCTGGCGCTCTCTCTCTCTCTCACTCTCCACGGGATGACAATGAGAAACGTCGCAGAATTATATTGGAGAGTAGTGATGAAGGATTCTCCTTTAAACCCATAACTTTTAATGATGTTGTTATCGCGATATCTCATTTTTCATCGCAGGCACGTGAAGTGGACGGGATTCCTCAATGTGTCATTGTCAAAGCATTGCCTGTCATTGGCAACCTACTGGTTAAACTCTTTAACTCCTCCCTGACGACTAATATTTTCCCATCCCTCTGGAAGAGAGCAAACATCGTTCCTCTAAAGAAAACAAAGGCACCTACTTCTCCCTCAGAATTTCGACCGATTGCCTTGCTTTGCTTTCCTTCGAAGGTGCTTGAGAAAATTGCACACGTGCAACTGATGGAGCATCTGGAGACCATGATAATTTTTGACCCAAATCAGACAGATTTTCGACGTTTTAATTCCACACAAACAGCACTTATTAGACTGACAGATGACATCAGATCTGGCATGGACAAAAAACTCGTGACCATTCTTCTGCTATTTGATTTCGGTAAGGCATTCGACACTATCCTACCTTCTCGACTTCTCGAAAAGCTAGGATTGCTGGGGTTTTCTAGGGCTGCCCTCTCGTGGATCAACTCCTACTTCGATGGAAGGATGCAAAAGGTATACTCTAACCTCTCTAGCGAGTCTTCGTGGCTCGGTACAAACTTAGGAGTCCCACAGGGGTCAGTTCTGGGACCTCTGTTGTTCTGCCTCTATATCAATGACCTGCGGGAGGTTCTCGACCCTTTGGGTGTCCAACATATATTATATGCAGATGATCTGCAAGTTTACTATCAGGTATCGCGTGATAGGTTCGGTGAGGGGGTGGCATTGACTCAAAAAGCTGCAAAAGCAGTGTCGAAATGGGCAACCGGCGCCGCGCTCAAATTCAATGCAGGTAAGACGAAAGCGATTGTTTTCGGTTGTAATAGTTTTGTCAATAGTTTAAAGGATGATTCCTCGCTCTGCATTATTTTGGGTGATGGTTTAAGGGTGTCCTTCTCCGATTCTGTCGAGAGTCTCGGAGTAGTTCTTGATTCTAAAATGACTTGGAAGAATCACGTAGACATTCTAACTAAAAAATTCAATAGAACGTTGTACCATCTTAGATTCTTCAGGAATGACACCTCCGAGTCTCTCCGAAAACGGCTGGCCGAGGCATTGCTTTTCCCTCATCTAGACTATTGTTCAGTTATGATGTTGGACGCATCTCAGGTGTTGCGTAAGCGCCTGCAGATCCTGCAGAATTCCTGTGTGCGATATGTGGTGGGTCTTAGGAGGGACGATCACATCACGCCTCACAGAACCTCTTTGGGTTGGCTACACATAGATTCGAGGAGACACTACTTCATGGCTGTACTAATGTACAAAATTGTGCGTATGAATGTCCCGGATTGTCTACTAGGTCTCTTTACTAGACATGTACCCAGAGGTACCGTTAGGGGGGTGATAAAAGAACTTGTAGTCCCCCTGATGCGCAAAACGTACGGGGTTAGGTCTTTCAAAGTACAGGGAGCACATTTATGGAACTCCCTATCCTCTGAGATTCGGAATTTACCGTCTCTCAATAGGTTCAAGACGGCAGTGAAGAGGTACCTATCTGACCTCGATTAAGCGTCTTTTATTTATATGTGTCCTGTTCCGTCCCATATACATGATTTTAAAGTATGAATGTCTTTAAGGGATGAATGGGAGAGAGCGCCTGTGCGTTCAGAGAGTATGTATTACTGGGTCATTTTTTAATCGTTTATTGTATTATGTGCGCTTTCTTGTATTTTTAAACTGTATTTGATAGATGTTATAAGTATTTTATATATGATATTATTCGTATTATTTTTCAGTATTTTCATCTGTGATATCACTCTGCGTGACTTGACTTACTGTGATATATAGTATTACCTAGTTTTTAAGTTTGACTGTGATATCACGTGCAATATTTTTCCTTTTTATTTTAATTTCTTTTTAATGTTAATTTAAGCGCAATTTTGTGTTGTTTTTAAAAATTATTTTGTATAATTTATACGAAGAAACATCTCTCTCTCTCTCTCTCTCTCTCTCTCTCTCTCTCTCTCTCTCTCTCTCTCTCTCTCTCTCTCTCTCTCTCTCTCTCTCTCTCTCTCTCTCTCTCTCTCTCTCTCTCTCTCTCTCTCTCTCTCTCTCTCTCTCTCTCTCTCTCTCTCTCTCTCTCTCTCTCTCTCTCTCTCTCTCTCTCTCTCTCTCTCTCTCTCTCTCTCTCTCTCTCTCTCTCTCTCTCTCTCTGTCATCGCCAATCGCCATTCATTCATTATATTAGTACATGTGGTCGGACAAAAATGCTATAGTATGTACGGTCGGAAGAAAAATGTATAGTATATGAATCTTATGGAGAAACATGGAGAAATTTTAGAATCGGAAACCAGACATGAAATTTTTGACTATTTAATATCTCTAATATGAGAACATCTTTTTACATGAAACTTTTTGTACAACATAGTATAACAAAATAGCAAGTTGTTATTTTAATTTGGGTGAATATAAAAACGATTGAAAGTTGCAGTAAATATTTCAATTTCTCGGGCATCCATTTCAATGTATATGTAGCGCGATCGACCCTCAGGCTTCTTCTATACTTGCCTTCGGAGCGTTCCTACCTTTGTTTTTTGGCTTCATTATTCTTACTTCAGTAAGGGGACGATCAGCGGTCTTTGCTGTCAAACAATGTACTTTATCATTGCACGTTTCTTTAATCCATAAATGAGTTTTCTTAATTCCAGGATACTTAGGAGTAGCAAGCCGAACAACATTTTTTACTTTTCTAAACTCTTCTACGTCAACGTCTTGTAAATATATCATTTTAGTTGCATCTGTATATTTTTGAACGTCCCTGTCGTAAATTTTAAATGTTAATAACTGTTAAAAATTATTTATAACTATTTAGAACTGTTTAAAACTGTTTATATGTGTCAAAAAAATGTATGATTTTGGACACATTTTTTCTAATTATAATACTTTGTAACAGTTTCAAACAGTTTTTAATAGTTTTAAACACTTTCAAACAGTGTTATTATTATTATTAATAATTAATAATTATTTATTAGCCTCATTATTATAATCATTAGAATCAAGGAGCGCGGGAGCACTCCGAAGGCAAGTAACAGTCAAACAATGCAGAAGAAGCCTAAGGAGTGTTTCATTATACTAATAATTAATTATTACTATGTTAATAATAATAATTAATAAATATTTAAAAGTTATTAAATAATTTAATAACTCTTACAAACTGTTAAAAACTGTTGAAAAATGTTACAAACAGTTATAAACGATTAATAACGTCCAAAATCCTACATTTTGTAACATTTTTAAACAGTTTATAACTCTTTCTAACAGTTTTTAACATTTTTGAACAAAAATATTTCCGCTAGAGATGCTCTACAAAACCGTTGGCATTTTGAATGGATTTTTCAAAGGGCTCTCGAAGATTATGCGAAATAGCATTATGCTTTATAAGTCCATCCACACCATCTACAGCTCCTCTACCGTGCCCAGTAGCAAAGAACAACTATTATATATCAAATGGTGCTCGTTTTAATTTATATGATTGAAAGCGATTTTTAAAGTGGCTAGCGGCGCCGTCTGATACAATGGTAATTTTTTTTATTGAATCACAACAATTGGCTTTCAAGTAGGTTATAATTGATTTTACTGCTAGCAAACGATACGCCAAATCATGTTTTCGGTCATCAATTATGACTGCGAAACTTTGTGTCGAATCCCCTTAATAAGAGACTGCTGTGAAAATAGAAATTTCATCATTAACCCAATGATTTCCTTGAACAGCTTTATTATGAATCACAGCCCAGTTTTCAGCGAATTATATTTGAAGAACTAAATGATATAGGTCTTTTTTAGCATTTTCTCTTTCTGCTTTTATAGCTTTGAGTTGTATATTCTTTACATACATGTGAATACTAACCTTCATGGTCCAAATCGAAAGTTCATCTTTAAAAGCAGAAATTGATACTGTTTTTTTAATCAAGTTACCGTTATCCCACAAAGCATATGTAATTTCTTCTGTGCCTTCTATATCTTGCAGTTTTAGAATATAAACGTAATTCCGTTACTGCCTGGACACATTTTACATTCTTGTAAATAACATAAATTAAATAGTTCAGAATACATTGTTGCGTTTATTATTTCTGACCCAATTTCATCCAATTCTGTAGCGTTATTCCCTCTGAAATTAATTAAGCTCGTAAGAAATAAATCATAATTTGCACAATAGATACAGAGACAAACTTCTTTGATGGGGCTAAGTAAGACATATTTTGGTTGCAAACTATAAAACTTCGATTTACCAATTCTTAATTCGGGATAATCATTTTCAAATGTTTCATACGTTACTTTCAGACTTCGAATAAGGAAACGTTTATCTTACTTCTCTTTTTTATCATTTATTTTAACAGTAATAACGTCACTCTTATTAGGACTCTGCCTTGAACAATTAAAATCGTCATTTATATAATATTCCATAACAATTTTTTGTGTCCTTTCATCAATTGGATAGCCTGTGTACGCTTCTGGTTCCGAGTAAACTCCCTTTTCTTGTGCAAGACTTTCCGCTCTTTCTATCATGTACATTGTTATGTCTGGAAATAAGAATGAAATTTCATTTTTCGTTGGGGATGAGGGTAGCAAAGTCAGAATTTTTATTTTTTCTGATACTGTAGAACACTTTTGCAAGGCTTAACCAATATTTTGTATCCATTCTGTACAACGGCATGCATTTGATTCATTTGCTTTTATAGAAATGTCATAAACATTGTTCAACTTCACATCGAGAGCATTAGACAATGATGAAAGAATTTTTTTTTTCTTCTTTTTTACGTAATTTTCAAGTGATTTTTTACGTATAAGATTTTTTCTCTTAAGATGCGATACAGAACCTAAGAAACATGTACTTATTTCATTATTAAATTCTTCGATACGTTCTGGAGTACTTGGTAAAAAATCTTCATCTTCATCTTCATCGACTACATTGTCGGTAACTTCATTATCCATTGTAAATTCATTGTCAGTGCTACTCACCACTTCTAAAGCACGATTGTAACAATCTTTACACACATGAGTAGAGGGTGTTCAAAGTCTATCAGGATAAAGGTGCTTCAATGGATGAGCAAGATCCTCAAGTTGTTTGAAACGTACAGATTTTTTTGTGCTTATGTAAAAAATCTGCACATTTGATTCTCTTCGTTGAGTAATTTTGAGACATCGTAGTTTAGTTAATAAGGTGTAAATATGTAATAACTTCAAAAAGATAGTTTAAAAAAAAATGGTTTTAAAAAAGACTGGAGGTGGAAACCGAACTTATTTTGGTAAATCTTAAGTCAAACGATAGCCATCTAGCTGACAAATGTATTAGTACATAAAATCCTACAAGTATTCGCATATACATGTGTATTATTTATATATGCACGAAGATAAGCATCTTTATATTGACTGTTATATCATTGTTATATCACTATATATAAGCGTTAAGCGTGAAAAATTTATTTGTGTGTTATCTTATTAGTGATCGCTATCCCAGTGGAAAACCCGTGAATGTCACAAACACGCCTAGATAGCTATTTACGTTCTCTATCATGACAAAAGAAAATTGAGAAAAAAAAATAGGCTTTTTCGAGAAAAATGCATTTTTCTAAAAACTGCATTTTTCAGTAAAAAGTGCATAAATCGGGCATTTTTTATTTTTTTTTTTAAATAACATACCGACCATGAAAGAGGGCTCAAACCTGAGTGGAATTTTGTTACATGCTAAAAAGCTTAAAAAACTGGTGAAGCAGTAGCTGTTTGAAAATTACATTGAAAAAATTTATTTCTAAGTAAAGATTTTCTCGGAATTTCGAGGCATTGCCGAACGCATGAAATTTTGTTGCAGCAAAAAAATAAAAATATGCGGGTCAAATAATTTTTGGAGAAGAACATAAATACTTTTATCCCAAAATTATCGGTGACATAGGCATTCGCGGGCCACCTGATTTAAGATGGATTCGGCCTTAAAGAAAAGGGAATTGAGTTAGAACCATGTCCGCCTTATGTGCACGAGTTAAATAGTACCGCTGAAAGGTATAATAGAACAATAATGGAAAGCGCTAGATGCTTGTTAGCGAAGTCCAAGGTAGAGAAAAGGTACTGGTCAGAAGTAGTCTGCACCGCAGCATATTTAAAGAATAAAACAATTGCAAACACGTTTGTAAGGAATAAATCTCCTTATGAGATATTTTTTAATGAAAAGTTAGATACGAAGTATTTAAAATTGTACTGAAGTGAAGTATTTGTTAGAGTACCTGAAAGTAAAAGAAATTCAAAATGGGATAAAAAAGCTTATTTAAATGAAAATTTTGAAAAGGAAAAGATTGAAAATGTAAACGATAAAGAAAATGAAAATTTAGAAAATTTAAATGAAAATAATAAAAACGAAGTAGAAGTACCTGAAATAAGAAGGTCTCAAAGAAATATTAAAAGGCTAAGTAGATATGATGATAACTTTGTATATAGTGGATGTAAATTATTCTAGTGCTTATAGTCAAGTAAATTTTAAAGACGCTATTGAAAATGATGTGTCTAGTTTTTGGAAAGCTGCAATGAATAAAGAAATGAACAGTTAAAGAAAAACAAAACGTGGGTATTAGTTGAAAAACCAAAGAATGAAAAGGTATTGGAGTTAAAATGGATTTATTTCAAGAAAGCAAGGAAGTGTTACTAAGTCTTCGACAGCTGCACAGTACGTTGCACTGTCAGAAGCCGTGAGCGAGATACTATTTGTTAAAGACTTGTTAAGTGGCTTTGATTTAGAAATTAAGGAACCTGTAAATATATATGATGATAATTCTGGCGCTGTAAGTATAGCAAAATACGGAAATTTTACCAAGAGATCAAAGTACATTGAAGTACATTATCATTTTGTAAATGGGAATTATGAAAAGGGTTTGATTGACATTGTAAAAGTTAGTCCAGAGAAAAATGTAGCTGATATATTGACAAAGGCTCTTGGAAAGTTTTTTGGATTTAAAAAATTGAAGGAATTACTGAGTTTAGTTTAAAGAATATTGTAACTGCGAGAGATATAAATGTAAGGAGGCGTGTTAAGATATGAGGTACATTTATATCAGGGAGATAGAAAGTGTATACGCAGCGCCATCACGCGAGTAAAGCAGTAAGCGTATAGCGAGAGTGAGCGGGAGCGTTACTTGACTGTCGTTCTCCCCACGAGACAGTTGTAAGAAAGAGAGAGCTGTACAAAGGGTTTAATAAAGATTGTTATCCTATGTTGTTAATACAGTGGTTTATTTAAACAAACCTATCAACTATTTTAACAAAATGACTTACATAAATAGTTTACAAAATTTATTTACAGATAATTTACCTAAATGTTTTTAACCCTTAAATACCCTTAAATATTTTGTACCCTTAAATATGAGAAATACCCACAACTTTTTTTTATATAACTACTATATAAATAATAAGGTTTCTACAAATACAGACAATTATTATTAGTTTCCAATTTAGATTACTAAATATGATTATTAAAAGAGGATTTATTTTTAAATTATTTCTAGCTAGAAATTATGTGATGTAAATGAACAAATTGTTATATGTAATTTGAATCAGATCGAATAATAAATATAATGAAATGACAAATGTTCAAGTCAATTATCTTGTGTACACTGTGAAAAAATATTTAATTTTATTTAAATTTTAATTGACATACAGCAATTAAATATTTCATAAAGTCAATTAAATATATTTTCTTATTTTGCAAACAAATATTTTATATTTTACCTTATTATATTAATTGACTTAATAAAAATTTAACTAATAAAATTAAATTTTTTCCGAGTGTAGTATCCTTGAAAATTAAACTCTTTATGTGGGACTATGATGCTTTTCTACAATTTTAAATAGTTATTATATGTAGACTTTTAAATCATGTTTCTAAGCCTAGGCAAGATTACATAATAATCAACACGAATTTTGGCTTTAAAATACTGGGCCTAAGAATCTCATTATAAAAATCATATTATGATTATGAGTGAATGTCAAAAAATGATTAAGAGGGACTCGGGCAGGTGGAACTGAAAAGCACAAAAAATAGATGCTCTTGAACATATTCAAGGCGAATATTAATTTTTGTTAGATAAGTCAAAATTATACGATACTGACAGTTTATTAAAAATATTATTTAACCCTCTCGTACCAAGACACCTTTCCCGGGAAAAGGTGACTTTCTTTTGTATACTATAATTGTGGAGGCTTTAACTAAGATCAATAGACAGTTTTTTTTCTCCAAAAGTGTCGATAAGTACTATTTTTCTAGTGGGTCCTGGAGGACCCATACAACCCATACCCGCCAATAGAATTATTTTATTGAACTCGGATAGTGATAAATTCTTAGTACGTTGTCTCATTAACAAGATCTACCACTCAGAATAAAAAAAAATAACCGTTAACCATTTTTTTAATTCTAAAATAAACCATTCAAGATCCGAATTTTCGTCAAATCCCAATTTTCATCGCCGAGCCCTTTTTCTAATGTACTAAACGAAACGAAAAAAAAAAACAAAAAAATTTAATTTTAATTGCCAGAAGGGCTTCTCCTTTAATAAGAGAAGACGACTAAATGAGTAGATTTAAAAAATTATTTAATTTCAGATTTCTACAGTATGTTGAACAAAGTGGGCCCTACAGGACCCATACGGTACGAAAGTGTTTAAAAGAAATTTAAACTTTGTGTTATTTTTGTATTATTTCAGATTATATCAAATGAGAGTTCAAAAATTGAAAGTTTTTATGTTAGTGTAATATTAGCATTCAGCGATCGACAGTTATGTTGAAATTTGAGAAATATTTATAGTTACAGCCAGAAAACTAAATAAAGATATTCCAACCAAAAATATGCAGTGTCAAGATTCAGTTAAGTGTTTTAAGAAAAATCAATAATATTTCTGATCGATTCAAAAATTAATTCCTCTATTTTATAACAAAAGATGAGAGAGATTATTGGATTTTGCTGACTATAAAATATAACTCAATTCAAGAGTTGTGCATCGCAATAAGTGTCAAGATACATCTTACACATAAAAGCGACAAGCTTGCTTAGCTCACGATAAATAAATAATAAAGGCTTGAATATATGGTAATCTTGTTCTATCAGAAAGCTATGAAAATGCCAAAAAACTGAAAATGTTTCATCTCTGAATAAAATTGGTCTACAGATTAAGTCTTGGATTATTTTATCAGAAGTGGTATATACTTATAGTGTGGAGAAGCAAATAACTGTGATACAATTTAGTACCTTTTTAATAACTGACGTAAACAGTCAGACTTATAGCTAGATGGAAAAAAGGAAAGTAGAGCAAAGTCTCACTGAGAAGTCTACAAAATACATAATAATGTAGCACGTAAAGCTACACTCCCTGAAGCGAGCCCTTGTATTACTAGAAATAGTTAAAAGCTGAAGAATGACTACTTATGGGAAACTATATGCTACCTGCCCGGACACATAACTAATGCATGTAGAACATCTTGCCTACTATCCTAACTCCTCTCAGTACTGTACTAGTATACTCCCTGAAGAAGACAAAGAAGGAGCAGCAGCAAGATCGCAGCAGGCAGGAACATTCACTAAAGCAGCCTTCAAAATGAAAGCAGAGACGAGCTCATGAGTTGCTGGCCAGACTGCAGATGCAATTTGATTAACCAAACGCAGCAGTCTTCAACAGCAGCTCTCCCCGTACTTAACTCCTCTCCACTCGATGAGGGCCAGGATGTAGAGTCTCACGAAGACAGGGCAGCCATGAGATAAAAAAACAATATCATCAGATTGACAAGGAAGGAGGTTATAGGATCAAGAAATGGCTTACCGAGTTCGTCTTTACCGCCGACCCCGTTGCCTTCCAGTCTCCGAGAAGTCACTACTAGCCGATGCACATGACGAGAGGGATAAAGCCCATCAGGACATCGTACTATAGCAGCAGTTGTGTTATTATTATAAACGCCGGCAGCTGGTCTATATCATGACGATACACGCCACGCACACGATATACGCATCGAGTCAGCCATTCTAGAGTTTCTCCACTGGGGCCTGCTTCTAAACCGATAAATAAATCGAAACAACAAAGATAGAAGATATAAAATCAGAGCGTAAGACAGAGACAAGAGATACGTTTTATCGGTTAAGAATCACCCCCGGGGCGTGAAGGGCCTGTGATTGGGCTGCTTTGTGTGATTTATCACACTTCTAGAATATATGTGTAGTTCGTTATCTATGTGCCTATCTACTTTGTGGTTGCGTCTAGTACTGTCAGCACATGTAATGCACGTAGGTAACGAACTACATACGAATGCAGAGGAGTTGAGTATAGGGACAGCTGCTGTTGAAGACTGCTGCTTTTGGTTAACCAAATTGCGTCTACAGTCTGGCCAGCAACTCATGGACTCGCCTCTGCTTTCTTTTTGGAAAGCTGCCTTAGTGTATGTCCCTCCTGCTGCGATGTTGCTGATGCGGCTCCTTATTTGTTCTAGATGTTCTAAATGCATTACTTGTGTGTGTGGGTAGGAAGCATATAGCTTCCCATAAGTAGTCATTCCTTAGCTTTTAACACTTCCTAGGAATACAAGTACTCGCTTCAGGGAGTCTAGCTTTACGTGGTACATTATTATGTATCTTTTCCCCTATAGCACCCAATATTGGTGCAGCATTGCTCCAACATTGCTTTGTCATATTCCCCATATTCGCCAATATTCCCTCAACACTTTTATATATGGATGCTATATGGTCAAGCTCTCTGTCATAGCAATATTGCAGCAATATTTAGCCAATATTTAGCATCACGAAAGGAATATTAATTTTATAATTATATTTTTCTGCTGAATTTTCTGATGATTTAGCAATATTGCAAGAATATTTGTACAATATATATAAACACTGGAAGAATGTTCCCGTTTGGTCACTGATTGTTGGAGCAATATTGCCTCAATATCCAAAATACATTAGCGAATTTCCCCTTAAGGGGAATGACGCGAATATGTCAAAGCAACATTGAGGCAATATTGCTCCAACAATCAGTGGACAAACAGGAATATTCTTCCAGTGTTCATATGTATTGTACAAATATTCTTGCAATATTGCAAAGTCATCAGAAAAACCAGCATAAAAATATAATTTTAAAAATAATATTCCTTTCGTGTTGAGAAATATTGGCTCAATCTTGCTGCAATATGGCTATAACAGAGAGCCTGATTCATCATTTTAAAAAAGAAATGGTGAAACGGAAATCACGGAATGCAGCAACATTGCTCCCATATAGCATCCATATATAAAAGTGTTGAGGGAATATTGGCGAATATGGGGAATATGACAAAGCAATATTGGAGCAATGTTGCTCCAATATTGGGTGCTATAGGGGTTATTGCTCTACTTTCCTATTTTTCATCTAACTATAAGTCTGACTGTTTGCGTCAGTTATTAAAAAGGTACTAAATTGTATCATAGCAATTTGTTTCTCCGCACTATTAGTTTACACTATTTCTGATAAAATAGTCCAAGACTTAATCTGTAGATCAATTGTATTCAGAGATAAAACATTTTCAGTTTTTTGTCATTTTCATAGCTTTCTGATAAAACAAGATTACTATATATTCAAGTTTTTATTATGTATTTATGGTGAGCTAAGCAGGCTTGTCGCTTTTATGTGCAGATGTATATTGACACTTATTGCGATGCACAACTCTTGAATTGAATTCTATTTTATAGTCAGATAAATCCAATAATCTCCCAAAATTTACGTTATGTAATTTGCCCTTACATTATGTAGAAAACAGCTATTTGAGAATGCCATAATATTAATGAGGACATGCTGTGGGCGTTTACAAAATAAATGTGAACAACACTTGAGTAAATTAAACTATAATATATATTGTAAACTGTCTATAAATTAATTAACTCTTACATATTTTCACTAACAAGGAAAGGATACTTAGTGTCCGCCTCCGATTTTCATGAAAGTTTGCACATGGGTAGAGCATCAAAAAATATTTAACACGTATTTTTTTTATCGGCAGAAAAACATATCTAGGGGGTGAAAACCGCCCTTAAAGTTCACCCCCAAAAACCGTTTTTTTTTAATATCTCAAGATGGAATTAGAATTTTTTAATGAAACCAACACCTATTTGTTTCTTATGAAAAGTCGAGTTTTTCGACACAGTTTTAATGCTGGGAGTTGCATCCCCTATTTTTTATAAGGGTAAATATGATATTTTCCCTTGTATTTTTGATATAAAAATGTTTTAATGATATAAATTTGGTTGAAAATTGCCATGTTATGAAGAAAATTAAAAATTATAGTTGTCCTGTTTTGAGGTTTAAAAAAAAACACGTGGACGGGGTGAATTATCCCTAATTTAATTAATCACCTTTTTGTTAGTGGCCGCCTCCGATTTTCATGAAACTTTGCAAGTGGTTAGAGTATCGAAAAATATTTGATACGTGTATCTTTTTATTTGAGGAGAAAGACATCTAGGTGTGAAAACCGCCCTTATAGTTCAACCCCAAAAACTGTTTTTTTTTTAATATCTCGAGATGGAATCGGAATTTTTTAATGAAACCAACGCCTATTTGTTTCTTATAAAAAGCCGATTATTTTGGCACAGTTTTAATGCTGAGGAGTTGCATTCCTTATGTTTTATAAGGATAAATGTAATTTTTATACTCATTATTTTGAAGGAGTAATGTCTTGATAAACCAAATTTGGTTGAAAATTGATGTGTTGTAAAGAAATTTAAAAATTATAGTAAACCTGTTTCGGGGTTTAAAAAAAACATGTGTAAGGGGTGAGCTACCCCTAATTTAATTGTTTACTTTCCGTGATTAAGAGAACTTAAACAAAACTTTTTTTAGTTTTAATTTTGAAGCGCTTATCTTGATTTATATTTACCATTAAAAGTGAAATAAATAAAAGTATTCAAATTTCAGCAGGAATGACTACTGAAATTTAATAAGTATATGAGATAAAAATTTTCAAGAAAACTTTTATCGCTTATTTTTTTAGTTTATAAAATTAATGATGGAATTGTTTATATTCAAAGAATTTACCTGGGAAAAATTCTCTAAAAATATTCATGTTTTTTTTTATATTATCGAGATAATTTTTTTTAGTATTTAAGGACGCTTGCTCATTGCAATCGTAACCAAAAGTACGCAGAGTCGAACGCCGTACGCCTAGCGCTCTCTCGGGTCTCCCCACTCTCAAAATTTCACGCGAGACTGTACACGTACACATGGCGCCGCTTCATCGGTGTGTACATTCACATCGAAGCGCTCCGTCTGTGTAGAACACGCGTAGCGCGCGGGCACGCCATTGGTTTGTTTACACGCACACAAGGACACGCGCGGCCGAAGTTACCTACTTTAAACAACTGTATCTCGAAAACGGTGCTGCTAGGCTTTCTGGATTTTGGAGAGCTTATTTAAAATATCATCATTAGTAAAATATCTCTTTTTCGTTCAATTCTGTAGAAAACTTTTGGCGTTATTAATGAAAACGTTAATTTTTTCACGACTTTTTCATAAGACACCGTATTAAATTGTCTAACTTTGATAGCTTATATCTCATGAACGGTGTTGCTAGGCTTTCTGAAGTTTGCAGATGTTGCACATAATAATAATAAGAATCTACCCTGCAAGTTTCATAAGATTCTATAGAAACTCATTTTGTGAGCAAACGTCCTTAACGTTAAGGAATCTAATCTAAAAATAATTTTTTAATAAAGATACATTTTCTTTTACAGTGTTTAAATTGCATTATACCCGTATTAACGCTTGTACTGTTAAAGTCATGAAAGTTAAAGTTTTTTTTTCTAAACGAAGTTTTCAATCTTACCGAAATATGCAATATAATTATATAATTACATAAAATTCACTGTAATATTTTCAATCCCATCACGGTCCTAGAAATGTTTTTGTCTCGACAATATTCATGAATTATTCATTAGTTAAAAAAGCATTTATAAATAGATATACGATATACATTTATAAATAGAGATACGATGTAGACACACACACACACGCGCGCGCGCACACACACACGCACGCATACACACACACATACACACATACACACACACGCACGCACGCACGCACGCACACACACCCACACATACACACACACGCACGCACGCACGCACGCACACAGATAATCACTACGAACTGACGACAGTCGAATAAAAATATCATTGTAAGCAAATGATATTTTTATTCGACTGTCGTTAGTTCGTAGTGATTCTTTGTATTGGTTACATGGTAGTTACGCAACGGATTATATATTGTTACCTTTTGTGCAATTGTTTAAATTGCTATATACTTTTTATTATACTCTCTAAAAGATAATTTTAAAATCAGAATCCAGAATACAGAAACAGGTGAATGTATTGAAATAATTTGCTTTTAAAAAGGGAATAGTAAGTATTGATATTTTATTTTTAGTTATATGGTCGAAATATTCCAAGAAATAAAAACATTCTTGACAAAAGTAAAATCTTTTAAATATTAAAATAATATCTACAGTTAAATATAGTTGGATTAAAAGAAGTGATATAATGTAAGGAGGATTATTATATAAACACGTAAGATAAAATAATGATTTTAATAATTTTTAATTTATGTATATAACACGATATGAAGAATATTTGTAAAAAATCGTTCATGTGAATAAATATCTTTACCAAATTAAATCTTCAATTCCCTAATTTTTTTTTCATTTTAAAAGAAAGTTTTGACATGTTAATTAATACATTCAGTATAAATAAATTTATCAACTGACAAGAATTTTTCCATCGGTTTTACAGTCTTGCAA
The DNA here is from genome assembly GCA_036365515.1 of Torymus aiolomorphi. NCBI lineage: Eukaryota > Metazoa > Arthropoda > Insecta > Hymenoptera > Torymidae > Torymus > Torymus aiolomorphi. The sequence continues at coordinate 64,397,930 of CM070875.1, read as the reverse complement.
ATTAAATTAAAATAATTAATATTTATGGCAGTCAGATTGCCCTTGTTTATATGATTTTGATGAATTTATAAAGGCATTTAATTTGGTTTTTAAAAACACAATTTTTTCTTTTGATAATAGTTTATATGAGCAAAGATATGGTTGTCCAATGGGATCACCTTTGTCACCTGTTATAGCGAATTTAGTAATGGAAAAATTGGAAATGGTTGCTTTGTCTAAGTTGGTTTTTCAGCCAATTATTTTTAAAAGATATGTTGATGACATTTTTGCAGTTGTACCTGAATGTTTTGTGGATGAAATGGTGGATGTGTTTAATTCTATCCATGATAGATTAAATTTACAAAAGAAGTTGAGAAAGATAATCAATTGAGTTTTTTAGATATTAGAGTCATCAGAGATAATAATAATAGAGTGAAATTAGATTGATATAGAAAACCTACATGGTCAAGTAGATTTCTTTTTTAAATTTTGATTCTCACCACCAATTCAGAAACAAGACAGGTGCGATCAAGGGTGTCATTGACAGAGCGATTAAATTGTCACATAAAGATTTTAGGAAAAAGAATTTAAATTTAGTTAGAGAAACATTTATTAAGAATAGTTATCCGGTAAAATTTATTGATAAAATGATTGATGAGAGAGTGTGGAAAATTTATAATGGTGGATTGAAGCAGCGGGTGGATAATCAAACAAGGAATAGAAATGGAAAGAACGCATATTTTAGTTTACCATATGTTAGAGGTTTGTCGGAAAGGATTAGAAGGGTTTTTAGTAAACATAATATTCAAGTTTTCTTTAGAAACGGTAATAATTTAGAAAGGTTATTTAGTAATTGTAAAGCCAAGGATGATAAATGTTTAAAATCGGGAGTAGTTTATAAAATTAATTGTAGGGATTGTAATGGTTGTTATATTGATCAAACGGGTAGATATTTGAAAAACAGAATATATGAACATCAATATAGTTTACGCAGCTCAAGTTGTACACCCGAGGGAAGTTGATTCTTTCCGAGTGTGCCGGGCAAATGGCAACGTCGCACAGCCGTTCGGCCGTCCACGTTTGAGCGTCGAATTTTCATCTACAGTGGCGCGCTAGTCTATGGCGTAAGAAATGGTTGCACAGACGACGCGAGTGCGAAATCAGCGTATTTAGAGCCACTAGAGGTTATGTTAGATGAGATCTAACCATAGACATAAAAGAGATAGACTGCGGGTGTAGGTTAGTGAGAGTGGCACCCGTTGAGAGAGAGACAGATGCATAGAAGGTATATGTAATAGAAGGTATGCCGTCTCTAACGCATGTGCGCGAACATGGTTAGAGGTGCCACTCTTGCTAACCTACACCCACAGTCTATCTCTCTTATGTCTATGGATCTAACAGAGAGAGCCAACAGAGACGCGGCGAACAGCGTCATTTTCGTCGTCGGAGAAGATGAGGAGCAAGTCACCACCGCTGTTACTGCTGCGCGCTTTGCAGGCGAAGAAAGGGAAGGAAAAGGAGAAAGAGGAGCAGCGTGTATAGCAGTCCGCAACGGAGAAGTCGGGGTGGAGAGCTATGGCCGAGAATCAAGGCAACTCGTCCAACTTCTCGGGCCACAACTAAGATACTTTAATTTCATACATTTATTTGTGTTTGAAAACTTTGATTTATACAAAAATGGCACGTTGACGTAGTTATTATACACTGTGCCCTTTGATCGGATCAACAAAATTTACTTGGAGTATAAACAGATTCAAATCCTAGTTGTGCTATTGTCACTGTTGGAAAAAATATTGTAATAAGATACAAGGTAAATAATAATATAAAAACATTTTATCTGTTTTTAAATTGGTGATTTAAAAACTTATAAGTGCTAATTTTTAATATGTTTACAGCTCTATAATTTAGAACAAGTCAGTAGTTGGTCTACTAAAGAACGTTTAACTACTCAAGTTGTTTAGGATGAAACGTCAAATAATTATGTAGCTAAACAAGCTATGGGAGTATATATTACAAATTACAAACTTCCACGTTCGCACGGACACATTGGTACACGTAGTGTACTATTCAAATAAACTGCTTGTAACAACCAGATCTACGGAGTAGTTGAGGTTTAGACAGTTACCTGCTGGGATTAATAGTATTATTGCTATTTTATGTTATACTGCTTACAACCAAGAAAACAGTGTTATCTTGAACGTTTTTTTTTTAGAAATTTTTTGTTTCTAAAAAAATTTATATTTCAGAGAATTAGCTGCTCGAGTATTTTTAGTTTTATTCAACAATTTTAAGAAAAAAGCTGAAAGTATTGATCAATATATAAATCAAATTCAGGATAAGTCTTGGAAGAAAAATAATGTTTCTCCAAGTGAGAAATTTGTTTTATCAATACTTAATGAGGTATTTAATTTTAATATTAAATGAAAACAAGCCACTATTACTTATCAACTTTAAAATATCATTAAATTATTTAAGGTTAATGGACAACATGAACAAATAAATGATTTTATTGAAACTAGAAGTTTCTATATTCCACCACCAGCTAAGCCATTAGCCTGGCCATTTGAATTAGAATGGATTGGATTGAGTATAAGTTGTGCAGAAAATGTAAAGGTAATATACATAATATGTTATCATAGTTATTATAAAAAGAATGTAGGTATAAAGCATTGAAAATGTAGGTATAAATATTTACTTTTAGGTAAATGCTGATGCTAAGCTTGGTTCATGGAAAATGCAAGCTGTTGAAGATGATTCTTGTAATGTACTCAATGATATTAAAGATATATTAGGAGAAGATACTACCTCTAAATCTCGTAATGTAACAAATGTTGTTAAAGAAAATGTAAAAATTGATATGCATAGGAACGAAATTGAATCAGACCAAATTATTAATGGTCACCTATTTGGAGGAAAATATATACCATTTTCTGGTATGTGAAGTCGGAGAATAATATATAAAACGTAAAATAAATATATTAATTCATCAATTATTGTAAATGAAAACGAAGCTGCTATGAAATATTCTGGTAGTCAAAGAGAAATGATGATATATGGATTTATCCTAAAAAGTCAAGTAAAACTTGAGTATTGGAGTGGACATGGATCTCGAATAATAGTGCTCTATGATTTGAAACAAGTCAGTAGTTGGTCTACTAAAGAACGTTTAATATTTTCTCATCTTGTAGTATTATTTTATACTCTCGTTAGCAAGTACTGTAACTTATAAGTGCTTTAATCCGATTAAGTATTGCATTTATAATGAATTGTATATTACCAAGAAAATAAATATATCGTTAATTAATTTGTAATTATATATTCTTTATTAACGTAATTACTTAAACCCTAAAAATTTGTTTTTATTGTTTTTATACTCGCTATTTTAAGAATATTTTACTTATTATCTGATCTACTTTAAACGCAGCTATTTTTACTACAAACTTTGTAAATTTGATAGATAGATTCTGTAAATTTATTAGAATTTGTGTTTTTATGCATTTCGGACTACACTAAAATACTTAATAAAACACATGGGAAACCCTTAGTTGGAGCATTTTCAAGGAAAATATGCGAAAATTCGAAAACAGCTATAGAATTTTGCGAGTTGGGCACCATTGGCTAATTCTAAATTAAGTGTTTCTTTGGCAGCCGAGTTATATTTGTAATTATTGAAAAATTTTACAATTAACGTTATTAGAATTATTTTATAAATATTTAATCATCTCATTTGAACCATAAATTGGATAATTTTAATTATTTGTTTTTTTAAATTTAAATTCCTTAACCTCAAAACCATTTCATGAATCATTTCTTACGCCATAGACTAGCGCGCCACTGTAGATGAGAATTCGACGCTCCAACGTGGACGGCCGAACGGGTGTGCGACGTTGCCATTTGCCCGGCACACTCGGAAAGAATCAACTTCCCTCGGGTGTACATCGGGTTTGAAAGAACATTGTTTAAATAGTTTGCATTCTTTCGATTTTGGGAGTGTGGATATTTTGGAACAGGGGCTTAAGAATAAATATAAGAGGGAAAGCCTTGAAAATATTCACATTCTAAGGTGGTGGGGGTAAGAGAAAAAAAGGGGGCATGAGGGTATATAAGGAGGTGTATCGCGGGATTCATTTCAGTCCCTGAGGAGGAGCCGGAGCGGCCTCGAAACGTTGGGCAATTTGGTGGTAGGGGGCAGTCAGATTGTCCTTTGCCAACAAAGTTTTTTCCAGGTTTTAATTAAGTTTTTATTTCAGATTCTGCGGGGGTGATTATAAACAAGGGCAATCTGACTGCCATAAATATTAATTATTTTAATTTAATTTGTAAGACTGCACGACCGATGGAAAAATTCTTGTCAGTTGATAGTAAATTGCAGTCGACATAAGTAATATTTTTAATGATCGTACGACGACTGCTTATGACAGTGACCAACTCGATGCTCCTTTATGGGGCCGAGATATGGGCGGACGCGACGCGAATAGAGAAGTACCGCAAAAAGATCGCGGCGGAACAAAGACTGGGAGCGCTGCGAATCGCGTGCGCGTACCGCACTGTCTCAGAGGTGGCGGTACTAGTGATCGCAGGGGTTGTCCCAGTAGACCTTCTCGCTCTCGAGCGGAAGAGGATCTACGAGTACAGCAAAGAAAGGGGAAGAGCGAGAGCCTCCATAGACGCACGGATGACGACGCTGACATCCTGGCAAATGCGATGGACAGACAGCGACAAAGCCAAGTGGACGAGACGCTTCATAACGGACGTGCGACTCTGGCATAAGAGAGGAGCTGGGGAGGTGAATTTTTACCTGATCCAGTTCCTATCCGGACACGGATACTTCCGCCAGTATCTGCATCGGATGGGGAAGGTAACGACCCCGTCCTGCAGGTACTGCGGACATAATAGAGACGAGGCGGAGCACACATTTTTCGTGTGCCCCCGCTGGATAGTCGCGAAACACAGACTACAGACGAAGACAGGTGACATCACACCGGATAACGTCGTGACACTGATGCTGTCAAGCAAACAAAACTGGGACGACATAGCACGCTACGTGACTCACGTAGTACAAGGCAAAAAGACTGACGGTTGCCTTGAAAACTGATACAGAAGACGAAAAATAGACAGACCAGACAAGATATATAAGATTGCCGTAGGGCATAGAAACGCCGACCGGTCCGAAGTAATGTGTATAACAGTTCTGGGCCGGATTCCGGTGAACGCCGCGGGAAAGGTTTTGGGTGTTTAGGGGGTAGAAATCCCTCACACCGCAGAGCCCGACGCTTCGTGATGGTCTTAGTGGGCCCCTCTCCATGCGGTAAGCAAGGACGGGGGCCTCGGAAGATTTACCTAGTACCTCGGAAAAAAAAAAAAAAAAAATATTTTTAACGATAAATAAATTTATTTTTCAAAATATCTTAATTAGCTTAAACAAGTTCTATTTATTTTAGATAAAAAACATCGATTTCTTTTTATTTTGTTTCTATTGTTTTAATAGAAATTATAATGTTTATTATGTACATGATTATCATATCATGATATATTAATGAATTTTTCGTTTGACTTTTATTGAGAGTATATTAAATACTGGCATGATTCTAAAGGACCCCGCACACAATGTATGGAAAATAATCATTCGGTCAAATTGGATCAAACTTTGGGAAAAGATAGATCTTGAGGTCCTGAACAAAAGTTCTCATGGGCAAAACTCCCCAAAATTTGACCAAATGATTTTTTCCCATACATTGTATGCGGGGTCCTTTCGATAACTATATTATCTAAAAAATTTGTCAGATTTATCAACCCAAATATCTCATAGATAGTATAACTAAAATGATCAATGAAATTTCTGAAAATTGTCTCTACACAAATCGAGATCTGAAATCGAGATTATATCAAATTAATGTTTATATTGATTTTTTAAATTAAAAACACCAGAAAGGTCAATATCTTACCCTATATTCGACATGTACTGAATACCTGTTTTAAATAAAACTAGTATAATATTTTTACTTTAATGATCATCTTGCCGTTTAAGACAATAAATAAATAAAATAAATGAAATTGTGTGTGCATATATGTGTGCGTGCGTGTGTGTACATATGTACATTTATCGTCACGGTCCCAGTTCCGGATCAGGACTAATTGTAAGTTCCTGAAAACTAAAGGCTATTTTTGAGGTAAATATAGGCAATATTTCTATAACTTACAATTAATCAATTTGGTTTAAAAAACTAAAATGTACGTTTAGTCAATTAGGATTTTATTTATAAATTAATGCTTATATCATAACACAAAAAGTTGAAAAAAGTGTTAAAATAAGTGATCAGGAATTGGGCTAATCAAGTTTACGTGTATTTTAAATAAAAATCAATACCGAAGCAGACAGGTGATCAGGAATAGGTTCTTTCAATTTGACACACATTTAAAAGGGAAAATCATAAAGGACCCCGCACACAATGTATGGGAAAAAATCATTCGGTCAAATTTTGGGGGGTTTTGCCCATGAGAACTTTTGTTCAGGACCTCAAGATCTATCTTTTCCCCGAGTTTGATCCAATTTGACCGAATGATTATTTTCCATACATTGTGTGCGGGGTCCTTTATCAGAAACGGTGGGACCGTAACGGTATTAAACGTGAATGATGCTCTTTACCTATAATAAACAAATAAAATAAATAAAATTGTGTGTGCGTGTAATATTGTAGTAATTATAAAATATATTTTCATTTCAGTAAAACGAGATTTTATTTTAAAAAGAAGATAAATTGTGAAATATCTGCAATAAATGTAAGTTAAATAGAGGTTCATGAAATACAACAGAATTATTTTTAGTAAAATAATAATTATAAAATTAATAATATATGGCTGTTACTTGAACGTCATTGCCTCAAAATAAAATTAAAATATGGCTATTAATCCACTGGTTGTGGTATCATTATTATCCACAATTTTTAATCCTAACAATATCATAATTTAGCAATCAGAAGCTAACGAACAAGAGATAACATTATATCATGTGATAGAAAATATAATAAAGGATACTGTAAATTACAATTTACTAACAGAAGAAGAATATACTTTACTCTTTGAGGAAAAGTACAGTGATATACTTCCACAAGATATTGAAGAAGATGATGAATTACATAAAGACTATGCAGAGGTACCTGCTTGTTTACCGAATCAAAAAGATGTTGACTTTGAATATAAGAAAAAGACAGTAAAGTATTTGCAAAGTGGAAAAAGAAAGCAATTATTATCCTTAAATACTGTACAGTCAAAGTATAAAAAAGTTACGTCCGATCGTCAATTGCGACGGTGGAAATTACAAGTTGAAGCAGGGGGTGACAGAAAAGCTATACTGTATGGAATAACAACTTATGTACATGAAAATATTAAAGAAGCGGTAAAATCAAAAATGACTCTGCATGATATTGATATAAAAAGATGAGCTCTCGTAAAGAAAGCAGAAATAAATATTCCATGGTTTAAAGCTTCACATAGATGGATACAAATGTTCAAAACAAAACATCACATTGTTTCACGAAAAATAACAAAATTTATTACTGTATCATCTGCAAAGAAGGCAGTAGAAATTGAACAACTCAAAGAAAATTTTGTTAACGACGTTAAAAATTTAATTGAAGTACACGGTACTCAAAACGTTTATAATTCTGATCAGAGTGGGTTCAATTTAGAGATACATAATGGTCGCACACTTTCTTATAAGGGGATTAAGCAATGGGAAAACATCGTTCAATCGGTATCTTCTACAACACACAGCTATACCATCCAACCAACAATATCAGCAGAGGGTAAGCTCATGTCTCCGTTATTTATAGTTTCGAAAGAGGCTCATGGACAATTTGGACCTAGTCTAATGGAAACTTTATTCAGACCAGAAAATGTGTACGTAAAAACATTAGCATCCGGCAAATTATCCAAGGAGCTGTTTCAAATTTGGATTCAAAATGTATTTTTTACTCACAGTGGGAATTCACCTGTACTCCTATTAGATTCATGGACCGGACAATGTGAAAACACTGTAAAGGAAGCTGTACCTAAAGAGACAAATCTTATATTGAAAACGATACCAAAAGGCACACCTGGTCAGATACAACCTCTTGATGTATATGGTTTTCGATTATGGAAAAACCTTATAAGAAAATTCTCAGAAATAACACTTGTAACGGATGCCGATATAAGTCGCGAGAATCACGTATACTGCGCCGCGATATTCGAATAGCGCGTGATTGCCCGTATCGAAGAAGAAGGAGAAGAAGCGGCGGTGCTGCCATGAAAGGGATGCCGCGACCATATTGTTAACCGCCGTGACACGCGAAAGTAGAGCCCGTCACCGCCGCGCATCATGTGGAAGATAGAGTGAGTGTGCCGTGCCTTCACCGCTGCAACCGTGACCGCGACAGCGCCGTCACCAATCCCGAGTGAGCGGGAGAGAGAAAGAGATAGAAGCTCTACACGGACGGGGACAGTGAGGCTGCGCACCATCCCCAGTCCCCTCTGCAGCGAGTGCGAGAGAGAGAGAGAGAGAGAGATAGCGTGCGATGGCTGGCAGCCGAATGTAAGTAGGCTCTCCTAGCTTATCGGCGTTAATGTCCGTGGCGGGTGCGTCGGCATATCCCCCCCGTCACGAGAAAACGAGCTGCTTGCAGCAACTGCGTGCGTCCGCGTTGCGGGTGGAATACGTACCGCCAAGTCTCGGCCTGTGCGCATTTATTCTTGCATGTACTTGTTCGAATTTTGCGCTCCATAGCGCGACTTATCTTTCATTTTATTAAACCCTGTTTTCATCTTAACAGTCGAGTCACGAGTAATAATTACACGAGCCCTAACCTATGCATGTTTTCCCGAATACCGCCCTCTACCTTATCAGCAGCTGCAGCCAGTCGCAGGCCTTGCCTCTTAGAGGAGCATCGGTAGCGGGAGTAAATATCTCATCAGCCGCTTGGAGGTTATACCGAGCGCCGTTCTGCAGGAAAGACCGGCTACGTTGGTAACGCTAGGTCATAGCGAGCAGCCGGTAGTTCGCGCAGGCAGCAGTTGGCCGCAGCGGCAGAGCGCAGCGCCGGCTCTAGTAGAAAGCGGCCTAAGCTTTCTACAATTGAAGCCGGCGGGCTCGCATGTTCGGAACCTGTGCCGAGAGGCTTCTGCCGGACTACAGGTAATGCTACAACGGTGAGTCGCCCTGGCGTAGAATACACCCGTATATTATTCCGCGAATCCCTGAGAGGGATTAATCCCTCTTCCTAACTGCACCCCGTTACACATTTCTTATGAATTATGATGTTAACTTACACGAGAGAAACAATATAATCAAACTGCAATCTCTAACGCATAATTCATTATCTTCACCAAGATTCCAAAATGCTTTTATATATGCATGGTATAAAAGTGGATACCTAACGGTAAAACCTCCAAGCCATGCAAATCCAGTAGATTTCTGTTTCCATACTTCAGAGGAACCAATTTGCGACATATGTGGAGGAATTGCAGTCATACGATGAGCATGGTGCAAAAAGATGTTATGTTATGTTTTGAACATTTTTTCACATGTTATCATTATTGTCAGACGTACATTGAATAAAATTTGCAAATTCATTAATTTATGTAGTAATATATTTATTAATTTTTTTATTTCACGGGGAAATTCCCCTTTCTTAATACAAAGTTTTCACTTATAATCTAGTAATGATAGTATTCATAGAGGTAGCGACCCAAATTTATAACACTTTTTATTTATTTCATTTCTAATGGTAAATATGAATCAAGATAAGCACTTCAAAATTAAAATTAAAAAAGAAAAGTTTTGTTTAAGTTCTCTTAATCACTAAAAAGTAAATAATTAAATTGGGGGTAGCTCACCCCTTACACATTTTCTTTTTTTTTGTAACTTCGAAACAGGTTTACTATAATTTTTAAATTTCTTTACAACACATCAATTTTTAACCATATTTGGTTTATCAAGACATTGCTCTTCAAAATCGTGTGTAAAAAAATTACATTTATCCTTATAAAAAATAAGGAATGCAACTCCTCAGCATTAAAACTATGCCAAAATAATCGGCTTTTTATAAGAAACAAATTTGTTTCATTAAAAAATTCCGATTCCATCTCGAGATATTAAAAAAAAACGGTTTTTGGGTATAATTTATTTCAAATCAAATATTTTTCGATGCTCTACCCATGTGCAACGTTTCATGAAAATCGGAGACGGAAACTGAGAGGGAGGTTTATGTTTCTTTTTTTTTCTGCTGGGCAGTAAATAAGGGAACAGTCTACATTTATATTTAACAGTAAATCCCTTCATATAGTGAAGTGAAAAAAAAAACATTTGCTCAATACCATTTTGTTACTTTATTATGCCAAAAATTAGGTAAATTTACTAATAATAATTATTAATATTAGTGGTACAAAACTTTATGAATAAATTAAATTTATATCTGGCTACAATAATTGATAACATTTAAATATATGATTGAAAATCCTATAACGGCTAAATACCTATGTTGTGAAAAATAAGTAGATTGGGCTTATTAGATAAAGGCAGTTGACTTTGAATTTCATTATTGTAAACAAGTTAGAATTAAAAATGTAAAAACGTCACAACATAGTCACAAAGGCACATTAAAATACGAAGTAATTTCAATTTCAACGCAAATTTGTAATATTACACTTTATTCCAGAGTAAATTTGCCTTCTTCAGGTTTGAGAAACAAGTAACCCGTAGGGGTATAACCCAACAGAATGACACGCCATCCTTCAAACCTAAACTTCGGACCTGTTTTTCTCTGAACTTTCATATATGCACAGCCGGATCTTTTAATCTGTTCAACTCTAAAACTGTGTAGAGGTGCAAATTTTACAATGGAGTAATCATCTGATTAGATTTATGAGGAGTCCCATTATAAGCATACACAGCAGCTGATAGTGCTAAGTCCCACATATTTTCGGATAGCTTAGCATCATATGTATAAGATCTCACCTTTTCCTGAATAGTTTGATTAAACCGCTCTGAAACTCCATTGTGTTCAGATGTATCATGGCTGGATAGCTGTAACTCTGCAGCTAAATTCTTAAGAACTTCTACAGTGTACTCACCTGTAAATTCGCAGCTTGATCAGTACGTAGATAGCATACTTTGGCATCACTGCCTAACAAGTTTCTGGTACTTCTCACAAACATCTCAAAACAATGTCCTGTTTCACTTTTAGACTCCATAGGATAAGCTATCGATAGTCTAGAGAAGTCGTCTATGAAAACAGATATGAATGTGTATCCTTTAGGGTGATATGACGGAGAAGTCGGACCCATTACGTCAAAGTATATAATTTGTAAAGGAGATGTGGCTTTCCTACGTACAGAAGGAAATTGTAATGTTTTAAATTTAACTATTGCACACACTTCACAATCTTTTATAACATCATCAAAACTCGCCTTATTTAATTCTTTGTTATCTGGAAATTTAGCATGCAAAGCTTTTAGATAAGCTACAGCTGTATGACCGAACCTTACATACTATAGCATTGCCTTATTTTCTTTATTAAATTTCTTATTGAAAATTGACAAGGATGTTTCTTTTTCACTCAAAATAGTGTAAGTAAATTCATCCACATCATGAATCTCACAATCCCAGATAGTAGTATCGAAATTGGAATGCCCATAATGTGTTTTCTTGGCCTTTTCAATTACTTCTTTCTCACCAGACTTGTGGCTGTTCAGTTCTTCATGCAGAAATTGATCTTTCTCTCCTGAAGTCTCTCCGGATTCATTCTCATCTGTCTTATCTAACTTTTCTAGAGTTTCAACATTACGTTCGGGATTCCTTGCATGAACTTTTTTTTCATTATCAAGCAATTTCCTTTTAACAGTTACACTGCGTGTTACATATTTTATCTCACCAGTATTTTCTGAGGCTAAATTAGCTTATATATATTTGTTTATAATTTGAGGCATTATTCCATTACACTCATCGCTCTTATTTATTTCAAGTTCAATTTACCAATACGGGCGACTACATACACCTGATAAAAATACTTCAATAGAATGTGGATCAAAAATATCAATCTTTTTATTATCTAGGTAAATATCTAGGCCCATGTCAGCAAATTTTTTTAAAGAGAGAAAATTTTCTTTAAGTGCTTCAGCAAAAATAACTTTATCAATTTTTAATATATTACTATTTTCTAATTTTATCTCAATATTTCCTACTCCCTCCGTTTTCAAGTCTGCTGAGCTATCTTTATTTGCACATTTAATCAAACCGTAATTAGATTCATCGAATGTTTTAAAAATGATTTTTGAGTGTGTAAGGTGTTCTGTCGCATCTGAATCAGCTAAGAACTTGGTTATGAATTTGTTTTTATCATTACTAATCGTGTCTGTGTACACTACTTCCTCGCCTTTAAGTGAGTTTTTGTTTATAAGTTTAAGAAAATCGAGTTTATCGCTAGCAATTATTAAATTATCAAAATCGAGCTTACCTTTATCAGAGGTTTTCTCAGTGGGTTGATCGGATTTCCCCTGAGTCTTCTTATTATCGGTAGAATTTTGCTTATTGTTGAAACCTCCCTTTCCTCTACTTCTGTAATGACCCCTTTTGGCATTATTTGTATTGCCATTTTCAAACTTTCTCTTAGTAACTCGCCCTCGATTACTTCTACCAAATCCTCTGAAATTATTATTTGAATGAATTATACCTTGAATTTCCTCGGAAACTCCCTCCATGCCTGTTGTCTGGTCTCGTCTGTACATGCGGACAATTTGGAGCCTTATGGTTTCCGATCTGATTGTCACAGTAGCACTTGATGCCCATGTCTTTATGGGGATAATCACGTCCAATGTGTCATTCTCCCTGGCATTCAAAACAACGAGTGTTTTTATGACTCGAAAAATTCGCTGCTCTCGCCTGTGTTTGCCCCCCTGACGTACCTGCTGCATTGCTCGTCTGATTTTTCTTTGCCTCGTCCTGCATTACAATTAGTTTTAATTCATCATACGACGTTCTGCTACGTTTAGTTCTTTTGGATATGAAATCGATTGTTTGAATACTCGGAACTGATACCATGACTGCATTGTAAAATGCATCCATTTTCTCTTCTTCAGATAAAGGTACCACGCCTGAACAGTTCACACAATTTCTAATGGTATCTTCGAATTTATTACAGAAATCTGCAGCACTAATTTTGCCAATGACATACTGCATGATGTATAGCTCCTTTCGTACAGTATGGGACGTTATAATAGTTTCACATCTTCGAATTTCTTTTAATTTTTCTAAAATCTCATCTGGCTTTTGCAAGTGCATCACCTTAAAGTGATACTATAGCTCTAAGTGATTAATCAGAATGTCACACACCTTAAAACACTGTTCCTCAATAAGTTTCTCATCTGTTACACTTGAAGTTATTTTCTTGTTCATAATATGCAATAAGTCATTAGATCTCAGCTCTGAGGAAAAATAGTCGTGAAAGAGTTCAAATATCATATTATTGTTTAATTTATAATCACGTTTAAAATTCGCACCTTTATTAACAATTTCCAATTCTATTGAATCTTTTAAACTCTTAGCTATACCATCCTGACCCAGAGCCAATTCATCCAACCTTAATTTATCAAAATTTTCTTTTACCAGCTTATCAACCTATACTTTTAGATATGCAGAATTCTCTTGTTCAAACAACCGACTCTCATTTCCAATATGCTCTTTTAACTCTCTTTCATCATCCTCGCCTTCAAATTGGAAACTCTCCTGAATTTCTTCGAGCTTAACTACCATGTCATTTACTCGAATGATTTGTACAGCATAATCCTCGCGGATTATGGACATCAATTCGGCGAATTTTTTGTTCGACTCGACTCTTTCACGCCTACTTGTAGCTAACTCAACATTGACACTTTTCATTGTCTCTTTATAGCATTCCATTTTGTCAGACGGAAACTTGGCAGAACCTGTTTACGGCTGAGATCAACTCACCCACCTTTGCTTCTTGATTTTCTAATCGCGCCAATACTATAACATTAAATGTGGAATTATTGTAATATCTGTGTTAATTATTACTGTATCTTTTCTCGAAGCTCCAGACGGGATTTTACCCCGAGGTGTTAATAAAGAATCAATCAATCAATCTCTCTATTCCGTCGTATGGTCAGCTGCCCAACGCTAGCGAGCGTCGTGCCGAGACTAGACTGCCGGCGTCCCTTCGCGCAGCGTCGGAAATCCTGCTTGGTCCTTCGTCTCTCTCTCTCTCTCCCACTGCTCGCTGTCGTGGCTCGCTTCTCCGATGTTGCCGTCGCCGCACCTTACAAATATACGTGCCATGGATCAATTGCACAACGCTGTAAGTGCGCGATAGCGACGGTCTTGACGGAGAGAGTCCCTGTACGGGAATATCGCCCATGCTGCCAAGTATTTTTTCTTGTGATAATCTATGCTATTTTAAGACGAAAAGGTCGTTTCGTCTACCTTCGAAAACGCAAATTGAAAAAGTTATGAATTTTTAAAATTTGATTTTAAAAAATTTTAATTTTTCCATTTTTAAGCAATGTTAGCTTACTTCTCATATTATAATTTGAGAAACAATACAATATATGAAAGGGTTCTCGAAGTAAAAAGAAATTTTTTTTAAGGAAATTTGAATATTGTTAAAGAATATATTGCTAATTGAAAAAAAAAACAACAAAACACAAATGATTTTGATTTTTCACCTGATTTAAATTTCAAATGACTCATTTTGTTCTTTGTACAATTTCATGTGGTTTTACGGATATAGAAATAGAAAAATTATTAAAATCAGCAGTTATATCCAATTGTTTATAAAATCGGTGGATAAATCTAGAAAAATTTTTTAATATTACTCATAGTTAAAATAAACCACCGGAGCCACCTCAACAAAATTAAAATTTATATGACATCTTTATACTTTGAATATTCATTTAAATATCTAAGCAGCATATTTTTTTTAGCGAACTATATATTTTAGTTATAAACAATTAAGGCATATTAAACATGTTACTTCCAAAATATGCGATATTTTCTATTTAACCAAATTTTTCGATTCACTGTCATGTTAATACTATTTCAATTTTTAACGAAACAAATATACAAAAAATAAAATCACGCAACTTCGGCATTGCCTCTTGAATTGCATGCTAAACTAACTGAATTACTTTTTAACTATAAATACAAATAATATTAATGTCTTGTATATTTTTTCAGATACTACAGCATAACTCGACCAACGACATCCAAGCCCGAAGAATCTACTCCAACACTGAAGACACCAGAAGTGTTCAACAAAAATCTGCTCGGAAGGGAGTTTTCAGTATATACGATCAGAGTTTCTATGTCTAGAGACAGCGGTCTAATAAATAAGTATTGAATAAATCAGTGTACACAACATTAATTTATCCAGACGGAAATCCCAGACCAATTATGTCTCAACATATTATAACAGTCAATTTTGTAACATAACAATTATAGGAATTATGGAGTGATTTTTCTAACATAAAATCGTATAAGTACTTCTAAAAATAAACTCATGAAAGTGGTGGAATCAATTTTATGCAGGCAAGTACATTCTTATACTAAAGAGATCATAATAATTTATAACAAACACATGAAATAAGTGGAATCAATTAAGTACAGTAGGCAAGCCAATTATTATAATAAAAAAAATATTTAAAAATAAAATTTGTTTAATATATTTACTATAAAAATTTGTATAAAAAAATAATTACATCTAACATAAAATATTACAAATACCAAAAAGTATAATTTTATAAATACGATAAACTATAATTCAAACACAAAATGGTGAAACATTTTTGAGTAACCATTTTCTAAGTACAGATCATAAGCATTTTCTGACTAGCGTTAATCAGCGCGCTACGCGTGCCAGTGTTCGTCTTTTGTCTCGCTCTTTCCGAAATTCGAGCTGGACTCAATTATTCGATATCATTCGGGGACAGAATAGATTATCGATCGAATTCTCAAATTATATAAGTGAAATTTTAGCTGTTTTTTTTTTTTTTTATTTAAATACACATACTTGCCGGACGCGTCGTTTCGCAGTTCAAGCTGTTTATATACTGCATTAATATATAATCGCTCGCGGAAAATAAAAAACGTACATCAGTAAATGTCAAATATCGGGTACCTGTTAGAAATTTTCATGTTTCAAAGATGTAGAGCGTCATGTCAACGTAATTTCAGAATCATTAAAGGTTTACGCGCTATCATCCCTTTCAAGTTACTAATGAATAGTTATTGCCGCTAATGTTCTCGTTTACACCGATAAATCGCTAGCGGAAAATAAAAAACGTACACCATAAATATCAAATATCGGGTACCTGTTAGGAATTTTCATGTTTCAAAGGTGTAGAGCCTCATGTTAGAAATGTTATAAATTTTCATGTTTCAAAGATATAGAGCCTCGTGGCAACGTAATTTCAGAATCATTAAAGGTTTACGCGCTAACATCCCTCTCAACTTACTAATGTATAGTTATTGCCGCTAAGGTTCTCGTTTACACCGAATTTGAATTAATCGTTTACAGTTTCAGAAAACTAATAATGCCATGCAAATTTACATTTACAATTTACAGTTCACCCAAAAACTGCGAAACGACGCGTCCGGCAAGTATGTGTATTTAAATAAAAAAAAAAAAAAAAACAGCTAAAATTTCACTTATATAATTTGAAAATTCGTTCGATAATCTATTCTGTCCCCGAATGATATCGAATAATCGAGTCCAGCTCGAATTTCGGAAAGAGCGAGACAAAAGACGAACACTGGCACGCGTAGCGCGCTGATTAACGCTAGTCAGAAAATGCTTATGATCTGTACTTAGAAAATGGTTACTCAAAAATGTTTCACCATTTTGTGTTTGAATTATAGTTTATCGTATTTATAAAATTATACTTTTTGGTATTTGTAATATTTTATGTTAGATGTAATTATTTTTTTATACAAATTTTTATAGTAAATATATTAAACAAATTTTATTTTTAAATATTTTTTTATTAAAATAATTGACTTGCCTACTGTACTTAATTGATTCCACTTATTTCATGTGTTTGTTATAAATTATTATGATCTCTTTAGTATAAGAATGTACTTGCCTGCATAAAATTGATTCCACCACTTTCATGAGTTTATTTTTAGAAGTACTTATACGATTTTATGTTAGAAAAATCACTCCATAATTCCTATAATTGTTATGTTACAAAAATGTACTTGTCAACATATTAATTGATTCACTTCGTTCATGTGTTTGTTTCAAACTATGATATTCTTTTGTAAAGAAGCAGAGAGAGAGAGGGGAGGGTAAGAAAGAGAGAAAGAGGGAGAGGGGAAGAGAGAGAAAGAGTCAGAGAGGAAGATGGGGAAAGGGGGAGAAAGAGGGAGGGACGGAGGGATGGAGGGAGGGAGAGTTCTACATATTATACAGAAAACACTTATAACTTGCCTTATTTTATACTTTCGTAGAAAGTTGTATAACTATACTATTTGTTTTCCTGATTGTTTAAAAAAAATATTTAGATTCTCATTAAAGTTTTTGGTACGGAGTGTGACAGATATTGAGGGAGCACTGAGAAGGAGGGTGAGAGCGAGCAAGAGAGGGGAGGGACAGGGATGGATAATAATTACATTGTGTATATAATTGCCTAAGTTTTTACCTTTGTAAAAAATTTTTTGAGGGAGATTTCACAACTTTTTAAGAGTAAAAGTACACATTAAACAAGGTTCGTTAATCTCCAGGCGGTCAGGCTTTAAGAAGATATACCATATACCAAGAGTCATACTTCGAAGAAATTTTCCGAAGAAAATTTCTATCTGTCTTTGTCGGGAACACACATAACACACAGAACACACATATGTAGAAAGGCCCCTGGGCATCGCACAGCACAGCGCTTATGTACCTTAGATAGTTCACGTTTCACGAGATTCTCGCCCGCGATCCCATGGTGCGCATGCGCAACAACGCCTTCTAGTGTTTGATATTTTTGACAGGTATATTACTTGTCAAAAAATCATGTCGTTTACCCACCACTGGGGTATAATATGTACTATACTTGCACTCCTCTGATTGGTTTATATTAATGTACGACGGAACACGAAACAAAGTCACATAAATATGGGTTTACTCTTAATATATATATATACCCACATTGAGATATTATATATTGAATAAATAAAATAACCACCAAAACCTACAAAAGAAAATTGAAAGTCGATTAACATGGATGACCAGGATAACCAGGACATTCGACTGATCGATATGGAAATTGACAAACTAGATGGTAAGATAAAATAAAAAATTCTAATCATAAAAAATGTAATAATAAATATGTGTAAATTAGTAAAAATTATAATTAATTTTCAGGTAATAATCATGGTCTAGAAGAGGTTATAGTGCACAATGGTAAGCACATGTCTGCAAATTTTATTAATGATGATACAATAATAAAAAAAATAATGATAGTAAAAATTTGAATAAATAAAATTATGCAATTTGTAATGTTTGTCCAGGAATGCCACCTCTTCAGGAAATTGGAATGCTGTTCCTCAAGAAATTTCACTGCCCGTTAACAATCAACAAATGTTGCCAGAACCAAATAGAGGAGGAAATCCACTGCCCGTTATCAATCAGCAAGAGTTGCCTGGACCAAATAGAGTAGGGAATGAAAGTAAGAAAAAAAATTGTTATTTGCAACATAAATTAGATTAATTTTATAAAAAAATATTGAAAAAATACGTTTCCCAATTTTTTACAGATCATGAAAACATACTGCCAAATAATAAAAGAGGTAAGTTACACAACAAATTTAATTTGCAATTGACCATACAAAATTTGTAATGCATTTTTCTTTAAAATTGAAGGAAAAAGAGGTACTCGAGCTGGTTGGAAAAGGAAACAACATCAATATTCCTTAGAGCCATACACATATCAGCAGCATGGAAAACTTGCCTCTTTATTAAATGCAATGGCTAATGGTCATGAGGCCAAATATAATACTTACCATCGTGGTCGTAGAAATGGAAGAAGAGGAAATAGGGGTCATGGAGATAAAGGACAAGGAAATAGAGGACGTGAAGATAGAGAACAAGGAAATAGAGAACGTGGAAATGATAATCAGGGTTAATTAAAAGCTATTATTGTCCCCTTTTTATAATTTTGGTTGATTAATGATATTGCTGTTTCAATTTTAAAAACAATTCATTTACATTTTAGAAACACTTTTTTAAGGACTAAAATAAACTTAGATAATTTTTTATTGCCTACTATTCATGCTGACAGTGCCAGTACTCATCAATATAATAAGTATTTCTTTATGTTAATTATAGAATGGAATTTTGGTATCGATTGATATATTTGATATAATATTAAAAAATTTAATGAATAAATTTCACTGTATTTTACAAAATAAATACTTACATAACTAAATATACATTATGAAATCACTTTCTATACAAATAAAAATTTTAATTAAGTAATAATGTATGTATTATGCAAAAATTATGATAAATAAATAAAACATTTCTTTTTATTTTCACTAAAAAATGTTTACATTGATTAATATTACTATTAATTGTAAAGTCATATGAAAAATAGTATACGATACTCGTGACTTAGTGGCTCTTTATTGCACGGCGTTTAGCGCCCTCGCTGCGCTCGGGCACTAACCTCACGCCGTGTCAAAAAGAGCCACTTTAGTCACACGTATCGTAATATACTATTTTTTTATTTTTATAGATACACTTATATAGAGATAAATGTAGAATATGTTATGCATGCAATCCAAACTCCAGAATGCATGTTACCAAACCAGTATTACTATGGGCAAATGCTTCATAAAAATGCTTATAGCACCAACACTTCACATCACTCAAATTCACTGCATAACTTTCTGACAGAAACAAAGGTTCTAATCTAATGTACATACTTCGATCTACGTGTCAGCACATCTTTTGCTTTCTTTAAAAGTTGATTTGAATCTGAGCACTATGTGTTTTATGTAAAAGTGAGAATAGACTCAATTATATTTTTTACATTATATTACAGATTTATTTATTTAAAGATATAAAGAAAATATGTCCCGGCCCACGAGCATTTAGAAAACTTGAAGCTCAAAGTTTGGAAAGAAGTTGAGTTCTTGTGTCACTTACCATTTTCATAACAGTAGCAGATACAAATTTTGTTCTTTAATTTTATCAAATTTGAAAAGCTCTGAACACAGTCATATAGTCAGTTCTTTACGAGTAACCATTGCTGCTTATTTTTTTGATGATTGAAAAAATACTCCGTATCTCCTTAATACATACTGGGTTCTGAGCTGGGCGTATTTCTTGTCTATACACAAAAATTTTATTTCGGTATACGCCAGCTGTCAATGCTGCTTTTACGACAGCCCAGTTTTCAAAATTTAAATTTAAATTTCTGATAACACTTGATCCTCTAGCTTTTATAAAACTTGAAACTCAAAGTTGACAAAAAGTTTAGTTTTCATGCCAACTACAATTTCCATAACAGCTCATACAAAGTTTTTTCACAAAATACTCATCCATATTGTAATCAATAAAATAAAATTATAATTTTGGACTCTTGTTAGTACTTTATTATACACTAATTTTCTATTTCTAATAATTTTGATAAAGCTTAAAACTACAATACATACAATATGTATCTGTGCAGGTTCTAATTATTTTTCAGTATTTCATCATAATAATATTTTTAGTATTCTAGTGTATAGTACTAATATGATTTCTAACTAGATAGATGATCATTTCTATTAAAATGACAATATTCTTATTTTATCTTGAAAAACTAATTGTTAAAAACTTGTATTCTAATCAAACTAATTCTTTCATTTTCATAATACTTTTTTTGCACTTTCTGTGCAATACCGTCTAAAACATCTTAGTTGTAGCTTCCTAACAGCTTTTGTCGCACACTTTAAGAATCTATTGAATGTATATCACATTGGAGAATGAAATCAGGATCAGGATATTTCTACATTATTTTCTTATAGACGACACTTGTAGATTTTTCCATTTCTTCAAGCAGTTGTTTATAATATGCAAAAGTAGGAGTTTCTCCCACCAACATATGGTCAAACAACATTAACTTTGAAATGTATTGGTCAGACCACTACGTTATTTGTAATTACAGAGTTTCCCATAATCTCTCAAGAAAAGCACAGGCATTTTTCTGTATAATCTATGAAATAATAATATTTATGATTGTATTTAAGTACATTCACATTGTTCATTGCAAATTAATAAACAATCGAAAGTTGTGATATGAATTATCGATAGTCAAGTAATGCAAAGAATTACGCAAAATAACTGTAAAATGACTTTTCTCAGAAATGTATTTAAATTTGTTCATTCTTCTATACAAATTACACACAAGAAAGTACTGAAATCAATTTATTGTAGTCAAGTATCCGTAATTTAACTTTACTGACATAATAGAACTTTTCGTACCTCGGGTGTAAAATTACATTTTACGTTCACATCGTGATAATAAGCTTGAGCGCTAGCATGGTTGGCTTCAAGAATTATTTATCACATAAGAGTGTAAAATCTTACACCCGCTGTACGAACATTATTTTTCGTCGTTGTGCGAGCGCAACGTATCTTCATAAAACCTTTTTCTTGTAAACATATTGTAGATCCTTTGCGAAACAATGGTACAAAGTTGCCATCTCTATTTTCCCTTATTCTTTCTCCATTTTGAACTTTCTATAGTGAAACATTACGCATCTTGGGAGGACAAGAAAAGAAAAGTCTTGAGCTGCTCTATAGCAGGGAAGATCCTTCGTTCTCCCATATATACTTGGCGGGCCCAACGGTTTGCAGTTTACAGGTGGATTATTTCCATAAATGCCGAATATACTAAATTTTTGCATAAATTCATTAACAATGTTTATATGAGTCCACTATAAATAATTGCGCTTGCTTTAATTTTTAATTGATTCCGATTATGTACAATATTCCTTCATTTACTGAGTGCATAACAATGGTTTACTTTTATTACCGAAAAAATTTTTCCTATTGTACATCTTTTTTTAAACTCTAAAATTTCATATATAAATTTATAGTCTATATTGAAAAGGACTTTACATTTTACTAACCATTTTATAAGTAACCTCTTTGTATCATTTTGCACTATCTATTTAAAAACAGTGATCGATTCTCGGATCGCTATTTAATATCTAGAAGCAATCCATTCATACGTTCTACCTATGACCTTTAAACATATGAATATTTTCATGATGAAAAATCGTATACGCAACGTGGAGATAAAGAGGACCACCTCAGAGCACATGTTTGCCACCCTCGATCGCCTTCGGCTCATTCGAGCAATTTACACGTGCTCTGGACTGGCCAACTCTTTACCTCCCTAGTTGCGTACCTAATATACTATTACATGAAAATGACTATGTCTACACCTTAAACTGCAGACCGTCGGGCCCGCCAAGTATATATGGGAGAACAAAGGACCTTCCCTGCTATAGAGCAGCTCAAGACTTTTCTTCTCTTGTCCTCCCAAGATGCGTAATGTTTTACTATAGAAAGTTCAAAATTGAGAAATAATAAGGGAAAATAGGGATGGTAACTTTGTACCATTGTTTCGCAAAGGATCTACAATATGTTTATAAGAAAAATGTTTTATGAAGATACATTGCGCTCGCACGACGACGAAAAATAATGTTCGTACAACGGGTGTAAGATTTTACACTCTTATGTGATAAATAATTCTTGAAGCCGACCTTGCTAGCGCTCGAGCTTATTATCACAATGTGAACGTAAAATGTAATTTTACACCCGAGGACGAAAAGTTCTATTATGTCAGTAAAGTTAAATTACGGATACTTGACTACAATAAATTGATTTCAGTACTTTCTTGTGTGTAATTTGTATAGAAGAATGAGCAAATTTAAATACATATCTGAGAAAAGTCATTTTACAGTTATTTTGCGTAATTGTTTGCATTACTTGACTATCGATAATTCATATCACAATTTTCGATTGTTTATTAATTTGCAATGAACAATGTGAATGTACTTAAATACAATCATAAATATTATTATTTCATAGATTATACAGAAAAATGTCTATACTTGCCTTATTTTATACTTTCGTAGAAAGTTTTATTATTTCTACTTTAATTTAGACAAATTTATAAATTACATATTTTCGAGAAAACATATTAATGCTTTCTTTTTAGAGAAAACATTTTTCGAAGATTCTGTAGATCTTTGAAAATAAAGTTTTTTAGTGTATTATTCTTGTACAGAATGTGTTGAGGGCTGTTTTGAAAAAATATTCAACGTTTTTAATAACAATAGTTTAGTTTTAAACATGTAAGCTTACATGTTTTACATGAACTTTTACATGTTTTGCATGAACTTTTGATTCTTATATTAAGAAATTAAAGAATTTGCAAGGAATGATAATGTACACTTGCCTATTTCATGAAATACTTGTACATTTCACAACTTTTTAAGAGACTATATTAAGAATAGAAAAATTAAAAATAAAAAGGGGTAAAAATTTTTGCAACTTTTTGTAGAGTTATTTATTCGAGGATTTTTTAAAAGGTGTAGTGATAGACTATTTTTAGAGACATTGTGGAGAGAAAATAATAATACAACTTTAATTTTGATTTTTGTAAGAAAAGGAAATGAAAATATTTTCATAGCAACTTCACTAGCACATAAGGTAAAGGAGGCAGTACTGGGACAAAACCTATTTTGAGACCAGAAGTGGGACAGCAGTAAAAAACTACGATGAATGGTTAATGTGATAAAAGCATTACTTCATTAGTATTCTTTATGATGTTAGCTACGTAGTCACTTCATTATTGTGATGATTTACTTCTTAAACTAATGTATAACAAGATTCAAACTTTTTGAGGTTATGTTTGAGCTGTACGCATAGCGAAAACTTTATGCCACTATAGGTACCTCTTAATTCCCATATCGTAGTAGTGGGACACGTTTAAAAAGTATTGTCCCACTACTGCGTCAAATGGGCGTCCCAATACCGGTTATAAATAAGTTACCGTGTCTCACTACACTAGTCGATAGTTATTTTCTTTTAATGAGATTCTTTTAATACACCAACAACGGAAGAAAGCATTTTTTTTTCTTAAAATAAACCTTGAGACACGAGCTACCTGCTGAGGTAATTAGTTTTTATGTATTGTGCTTAGTTTTGGCAATAGAAAAGATTATAAAAAAAGTATGGTCAAAACTGTCCCACTACTACCTACTTTACCTTATTACGTAAAGAGATAAAAGAGACTCTATTGAAAATGAGAATGAGATACTATACTGATAGCAAAATTTATTTTTGTAAAAAATAGAAAATATTTTTATAGAGATCAAAGAAAATACTTTAAAAAATAGTTTTATAACAGTGTTTATAATTATTATTGTTTCAAAAAACATTGAAGGATGTTCAATGGTGTCATGCTGCGGGGCGAGGCGAGAGACGCCCCTCTCTCCCCGCGGGCGGTCGCCGTTCACCGCGCACCTCCTCGCGCAGCCGACGAACTCGGTGTTTTGTTTACGTTTTCACCTACTTCTTTTCCAAATGCCCTGTAAGCCGTCAAGATCCCTCTACGTTTTTATTCTTTGATAATTTTTCTATGCCAATAAAGGTCTTTCAACCAAATCTCTTAACTTTTTATAAGATATTTTTATGTTCAAAGGTCACATAACCTCACTCTCCCATAAGAGCCTATGTTAAAAACTCGATTTTCAAGAATTTTTTTCTCGAAAAAATTTTCAGTATAAAATATTGAAAAAATTCAAGCTGCTCTTATTTTATCTAAGTAATGATATATTAAAATTTCAAAGACTTATCTTAACTTTGCTGTAACCATTGAACATCCTTAAGCTCTCAGTCGAGTTCTTTGTAGAGAGTGGGACAGATGTTAGATTATTATTATAAATTCGAGTTAAATAAAAGCGATTGTAAATTACAGTAAATATTTCAAATTCTTGGGCACCCATTTCAATGTAAATAAATATTTAATAGTTTATTATAAAGAATGTTACAAACAGTTGTAAACAATAATTAGTAACGTCCGTAATCCTACATTTTATAATTATTTTTAACAGTTTAAACTCTTATTAACAGTTTTCAACTTTTCTAAACAAAAATTTTCTGCTAGAGAAAATACCAATAAAAGTTGCTATGATTTCGTTACTTTCACTACAAAAATACCAATTTTCACTATAAATTGTAGTCATTTTCATGAAAATTTGAATCTGTCCCACGGTTACTATCGAAAATTGTAATTTTTCCTACACAGTTTTTCTCTGTGTATATCCAAGGATAAATGTAGAATGTGTTGAGCAATCCAAACTCCAGAATGTATGTTACCAAACCAGTAACGCTGTGACCAAATGCTTAATAAAAATGTTTATAGCAGCAACACTTCACACGACTCATAAATTGATTGCAGTCCATAACTGTTTCAACTTCATAAAATAAAATGTCAATTGTATCATAGTGAATGCAGTCGATGTTTAATGCTACTATAGCTTTCCGGCATAAACAAAGGTTCTATTTTAATAATTCATCCTTTTATAAAACACACTTTTTCTAACACATCATACCAGTACATTATTGTATTTATTAAATTATATTGTATGTTTATATATAAACGTCCCGTGTCACTCAGCGATATTATCTTTTATGCAAAACGTTATTATGATGTTTATGAATCTCACAACATGTAATTATTTATTAATACACACTTGTGCTATTCTCAAAACATGTAAAAGTGATTTTTAATAGAAGTTTTAAAATTTGATTATAAACACTTCATGTAACATGTCATACCAGTACGATATTTTATTTATTATTACATAAAACACTGAAAATTATATTGTATATTTATATAACCTCCCGTGTCACTCAGAAATATTATCTTCTACGCAAAACTTTATTATGATGTTTATGAATCTCATAACACGCAATTATTTATTAATACACACATGTTAAACATTTGAAACTGATTTTAAGTAGGAGTTTTAAAATTTGATATAATACTTCATGCAACACATTTTACGGTATTCTATTTTTTATATTACAGTAAACACTTATTAGATGTCATTTCTTTTAATCACTATGTTATTTGTTATCAATAACATTTGATTATATATGCACCTCTTGCAACACATAATACCGGTATTTTATTTTATTTATTACACACTGACAGTAATTAGATGTCATTTTATAATAATCACAACATTTTTATTATGAAACTAATTTTCAACTAGATAGACAATATATGAAAATGATAATTTTCTTTTCGCATTTTGAAATACTTACTTCAAAACATAATACGTTTTCCGCACTTTGAGTCCAATACTGTCTAAATAAACATCTTAGTTGTTGTTTGGTTCATGTGTGATTCATTGAACGCAATGAAACTGTCATTTTCTTCATTGACATCGAAGTACTCTATTCATCCTGTCAAATATGACAAATTTTTAATATTCTTCTAAAATTATATCTGATATGAAACATTTTCATGTTGAAGATGTATAGATACGTCTTGAAAAATATTGTGTCGTAAATAGTATTTGCCTGCTCTTCCATAATAATATTGGTTTGATTTTTCTTTCTTGGGTAGTACTATATTCCTACTATCTTCTTTAATATAATTCTACCCAAGCGTCTGTTCGTGTATCAAAATAACATTTTCTTGTCCATTAATAATAAAATAACCACCATGATCATGAGGGCATTCATTCATTTTTTCTAATTCAAAAGTAGGTTTTTCAGACAGTACGTACATAATTAGAACTCCTTAACATTATTGGCTATATAATACATATATCTCCATATTTCCAAAGTGACTCGAAAAAAATCTTCTGGTATAATATCTGTAAAAACAAAAAATCACACAAAGTATCTATTTTTAAAAAATGATTATAGCCATTTAACATTAAGCCAGTAAGTACTTATCTAATAAAAGTTATTCCCTCGTTGATTGATACATGAATAGATGAATTCTTGTCACCAGTTGACTACTTGAGATCTTTGAAATTTATATTAATTAACTAATTTTAATGTAACTCACGATACGATAACATTTGTAACATCAGCTAATTAGAATTGAAAAATAACCATATTTTGAGGTTATTACAAGATTTTAGAATTATAATTTTTATTGTTTGTTGTCATATCTACTCTCTAAAAAAAAATCAGTGAAAAAAGCACTGTTTTGGTCAGTGAATGTTCGTTCCACTAAAAAATCAGTGAAAAAATCACCGTTTTGCTCAGTGAATGTTCGTTCCACTAAAAAATCAGTGAAAAATCACTGCTTTTATCAGCGACTTGACGATTCGCTGAAAAAGGAGTGACTTTTCGTTGATTTTATGATGCAACTGAAAAAGCAGCGACTTTTCGCTGCTTTTTTAGTCAATTTTGCAATAAACTGATGAGCGCAGTGATTAGTCTTCCCATCGTATTTCGCTGCTCGGCCAGTGGAAAAGCACTCTGTTGTTCTCACCTCATGCACGCGGAGACCATCTCAGACAACTATCTAAGGGTAGAGTGAAGTGAAATAGTACTTTTCGACACAGGTGCAGGATTAGTACACTATTTTCCTCGTGTGACGTTTTTCTTAAATACTAATCTCGAACCGTATTTTATGCCACTACGCCGAAAAATCATATCAAAGTTGTGATTTTGAGGTTAGAGTGGTACAAAGAGACTAGGAGTCACAACTGATAGTTAATTTAATAAAAAAACAACTTATTATATTGATATATAGTAACATAATTATTCGTAATGAATAAAATAATTTAATTACCTTTATGATAGTGTCAGTCTCGTTAATTCTTTAAAACTCATAAAAGTATGTTTCACTGGTGAGTGCCCCCGATAAGCACCCTCTAAAAAAAAACCGCTGCCAAATCATTGGCACGTAGCTTCCTCCAAATTGATTTACCGTTCCTACAATGTATAGTATTTAGTTCAAATATAAAATATCTTTGTTCATTCTACATGTTTTAAAATGATTTAAAAATTCACAATGATTTAAAAATTCATTAATATTTAAAATTTAACCTTATTCCACTCCGCCGTCGATATATCACATACAAAATAGTCTATAAATTTCAAACTGATACATGATGTGTGATTTTTCAAAATCACGATTTTGAAAAAAACCGTAAAAAATTTTAATCTTGAATAGACGATTTTTTTACCTAAAGGACTTATACGATAAATATACAAACTCTACATTTCCACAAAATTTCAACATGATTAAACCAATTTTTTTCACTAGTACGACAAACTAGTACGACAATACGAGAAAGAAATTGACTTTGTAAAATACGAAAATTTTCAATATCAAATATCTAAAAAAGTTCGATCGTTCGATCTTGATGAAAATTAGCATACAATTATCTATACCACATACAACATTGTATATGAATTTGGAGCTGATACATAGAGCCGTTCTCGAGAAATTACGATTTGAAAAAAAGGTTAAAAAAATTTTAACCTCTAATATCTGAAATTTATGGACCAATCATTTTGCCCAAAAGACTAGACCGAGAGCTATCCAAAATCTACCTCTACCCTGGTAGAAAACCAACCAAAATGGCTTAACTGCAACGGTTTGCCAATCTTTTTGGCCAACGAATAAAAAAAATATTAACGAACTGTTGGCCAGTGGATGGTGAACTATCGATAATTAGAAGCATCGAATGCGTGGACTAGGTCTTTGGGGTGGCCGATGATAGACTCTAGGTGGGTCGCTCCATAGTTTTATGCATTAAGATCTCAAGGTGAATCTAATACGTGACCCAGGTGTTCGGGGTAGCCGATGACGATGTCTAGGTGGTGCACTCCGCAGTTTTTTGCATCTAGGTGTCGGAATGCATTCTATGTATGATCTAAATGGACTGGGTAGCCGATGGCGGAGTCTAGGTGGTGCGCACCGTAGGTTTGTGGCTCTAGGTGTTGGAACTTATCGAATGCGTCGTCTAGATGTCCGGGGTAGCGGATGACGATGTCTATGGTGGTGCGCTCCGTAGTTTCTTGCATCTAGGTGTTGGAACACATCGAATGCGTGGTCTAGGTCTTCGGGGTAGCCGATTACGGAGTCTAGGTGGTGCGCACCGTAGGTTCTTGGCTGTTGGTGTTGGATCTTATCGAATACGTGGCCCAGGTGTTCGGGGTAGCCGAAAACGATGTCTAGGTGGTGCGCTCCGTAGTTTTTTGCATCTAGGTGTTGGAACACATTGAATGCGTAATCTAGGTCTTTGGGGTAGCCAATTACGGAGTCTAGGTGGTGCGCACCGTAAATTCTTGGTCGTAGGTGGTGGATCTTATCGAATATGTAGCCCAGGTGTTCGGGGTAGCCGAAAACGATGTCTACGTTGTGCGCTTCGTAGTTTTTTGCATCTAGGTGTTGAAACACATCGAATGCGTGGTCTAGGTCTTTGGGAGAGCTGACAATGATGTTTAGGTAGTGCGCTCCATAGTTTTTTAGCTCTAGGTGTTGGAACGCATCGCAAACGTGGTGGACGAGGAAAACTACGGAGCGCATTACCTAGACACCGTCATCGGCTATCCCGACCACCTAGACCACGCATGGAATGCATTCCGATACGCAGATGCAAAAAACTACGGAGCGCACCAGCTAGACATCGTCACTGGCTACCACAAACATCTGCACCACCTATTCGATGAGATCCAACACATACAGCCAAGAACCTACGATGCGCACCACCTAAACTCCGTAATCGGCTACCCCAAAGACCTAGACCACGCATTCGATGTGTTCCAACTCCTAGTTGCAAAAAACTACGGAGCGCACCACCTAGAAATCGTCATCGGCTACCCCGAACACCTAAACGACGCATGGAATGAATTCCTACACCTAGGTGCAAAAAACTACGGAGCGCACCACCTAGACTCCGTAATCGGTCACCCTGAACACCTAGACGACGCAGTCGATGAGATCCAACACCTGCAGCCAAAAACCTATGTGCGCACCACCTAGACTCTGTAATCTGCTACCCCGATCACTTAGACTACGCGTGGGATGCATTCCGACACACAGATGCAAAAAACTACGGAGCGCACTACGTAGACTCCATAATCAGTCACCCTGAACACCTAGGCGACGCATTCGATGAGTTGTAACACCTAGAGTCACAAACCTACGGCGCGCACCACCTAGACTCCGTCATCGGCCACCATTTACGAAGCTAATGAGCCATTTATTTGTATCAAGAAATCACTTTTCTTATTATAGCATTCATTGGCCGACAGCAAGGCTTATTCCGTGACGAAATAAGCGGTAATTATTACCAACCATTGGTTAAACGGTTGGCCAAACCTTTGTGATTTGGTGAACAGATGGCGAACGGTTGGTTACCATTTCTACCAGGGTGTGTTACTAAATTATAAAGAAGTAATCATTAAAAAGTTTTAAAAAGTTTTCTATATTATTTTATTTTTTTACGATTTTTTTAATATACTGGATTTATATTAAATTTTTAGCCAATATATAATTGTAAAAGTAATTATTGTTTTTTAATTTGAAAAATTTAATTAAAAAAAAAATTAATTTTTTTTATTGTGTTTTGGGGCGCGAGCGAACGCTTTTTCCTAAAATTTTCGTTTAGATGTGATGAATAAAATAAAATCATGGGCTGATAACGTATAGGGATCTCAGAATTTACTACGAAATTGTTTAATAATTAAGATGATGACATAGCAGGTATAAAAAAACATTTTCTTAAAGAAAGAAAATATTTACAGAATGAAAATTTTAAAAATCTAAACTTTCTTTTAGATAGCACTTTAGAATAAAGCTAATATTTCATTTCAATAAAAAATATAGACGTTTTCATACCAAAGATTTCTACTTTACCGACACTAAATATTTTAAGTAAATCGAATTTAATTAATTAACGTCTTATCATAATTTACTTATTTTCTTAAAATATTGTGTGATTATATAAATAATTATTAATACCATTAATATATTAGATGAATAATTAAAATGAAATATTAATAATGAATAAATACGGATAATGCAGCTTAAGTAGATGAAAATGTCCAAATTCTTTCATGCGGGCGATAGCGTAATGGATAGCGTGCGTGCGTAGTAACCCAAGGGTCGTGCGTTCGATTCTCGGTCAGGGCAAAAATTTTTATGTAAGTTTTTTTCTGCGACAATTAAAATGCGATTAAATTTATAAACAAGTTCTAATGATGTGCGAAAATTTATATGAATACACTTTACAGATCTTAAAAATAATTTCTCTAAACTTTAAAAAGCGCACATAAAGAATTGTTTACGATTTCTTTATCAATCTTTTTTGCGCAAGTACAAAATCAAATTTTAAAATTGAGAATTCTTTATGAATGCTTTAGAGGCGGGCATTCGTTATAACATAAAGCTATCATTAAGAATTCTATTAAAAAACCTACTGGAAAAAAGCATTCATTAAGAATTCATTAAAATCTTTATTAAATTTCCTGATGCTGATCGGGCAGTGATTAAAATCTATTTTTACAGTGATTTTTAGATTTTATATCAATAATTTTCCACTGCTTTTCTAGCTATTTTTCACTGATTTTCTAGCTATTTTTCACTGATTTTTTAGCTATTTTTCACTGATTTTCTAGCTATTTTCACTGATCTATAAGTGATATTTCACTAATTTATCAGTAATTTTTCACTAATTTATCAGTGATTTTTCACTGCTTCATCACAGGATATATATTCACTGTTTTGAAAAGTGAATATTCACTATTTCGCAGTTACCTGATTTTCACTTATCGGAAAAGTGAATATGCACTGCTTTGCAGTGAAATTTCACTGATTTTTTTTTAGAGAGTACTAATATTCTTTTCTCTCTCTCTCTCTTTCTCCCTTCAAGTACCACAATGTTTTTGTTAATTTTGTATATATTACTTCTCTCTCTCTTTCTTTTTGAGTCGAGTAAGATATGCTTATATGCTGCAAGCAATACTATAACTATATATAATAGGTCGACCAGATACGCGTGTGTATTAGTATATGCATATATATAAATATATATATATATATATATATATATATACAGCGTGTCCAAAAAGTCTGGAAACACCCAAATAATTTCTCAGCTGAATTACTATTGGAAAATGTTAAGGTCGCCTTTGTAGTAATTTTTTACGAGGAATCCAATGGTGACCTTGGATTCGACCTTAGACCTCATTTTTGAGGTTATTTCAAGGTCAACCTCATTTTTCTAAATGGTAACCCCTATTTTTTATAGCGGAATCTGAAAGAGCGGAAAATTTTACGTCCGGATATGTATTAAGGTATGAGGTTGAGGTTGCCCCCAGAGGTCAAATTGAGGTCAAAGTATGATTTCTTAAAAATTTCGCGAGTTCAGTGGTAAAACAAAACAAACAAAGGTAAGGTTTGGTAAGTTCGAACGAAGACTTGAAGGTGACCTCTGATTCGACCTTGAACCTCATTTTGAGCCTCATTTTTGAGGTTATTTCGAGGTCAACCTAATTTTGTTAAATGGTAACCCCTATTTTTCTAGCGGAATCGGAAAGAGTGTGAAACTTTACGTCCAAACATGTACTCAGAACATAGTTCAAGAAGGACCTTGACGTTCATTTGAAGGTCATTTAAACTTAATGACGGTCTGATCTTGTGTAAACTTTTTAATTTTTTTAAACAGTCTAACATCTTATTTCAAGTGCTCGAATTATTTTCCATCCACTTTTTGATAGTAACCTAATCGATGATCGAAAACACCAGCAGTATTTTTGATCATTTCAGTAGGAATGAGAGCTGATTCATTGTAAAATTTTTTGAAGCGTTTAAATATTGAACATTGTTACTCGTTATTTTTCGTATGGTTAGAGTGACAATAAACTATTATTCATTCCATAACCACCACAGAAAAGGGTTGGTCATCTTTCAAACATATTTTTTGAAAATTAAAAGTTCTTTTTATTTTCAACTCAAAAAGTATTTTTGGATAAGGTCTACTACGAAGAGTAATAAAAATGAACAAACTCACTGATAGAGAAAGAATAACGATTCTCATGATGAGAGGTTGGGGACACATGCAGCGATCTTATAGGGCCGTAAGAGATATTTTTAATGCTTCATTTAGGGTTGGTGGAACTCCTCTATCATTTTCAACAGTTCAAAAAACTGTTAGAAGGTTTGAAAATACCGGCACTATCAGCGATTTACCTCGATCAGGCAGACCAATGTCAGCAGGTAACGAAGAGAAATCTTTAGATGTTGTGTTAACATTCACCGAAGATCCACATACTTCCGTTCGTAGAGCTGCTCAAGTGCACGAAATAAGTAAATCATCTATTCATAACATACTAAAGAGAGAGAAGTTCCATCCATTTAAAGTAACGCTAATACACAAGTTAAATGAAGACGATTTCGATCGTCGCGTTGAATTCTGTGATGATATGATGGCACGCATCGTACAAAATCCAAATTTTCCATCAAATATAGTCTTCACAGATGAAGCTACATTTCAACTTGACTCAAGCGTAAATAGGCATAACTGTAGATATTGGGCAGTTGAAAACCCTCATTGGGCAAGAGAAGCCAAGTCACAATATCCACAAAAATTAAATGTCTGGGCTGGAATATTAAATAATAGGATTATAGGACCATTTTTTATTGATGGCAATTTAAATGCAGAAAAGTATGAAACTACGTTGCGGAATCAAATTGTTCCTGCTATAAGAGAAATAGCTGGAGAGGACTTTAATAACACATGGTATCAACAGGACGGTGCAGCAGCTCATTATGCACGAAATGTTCGCACATACTTAGATACAGTATTCATTAATCGATGGATAGGACGAAGAGGTGCAATTGAATGGCCAGCTAGAAGAAAATGCTGTTGGTGCTTTCTATCATCGATTAGGTTACTGTCAAGAAATGAATGGAGAACAGTTCGAGCACTTGAAATAAGATGTTATACTGTTTAAAAAAATCAAATGTGAGAGGCAAGGGGACTCACGTAAATCAAGCGCCCCATCGTGAGAGGCAAGGGGACTCACGTAAATCAAGCACCCCATCGTGAGAGGCAAGGGGACTCACGTAAATCAAGCACCCCAAAGGGAACAGATTTTACTACGTCCACGTCGTTGTTCCTGGGTAACGCTAAATGTAAAAAAATTGAACTTGACATGACTTTTAAGGACAATGTCAAGGTCACCATTAGATTTCTCGTTGAAAACTACTAAAGAATTAACCTCGCTCAGTGTGATAAAAAGTTTACACAAGATCAGACCGTCATTAAGTTTAAATGACCTTCAAATGAACGTCAAGGTCCTTCTTGAACTATATTCTGAGTACATGTTTGGACGTAAAGTTTCACACTCTTTCCGATTCCGCTAAAAAAATAGGGGTTACTATTTAAAAAAATGAGGTTGACCTCGAAATAACCTCAAAAATGAGGCTCAAAATGAGGTTCAAGGTCGAATCAGAGGTCACCTTCAAGTCTTCGTTCGAACTTACCAAACCTTACCTTTGTTTGTTTTGTTTTACCACTGAACTCGCGAAATTTTTAAGAAATCATACTTTGACCTCAATTTGACCTCTGGGGGTAACCTCAACCTCATACCTTAATACATATCCGGACGTAAAATTTTCCGCTCTTTCAGATTCCGCTATAAAAAATAGGGGTTACCATTTAAAAAAATGAGGTTGACCTTGAAATAACCTCAAAAATGAGGTCCAAGGTCGAATCCAAGGTCACCATTGGATTCCTCGTAAAAAATTACTACAAAGGCGACCTTAACATTTTCCAATAGTAATTCAGCTGAGAAATTATTTGGGTGTTTCCAGACATTTTGGACACGCTGTATATATATATATATGCGCATACACTAATACACACGCGTATCTGGTCGACCTATTATATATAGTTATAGTATTGCTTGCAGTATATAAGCATATCTTACTCGACTCAAAAAGAAAGAGAGAGAGAAGTGATATATGGGAGCGTCCAGCAGAAACGGGCCACCGAGCGCGCGCGGTGCCTTTTTTCGCGTAAAAGGCGCTCTGTTTAACTCGCTCATAATCGTATGCTGCGTCTTTGAAAAGAAAACCAAGGACCTATATAGATAGATTGTTTTCTGCTCTTTCCAATTGCGCCATTGTTTTTATTGCGAAACGCGTTCTTCCGGACGAAAACTCGAGTTGAATATTGAAAGCCATTTTTCTCAAAGTATATCATGTTTTTTTTTGTCAAAATAGACTATACCATTGGAAAGTACAACTTTTAAGCTTCAAAACCCTGTCTTGGAGAAGTTGGAGAAATAAAGGGTTTAAAAGTAACAACATGAAAAAGACAGCGCCGAGTGTCCGCGCGAGCCCCTCGCGCCCGTGCGTACGGCACGTTTAAGTGCACGCTCTATTCAATTCGCTAATAATCGTGTACCAAGTCTCTGAAAAAAGAACTAGGACATATATCGATAGATTTTTTCCTGCTCTTTCCAATGGTGTTTTTATTTTTATTCCGAAATGCTTCCTTCTAGTTGAAAATTCCATTTGAATGTTTAAACTCTATTTTTTCAATAAAATATTAGTCTTTTCTTCAAAATGAATTATATTCTTCAAAAGTACAAGTCTTAAACTATTAAATATTATATTTTTAAGTTGAAATATGAAAAGTTCAAAAATAGTAAGATCAAAAAGACAGCGGCTGCCCGAACTTTTTACGCTATGCTCAAGGGCGGATTAATACACGCGACGTGCTATTTCGCCCTTTCTTTTTTGTAAATATAAAATGTTTTGTAACTTACAATGCCAATGCGTGGACATAATTTTGTGGATCTAGTTGTAACAGTTAGTATAATATTACAATGAACTTTGTTCATTTATATAACAAAATTTGAAAAACATAATATATTAAACATAAAAATATCCATGAACGCACTGAAAGCAGTGAAACAGAAATTTAAAATAACCTTATAGATTGTTTAATCTGGCATAACAATATTACCTTTCGGAAGCATTTCGGAATAAAAATAATAGCACCATTGGAAAGAGCAGGAAAAAATCTATCGATATATGTCCCTAGTTCTTTTTTCAGAGACTTGGTACACGATTATTAGCGAATTGAATAGAGCGTGCACTTAAACGTGTCGTACGCACGGGCGCGAGGAGCTCGCGCGGACTCTCGGCGCTGTCTTTTTCATGTTGTTACTTTTAAACCCTTTATTTCTCCGACTTCTCCAAGATAGGGTTTTGAAGCTTAAGAGTTGTGCTTTCCAATGGTGTAGTTTATTTTGAAAAAAACATTATGTACTTTGAGAAAAATGGCTTTCAATATTCAACTCGAGTTTTCGTCCGGAAGAAAGCATTTCGCAATAAAAACAATGGCACCATTGGAAAGAGCAGGAAAAAATCTATCGATATAGGTCCTTGGTTTTTTTTCAAAGACGCAGCATACGATTATGAACGAGTTAAACAGAGCGCCTTTTACGCGAAAAAAGGCACCGCGCGCGCTCGTTGGCCCGTTTCTGCTGGACGCTCCCATATACAAAACTAACAAAAACATTGTGGTACTTGAAGGGAGAAAGAGAGAAAGGGAGAAAAGAATATCAGTAGGTATGGTAACAAACAATAAAAATTGTAATTCTAAAATCTTGTAATAACCTCAAAATATGGTTATTTTTCAATTCTAATCAGCTGATGTTACAAATGTTATCATATCGTGAGTTACATTAAAATTAGTTAATTAATATAAATTTCAAAGATCTCAAGTAGTCAACTGGTGACAAGAATTCATCTATTCATGTATCAATCAATGAGGGAATAACTTTTATTAGATAAGTACTTACTGGCTTAATGTTAGATGGCTAAAATCATTTTTTAAAAATAGATACTTTGTGTGATTTTTTATTTTTTATTTTTTTATTATATTTTTTTTTATTTTTTATTATATATATATATATATATATATATATATATATATATATATATATATATATATATATACGCCGGAAGTGTCGTCAGAGCTGCAAATCTGCAAACCGGATGCCGGAAGAAATAGACTAAGATTGGGAAAGAAAAACGAACATAAAAAAATTTAGTTGTCTAGGGTAGTGTTCCGTATTAATGTGCCTGTCCACATTTGTGTGCCCTATTATTAAAACGTATCCTAGAAGTGAACGAGTAAAAACGTAACACTAAATTATTTTTTTTCATAAAGTATAGTTAATTAAGTTTAAATAGAATTAATTACTTAATTTGTTTTCATTTACTATAACATTAAAAAAGAACTTCAAAAATATGTTTCATGGTTTGCGGTGTGTCACGGTGTTTCCTTGTCCAAACTTGTTAAGAAATGACATTTTTAAAAGTAACATTAAATAATGTTTCGGAAGGATGTTAATGTGGGATACAATTGATTATATCATAACATAATATTATGTTATATAATAAACCTTAATATAAATGTTTTCAATTAATTTTAATATTTAACTAATGGTGTCTACTAATAGGGCAGTGAAAAACGACTTGTCCAGATTTGTGTGTGCACAAATACAATACCAGCATGCTCGTATCGGCGCTTGAACAGAAAAGTTAGGTTAGGTTGTCTGCGCACAAACGTTGTTTCATATCGCATTGACGACCTTCAGCAGTTTTTACCGTATTGGAATTAATTAACATTCAATGTAAACAAGGGTTAGAAATTAATTATAAATGCACTACAGTTAACAAAATAATTTTGTTGGCAATGATAATATTATCAAGACACACTAATGTGGGGGACACAAACGTGTACATCCACATTAATACGGGGCACACAAAAATGTACTTTGTTGTCTGTTAGGGCACACAAATGCGTACAAATTTTTTTTTTTTTATATTGCTTGTAACTTTCGTAAATATTAATATTTTTCTATAAAAAAAATTGTTTCGTGTAGATTATTACTTTTATTACCTATATAAACTACCCGGAATCTCTAATACAGCTTAAATAGTCTATTATTATGCGTCAAAACTGAAGAGTTTCTTAAACCCACACTAATACGGACATCTACCCTATATCTTTTGAGCGAGATAATCTTTTTAAATAAAATCCTTTGATTTGAGTAGAGCAATGAAATGGCTTTCGATTAAGAG
The DNA here is from genome assembly GCA_036365515.1 of Torymus aiolomorphi. Classification (NCBI taxonomy): domain Eukaryota; kingdom Metazoa; phylum Arthropoda; class Insecta; order Hymenoptera; family Torymidae; genus Torymus; species Torymus aiolomorphi. The sequence goes on along the minus strand of CM070875.1, from coordinate 64,359,771 downwards.
GGATATGTTATATAGTTGAAACTAACGCTATAGGCATATAAGCGCATTAAATTTCTCGTATATCCATTTCAAAGTATATAATCACGCGGTCGTCCTAAGGCTCTTCTATACTTGCCTTCGGAACGCTCCCGCGTTCCTTGATTTACAATATATTTTGATTATCTTATTATAATAATATTTTTTGTCATTTTTTTAGGTAATTTTGGCTAGAAAGGCCTATAGACCGCCTTAATTCATATGAGTTTTGTATCTTTGAAACCACTTATTGCTAGTCGAGCTTTGTATTTACTTCCTTTTTCCAATCCAATTTTCTTCTTCAAACCCACCTTGAATCAATGATGTTGGGCTTTTTCCCTTTTGAACTTGCGGGTCTGTCAACTATTTTTCAAAAACTTTATTTTTTTCCATTGACTCCAGTTCAGCTCTAACGGCTTTTCCCATTCAAGCTTATTTTCAGTAATCATAGCCTCTCTATACGAGCCTGGATCGTTTTGAACAGTGGACACTAGTGCGCACTGTCCGTCGTTTTTAAATCAAGTTTAGATCTGATTCAAGCTTATGTGACTCTATCGGTTGTTTAATTACTTTTTCTTTCCTTGGGCTTCCTCTTTTCTGTCTAGTCGGACTGAAAGATAATCTGTTGAATTTAGCTACGATACAAACTTCGCAATCCAACACCAAATTATCAAAATTAACATCCTTCAAACTAAATTTTATATGTGGATATTTCCTTTGAAATTCTTTTAAATGTTTTAAAGAGGCATGTCCCAATAGCTTTGTTTGAATAAAGCAGATTTTTGTTCTCGCTAATATCACAATCCATCCTTTTATTATCAGTCAACTCATTCAGATTACTTATTTTTCTATCTCTCAATGTATTTTCGTAATTTGAATAGCTAGATCATAGCTCGTTGCTTTCTTATTCTACATCCGAGTTTAGATTATCATCTACTTGCATGGGTTCATCAAACTTATTATTTTCATTTTCGAGCTCGGTTTCAGACTGATTTTGTTCATCGGGTATTATACTTTTTATCGGATATTCACGCTACCTCGTGGTTGTATTTGCAACAACCTTATCTGTTTTAAAATCAATATGATTTTATTTATTCAAGCTATTCGTTTTTAATTCTTTTATCCAATAAGGTTGCTCATATATACTGGAGAGATGAAGGTTTTATTCAACACAGGATCAAATATATCAATGGGCGCATTATCTAAATAAATACCTAACCCTTTATCAACAAACTTCCTGAATCATAATAAATTTTTCAACAATGATTCAGCATAAATTACATTGTTCAAACTTAGGATTGCGTCATCGTTAGTGTAACCAGATAAGTTTATTACCGTTAGCACATTTAATGTGAATTCTCTTAATGTTATCAAATATTATAAAAATTAATTTAGAGTTTGTCATGTGTTCTGTAGCACTCGAGTCAGCCAGAAATATAATACATTGTTTATTATCGTATTATTCTGTATAACAGAGCTTTTCGTGTATGCAGTCCTATGTACTCACCGGTTTTTGGCTTTTGGTTAGAAGCATTATTCGCTTTAGACTCTTGCGTTTATTACACATTTTACTCGATCTAACTCTTGCTCGTGAATGTCTTCGAATTCGACCTCTATCGAACTTAGGCCTTTTAACTCGCTACAGTATGATGCGCTATAATTCTTGCGTTTCGCGGACGCGGGGGAGATTTATAACAATTGCGTCGAACAGCGCGTCCCTGATTTCTACTTTGGACAATTCAGGCGTTTTAGGCAGTTTATTGTATTTCCGAACTATATCATCAAAGTTATCCCAAAAGAGAGAAGCTTTTTCTTTATTCGGATTACATTTAATACTATGCAACTGTGTTCTTAAGCTGGCAGTAGTTAGACTAGACTTATTTTACTTTATATTTTCAATTTTATTCAGTAATTCAAGTGGGTCACGAATATTAGTAACTTTAGAATGGTACGATATATAAATTCTGTTTATAAGAATACCACGAACTTTAACTTTATTCTTTTCGAATTTAATATCATCTAGATCTCGAGCTGATAAAACAGAGCGATCAATTGCATTCAACAAATCACAAATAGTCAGTTCAGCAATTAAATAATCCATAAAAGAATCCATATCAAACTCAGGAGTTAATTCAGTCTCTACGAAATCCACTTTCTCTATTGGTTACTTCAATCTCAATTCTCTCATTGCCGTTAGTGGATTTCTTATTTAACGCCTCCTGAACTACCTGAGATATATAATCTTTACTTATTTTTTCGGATCCATCATTCAGACTTATTACCGTTTTATTTTTGTTCAATCCAGCTGCACTGCCCTTTGACGATTCTCGTTCCTGATACTCATCGTGCTTCCAGGCTCTGATCTGGTCCTCCAGCTTACTCATCCCGCTGTTTATATCATGCTTAAATTCCAAGATTGTTTTAGCAGTTTCATCAAGATGATGACTCGTAATCTCATAGTGCTCCTGGAAGTGGGCTCTTATTTCTCCTCGGAGCTGAGCATTATCTTTTTCTAATTTCTTGAACTTATTCATGATATCTGGGAAAATAATTGAAGTATTAATATTTGATGAGTTATCGGGATTGTCATTTTCAAATTTAATTGTCCCCGGTTTCTGATGGCTTTTAAACAGTTTCAAATACAGTTTAATGTTTTCATCTGATTGTAGAACTGGGGTGGATTTATTACCATCCAACTTTAATTTAAAATAATTATCAGAGGTGATCATATTATTAATCGGGCTGCTCGGCCGGCCACCGTCAGACTCGTGCTTTTCCTTATCGGCCAACTCTGAGGACTGAGTCTTCTTGTGTTGGCTCAAGGAAGACTCGAGCTCCGAAGCCACCTCTTCGGCTTGCATACTTCTTTCCTTACGGATAGCAGCGTTTCCTCTTTAATCGCTGAATTACCTGTGACTGAAGATTTAATTTTATAAATGAACAATCACAATTAAAAGAACAGTGCTTAATCATACACAGCAATATTGAAATATTGCCAATGCTCTAATAACGAACAACAATTAAAAGAGCAATGCTGATTGCTTTATTAATCTGTGATATAAAAGCACACGCAATGCAGCCGCAACAAAAGATACTACACCATATGTACTGGCTCACACTAAATTTAACACTGATTTTTATGTGTAGATAGCTATCCAATTGTTATTTGCACATATTTCTTTACTAAGTATTCAATTCAAGCTTTCACCTATTTCAAATTTCGTCCTACCAGACGTCACAATAAATAGATAGGAGATGTTCTACTACTAATCTTGAGTCAGCAGGAACAGATTGAGATTTCTCTCATCTACATAAAATGAATTTGTTGTTTCAATTTTTCAAACTAAATTTTCGCGCGCGTTCAAATTGTCGAGCTTAATAATCCAACAGAAACTCGGGCAGAAACTCAGAATGCTCGAATCAGCAAAGACGCTGTCAGTCTCCGCAACAGATCCTCTCTTGGCTTCCTGAAGTGATCTCGTGCTGTGAAAATAACTAATCACTTTAGCACTTCACTCGCGAGTAAATTTATCCACACAGAAAATCCAGCTAAGTCCCAGCACCTATTAACCTGTTGAGACTTAATACCGAACTACTCGAACTTCAATCTAATAGTTCAAAATGATCGAACTGTTCGACATAATCAAACGGTCCGAAGTGATCGAACAGTTCGAAGTCCGATTGAATAGTTCGAAAAAATCGAACTGTTCGAAATAATCGAACTGTTCGATATGATTGAACTATTTGAAGCCTGGCTTGTAGCTTTTTTCTCTGTCATGCATATGTAAAATCTATTTTATTCTATTATTATACTTTCTACGCACATTTTTTTACTTTAAATTTCGTCCTCTATACAGTAGAATTAAAATTCCACTTATAACTGAGATATTTATTTCATAATAAATAGTAATATACTATTTTTTCAGTTTTCAAAATTATTTCATTGAATGACAATTTCAAAACCTGATTCGAACGGTTCGTTAAAACCGAATAGTCCGACTTCGGTCGAACAATTCGTCAAAACCGAATAGTCCAACCTCGGTCGAACAGTTCGATGAAATCGAACAGTCCGATCTCGTCCGAGTAGCTGATTTGGTCCGAACAGTTCGATTATGTACGAGTAGTTCGTACGATGTTGAACAGTTCAAAGTATCGAGTATTCGACTCGAGTTCGAAAAAATAGTTCGATGCTGTTCAAACACGTCGAGTCGAGTATTCGTGCATCCCTAGAACGCAGGCTCTGCCACTTCACATACACACATACTGTACATACAACGCAGTAAGACCGCCGTCTCTACACGCAGAAACTCTGCTTATATATACTCAACATAATATGATAAAAAATATTTTATATCTACACTGAAAAATATTTGAGAGAGCGGGTCTTCCACTTGAGAAAGTCGCTGCCCCAAAGACGGATAGAGTTGCGCTACGTTATTTTGGTGTAAAATTTCTCCCAAAACGGGCGACTAAGTGTACCGTTGCCAAGAGAAACGGTCGAAGGCGCACGAAACTCTCATAAACCGCGCATAAACATCCGTCAGGGGTCATCATTCTCCAAAAATTGGGAGAGACGTTATACGAAACGAGGGTAGAGCTACACTGCTAGTATTGGCACGTACCTTCTCCCTGATGTTTTTCAGTGTACACAGTAGAAACAGATGTTACCCTCTGAAATGTATACGTCGACCCACATCGGGCGATAGAATCGCCAGAATACGTGTACCGGTGCACCGAAAGAGATAGGAGAGCAGTGTTTTGTTCGCGCCAGACAACGTGAGAGTTAATTTGTCACCCGAAATATGAAGCCTCGCTCTCCCGATCTTGATGAAACGCCGCAGACGGAGGTCCGGGACGACAGTGCTTTGGATTTTTTTCGTGTATTAATCGCACTTATTTACGTTAAATTAATATTGCATTTAATTGTAATTGTGAATTTTAATAATAAAAATGTAAATAAAAATGTATTAGCATCCGATAGCGGCAATTTTGTTAAATAGAAATAATCAAATATTTCGAAGGTAACATGTTAATATGGCTTAATTGTTTATAGCTAAAGTATATAGTTAACTAAGAAAAAATATGTCGTTTAGATATTTAAATGGTTATTTAAAGTATGAAGATGTCATATAAATTTGAACTTTTTTAACGATATGAATAAAATTGGTTTAACAACTGACTAAAATTGCTTATAAATGGAAAAATTAAAATTTGAAAAAATCATAATTTTTTCTATTTGCATTTTTTGAAGGTAAACCAAAGACCTTTTCATCTCAAAACAGTGTAAATTTTTAGAAAAAAAAAATACTTGTGTAGCAAAAAACAAATTTTTTGGTTTTTTCTTGAAACAATTATGGTTTAAACAATGTTGTATCACGTGTAACGGGCGTCGATATAAGCCCCAAATAATCACGGATACAGCGCTGCGGATTTGAATCTCGCGCACTTGCACGTATCGTGATCATTAGCGTGCCCTGCAAACGGGGAAGAAGACGAAGCCGCCGCGCCGCTCGAGGGAGAGCGCCGCCGCGGCCATTGTTGTTCTGCGCGCGTCCCGAGTGCGGCGTACCGCGAGAGTTTTTTTGATGCGCGTTGCACAGTGACGAGAGTGTGTGTGTGTCCCGCGCCTCCACCGTTGCAACCAGGATCACCGCCGCGCATCTGAAAAGAGAGAGAGAGAGAGAGAGAGCCAGCGTCGTGACGGGGAAAGCGAGAGGCCAGAGGATAGCCAGGCTCCATCTCCGCTCGTTTTGCAGCAACGGAGAGAGAAAGAGAGGCAGCTCCGTCACAGACGCCGGTAAGTAGTCTCGTGTGGGATCTGCGTGATTGTAGCGAGTAAGCGGGGGAACGGCCCCGCGCCACTGCATCTGCCGCCGCTTGTGCAGCGACCGCGTGCATGCGCAATTCTAACCTCTCGCGGAGGTTCGGTCGGCGGCACCGATCGCCGGCGTTTCCAAGTCTCGGCCTGCGCATGTTGTTAGTTTTGTCCGGGAGTCGCGCCCCTTAGCGCGACTAACGTTCAGTGAACAAATCACTTTCATTTTATATTTTACTTCTCGAGTCACGCATAATTATTTAGCGCGCCTAACCTGTGCATGTTATCCCCGAATACCACCCTCTACTATTTTCAGCGATGCAGCTACTTGCAGGCATTGCCTCCTACAGGATCATCGGTAATGGGAGTAAGTAACTTCGAGCCGCTGAGGTTAGATCAGTGGCATTATACGGGAAAGACCGGTTGCGCAGGTGAGGCTAGTTCATAGCTAGCAGCCGGCTCTGGTAGAAAGCGGCTTAGGCTTTCTGCAATACATGCCGAGTGCGCCTGTCCGTTACCTGTGCCACTGCGCGTCTTGCCGGCTAACAGGGGATTCTACAACGGCGATTCTACAACGGCGAGTCGCCTGGGCATATAGCACGCCCGTATATTACCCCGCCCTGAGAGGCATTGTTACCGTCTCCCTAACTGCACCCCGTTACACACATTTACTTAAAAATAAACTTATGTTTCGCATTCTGTGGGCAAAAATACGAAAGAAGCAACGTACTTTACAAGCCAGAAAGGCGAAAAATTTTGTAAAAAATAAATAATCGCATATTTTATGGGTTCAATAACGTTTAAATTGGCATAAATATGCATTAATAAAACATATAACTAATCAGTAAAAACTATGGTTTTTGGGCATTAAAATATTTATTCAAGGTTCTATGATGAAATGGGTTTGAATTTTTGAAAAGATTCATTTGCATTGATTTCACAACTGGCTAAACTTGTTAAAAAATGGAAAAATTGCAATTCCAAAAAATAATAACTTTTTCAATTTGCATATTTCGAAGGTGGACCAAAGAACCTTTTCTTCTCAAAGGCTGAATCCATCTCAAATCAGGTGGCCCGCGTATGCCTGTGTCACCGATCATTTTGGAATGAAACTATTCACGTTCTTCTCCAAAAATTATTTGACACGTATTTTTTAATTTTTTTGTTTTATCAAAATTTCATGCGTTCAGCGATACCGAAAAATTCCGAGAAAATTCTTACTTAGAAAAAAAATTTTTCAATGTAATTTTCAAACAGCTACTGTTTTACCAGTTTTCTATGCTTTTAAGCGTATAACAGATAATTTTATTCAGTTTTGAGCCTTCTTTCACGTTCTCTATGTTATTATAAAAAAAAAAATAAATAAAAAATGCACGAGTTATGCACTTTTTACTGAAAAATGCACTTTTTAGAAAAATGCATTTTTCTCGAAAATCCCAATTTTTCTGCACAATTTTCGTATGTCGTGATAGAGGACCTAAATACCTATCTAGATGTATTTGTGAGATTCAGAACATTTGCACTGGGATAGCGATCACTAATGAAATAACACAGAAACAAATTTTTCACGCTTAACGCTTATATATAGTCAATGACATTAGAGTCAATATAAAGGTATTTAGTAGGTAAGCTAAGAGAGTCCTGGCTCACTGAGCCAGAACTCTCTTAGCATTTTCGACGTTGAGCATAGAATTCTACGAAGCCTGTTAACCCAACTGCACCAGAACTCTCATAGTATTTTCGAGTCAAACATAGAATTCTACGAAGCCCGTTAACCCTACTGAGCCAGAAGCCCTACTGAGCCAGAAGCCTCCCCACATTTTCGAGCTCATCTTATGGCGAGCTCTCGATGAGCTAGCGCATATTTAAAATTAATGACTACTTTAGTCTTTTATACTTATCACGTTCGGGTAGAGAATTCGTATTTGTGGAATACTTTTGAGAATATTCTTTCCATTTTGAATCCTCCTTTTTCTCTTGCTTAGAATCAATAAGAGGAGTATAAGCGCTTGAGCTTGTGTTTTGACCCATCTTGTTCGACGTCAGGGACACGAATGAAGAAGTTTGACGTTATGAAGTGCACAGCTGGCTTTGTAGGCACCCTCGTGGTTCGGACAAACTGTGACAAGCTTGATCTTGTCCAATGATGGAAAACCCATTTCCGTTACATCGTGAACGTTGAATTTGAAACGTTCGAGCCATTTTTTCTTAATGGAGCCCTTAACGAGCACCTGACTAGCATCATGCAGACATTCTCGAAGAACACTTCCGATGTCGGTATAGGGACGGTCACCTGACTTCCAAGAAATACCGTGATAGAACTTCTTCAGCTAAGTATTTTCTCCCTTATACTTATCGGTGAGTCGTTTCCAAGGAAAAGGTTCCTTGAATAAAAAGACTAGAGGTTGGTCGTCATCATCCAACGGAACTATTGCCAGTTCTTTCAAAACGAAATCATTACCAGGCTGTTTGAAGCCCTGCATATCAACGATGTATTTCATTTTTACACAAGCTTCTTCACGTCACCACTGACACGACTATACTGAACGATACGGTCGTGCAGAATGAGACAATACGCGGAGGTTCCAGCAGGAAAATTATCTCTCGATTCAAACTCTAAACGCACGTCCACGGGAGCGTTTTTCAATGATTCGTTTTGTTTGGAACAATCGATCACTATCAAAGGTAAGTATTTTAGAAAATCTATTTTATTCAAAAGAGGTTCAGGATTTTTTTCATAATAAGCACTCTGAAAGTTTACATACATATCATACAGTACGTAACGAAAATGGGCGATTCATGATTGGTAATTCCCCTATAGACTTGGAGGGTAGCGATATCAAGGTCAATGGGGTGAAGTATACGAAAACTCATGGATTACTCGAATTACTCATTACGAAACAGCCCAGTGAAAGCCAGATCACTACAACTGATATTGAGAATTACCGGAAAATACTTGAAGTATCGTCAGCACATAAGAAACGCTATGACAGTAATGAAAAGATTCGTTTTCACAACAGCAACAAATTCAAATACATCATTGCTCCCATGTTTGAAATTCGAAACAAGGTGCTGGTGTATTACCACGATATAAGTTGGCAAGAATCAATACCAGTATCGATTATGTGTATTGGGACGATCCCAACGAGCTGGTGGAACGTTTGAGATTACTCATAGCTGAACAATCAGCTGGCAATCCCAGCCACGTTAATGAGATTCACTCGATAATTGAGGAATTGCGAGAGGAAGGGTATATATATTAGATGAATCTTCTCTTTCTTCTCAGTATCATAATGAGTGTCGACGTGTTCGGACGAAATCTAAAAGAAAGAGAGGGCATTAGAGGTCCTCCAGGAGTGGGATATAAAATCACATCCGATGGACAATTCGATCTTGAAAATAAGAGATTATGTAATGTAGGAGCACCCAATGATCTACACGATGCAGTCAATGTGCAATCATTGCAGCGTATAGTGGATGGAGAAGTTACGAAAGTTGTAAATATTATAAATGGATTGAGAAATGATTTCAATAATTTAGATGAAATAGCCGAAGTTCATCGAGATGAATTAAATATAAAAATTGCTGATCTTGAGAGGGAAATCGAGAGTATAAAAGTGATGTTACTTCAATTGTCACATAGCAGTAATTCGCTAGACACCAATGAGTCGACATCAAAGCATGGATGATCGACAGAAAGTAGTAGTAGAAGAGTTGCATAAACCTGCTCGAAGAAACTATCAACGACGAAAGTTCGATATGCGAGGCATAGATGAAACTTGGCAAGCTGATTTAGTTGAAATGCAGCCTTATGCTCGAGAGAACAAAGACTACAGATATATGCTCACTGTAATAGATGTATTTTCCAAGTACGCTTGGGCTGTACCGGTTAAAAGAAATTCCGCAGACAACGTTAAAGCAGCGATGAAATTAGTTCTGTCTCAAGGTCGAGTACCAAAAAATTTACAGACAGATAGAGGTAAAGAATTTTATAATTCATGCTTTCAAAATTTGATGAAGCAGTATAAGATTAACCTATACTCCACATACAGCAACTTAAAAGCATCTATTTGTGAGAGATTTAATCGAACGCTGAAAAACAAGATGTGGATGCAATTTAGTTTACGTGGAAATTTTAAGTGGCTTGACATCTTACCTGATCTGCTTACTGCTTACAATAATATGAAACATAGAACTAAGCATATGAAACCAAAAGATGTCACAACAGTCAACGAAGCGCAGGTTCTGACACAACATTCCAGCAAATCTCAACCTGTAAAAAAACAAAAATTTAAAGTTAATGATAGAGTACGTATAAGCAGATTAAAGTAAGTATTTGAGAAAGGATATACGCCCAATTGGTCGACTAAGATATTTACAATAGTTAAAGTATCAAAAACAAATCCTGTTACTTACCATTTAAAAGCTTATCAAAATCAACCGGTTTCAGGTTTCTTCTATGAACAAGAACTTCTGAAAGTAAAATATCCAGATATTTATCTGGTAGAAAAAATGATCAAGAAACGTGGCAATCAAGTTTTCGTAAAGTGGCTCGGTTTTGATAGTTTTCACAACAGTTGGATTAATAAGCAAGATATGTAATTTCTTTAATAATAAACAGAAAGTGGTGGGAGCGACAAATTTGTTTCCTCAGTAAACTAACTCGTTCTTTATTTTTCATTTCTTACTGACACGCTAAACCGGATCTGCGCAAATATCTATATTTCAAAGAAGAATCTGTCTCGACTACAGAAGTGTGAGATGTATATAGTAAAAGATAAAACGTGTTACTCTATGATAAAAATAGATCTCACTCTAGAGCATAATAATTCCAAAGGTGATACTTTATAGCATAAGAAAGTTTTACTCTATGGACATAAAGGTTGAAAAAAAGTGTTACTCTATAGAATAAAAGTTCCAAAAGGTGTCACTCTAAGACATAAAAAAGGTGTTACTCTTTGAAAGGTGTTACTCTATGACATAAAAAAGGTGTTACTCTTTGAAAGGTGTTACTCTATGACATAAAAAAGATGTTACTTTTTGAAAGGTGTCACTATGACATAAAAAAGGTGTTACTCTATGATATAAAAAAGGTGTTACTGTTAGAAAGGTGTCACTCTTTGAAAGGTGTCACTCTATGACATAAAAAAGGTGTTACTCTTTGAAAGGTGTCACTCTGTGACATAAAAAAGGTGCCACTCTTTGAAAGGTGTCACTCTATGACATAAAAAAGGTGTCACTCTTTGAAAGGTGTCTCTCTATGACATAAAAAAGGTGTTACTCTTTGAAAGGTGTCACTCTATGACATATAAAAGGTGTCACTCTATGACATAAAAAAGGTGTTACTGTTAGAAAGGTGTTACTCTATGATATAAAAAAAGTGTCACTCTTTGAAGGTTGTCACTCTATGACATAAAAAAGGTGTTACTCTTTGAAAGGTGTCACTCTATAACATAAAAAAGGTGTCACTCTTTGAAAGGTGTCACTCTATGACATAAAAATGTGTTACTGTTTGAAAGGTGTCATTCTATGACATAAAAAACGCGTCACTCTTTGAAAGTTGTCACTCTATGACATAAAAAAGGTGTTACTCTTTGGAAGGTGTCACTCTATGACATAAAAAAGGTGCCACTCTTTGAAAGGTATCACTCTATGACATAAAAAAGGTGTCACTCTTTGAAAGGTGTCTCTCTATGACATAAAAAAGGTGTTACTCTTTGAAAGGTGTCACTCTATGATATAAAAAAGGTGTTACTCTTTGAAGGGTATCACTCTATGACATAAAAAAGGTGTCACACTTTAAAAGGTGTCACTCTATGCATAAAAAAGGTGTTACTCTTTGAAAGGTGTCACTCTATGACATAAAAAAAGTGTCAATCTTTGAAAGGTGTCACTCTATGACATAAAAAAGGTGTTACTCTTTGAAAGGTGTCACTCTATGACATAAAAAATGTGTTACTCTTTGGAAGGTGTCACTCTATGACATAAAAAAGGTGTCACTCTTTGAAAGGTATCACTCTATGACATAAAAGAGGTGTCACTCTATGACACAAAAAAGTTGTCACTCTTTGAAAGGTGTCTCTCTATGACATAAAAAAGGTGTTACTCTTTGAAAGGTGTCACTCTATGATATAAAAAAGGTGTTACTCTTTGAAGGGTGTCACTCTATGACATAAAAAAGGTGTCACTCTTTAAAAGGTGTCACTCTATGCATAAAAAAGGTGTTACTTTTTGAAAGGTGTCACTCTATGACATAAAAAAGTGTCAATCTTTGAAAGGTGTCACTCTATGACATAAAAAAGGTGTTACTCTTTGAAAGGTGTCACTCTATGACATAAAAAAGGTGTTACTCTTTGAAAGGTGTCACTCTATGAAATAAAAAAGAGGTCACTCTTTGAAAGGTGTCGCTCTATGACATAAAAAAGGCGTTACTGTATAAAAGGTGTCACTCTATGACATAAAAAAGATGTTACTCTTTGAAAGGTGTCACTCTATGACATAAAAATGTGTCACTTTATGATATAAAGAAGGTGTTACTCTTTGAACGGTGTCACTCTATGACATAAAATAAGTGTCACTCTTTGAAGGTTGTCACTCTATGACATAAAAAAGCTGTTACTCTTTGAAAGGTGTCACCCTATAACATAAAAAAGGTGTCACTTTTTGAAAGGTGTCACTCTATGACATAAAAATGTGTTACTGTTTGAAAGGTGTCATTCTATGACATAAAAAACGTGTCACTCTTTGAAAGTTGTCACTCTATGACATAAAAAAGGTGTTACTCTTTGGAAGGTGTCACTCTATGACATAAAAAAGGTGTCACTCTTTGAAGGGTGTCACTCTATGACATAAAAAAGGTGTCACTCTTTGAAAGGTGTCTCTCTATGACATAAAAAAGGTGTTACTCTTTGAAAGGTGTCACTCTATGATATAAAAAAGGTGTTACTCTTTGAAGGGTGCCACTCTATGATATAAAAAAGGTGTCACTCTTTAAAAGGTGTCACTCTATGCATAAAAAAGGTGTTACTCTTTGAAAGGTGTCACTCTATGACATAAAAAAAGTGTCAATCTTTGAAAGGTGTCACTCTATGACATAAAAAAGGTGTTACTCTTTGAAAGGTGTCACTCTATGACATAAAAAATGTGTTACTCTTTGAAAGGTGTCACTCTATCACATAAAAAAGGTGTTACTGTTTGAAAGGTGTTACTCTATGACATAAAAAAGATGTCACTCTTTGAAAGGTGTCAGTCTATGACATAAAAAAGGTATTACTCTTTGAAAGGTTTCACTCTATGACATAAAAAAGGTGTCACTCTTCGAAAGGTATCACTCTATGACACAAAAAAGCTGTCACTCTTTGAAAGGTGTCAATCTATGACATAAAAAAGGTGTTACTCTTTGAAAGGTGTTACTCTATGACATAAAAAAGATGTTACTTTTTGAAAGGTGTCACTATGACATAAAAAAGGTGTTACTCTATGATATAAAAAAGGTGTTATTGTTTGAAAGGTGTTACTCTTTGAAAGGTGTCACTCTATGACATAAAAAAGGTGTTACTCTTTGAAAGGTGTCACTCTATGAAATAAAAAAGGTGTCACTCTTTGAAAGGTGTCACTCTATGACATAAAGAAGGTATTACTCTTTGAAAGGTGTCACTCTATGACATATAAAAGGTGTCACTCTATGACATAAAAAAGGTGTTACTGTTTGAAAGGTGTTACTCTATGACATAAAAAAAGTGGCAATCTTTGAAGGTTGTCACTCTATGACATAAAAAAGGTGTTACTCTTTGAAAGGTGTCACTCTATAACATAAAAAAGGTGTCAGTCTTTGAAAGGTGTCACTCTATGACATAAAAATGTGTTACTGTTTGAAAGGTGTCATTCTATGACATAAAAAACGTGTCACTCTTTGAAAGTTGCAACTCTATGACATAAAAAAGGGGTTACTCTTTGAAAGGTGTTACTCTATGACATAAAGGTGTTACTGTTTGAAAGGTGTTACTCTATGACATAAAAAAGGTGTCACTCTTTGAAAGGTGTCACTCTATGACATAAAAAAGGTATTACTCTTTGAAAGGTGTCACTTTATGACATAAAAAAGGTATTACTCTTTGAAAGGTGTCACTCTATGACATATAAAAGGTGTCACTCTATGACATAAAAAAGGTGTTACTGTTTGAAAGGTGTTACTCTATGACATAAAAAAAGTGTCACTCTTTGAAGGTTGTCACTCTATGACATAAAAAAGGTGTTACTCTTTGAAAGGTGTCACTCTATAACATAAAAAAGGTGTCACTCTTTGAAAGGTGTCACTCTATGACATAAAAATGTGTCACTCTTTGAAAGGTGTCACTCTTTGAAAGGTGTCTCTCTATGACATAAAAAAGGTGTTACTCTTTGAAAGGTGTCACTCTATGATATAAAAAAGGTGTTACTCTTTGAAGGGTGTCACTCTATGACATAAAAGAGGTGTCACTCTTTAAAAGGTGTCAATCTATGCATAAAAAAGGTGTTACTCTTTGAAAGGTGTCACTCTATGACATAAAAAAAGTGTCAATCTTTGAAAGGTGTCACTCTATGACATAAAAAAGGTGTTACTCTTTGAAAGGTGTCACTCTATGACATAAAAAATGTGTTACTCTTTGGAAGGTGTCACTCTATGACATAAAAAAGGTGTCACTCTTTGAAAGGTATCACTCTATGACATAAAAGAGGTGTCACTCTATGACACAAAAAGGTTGTCACTCTTTGAAAGGTGTCTCTCTATGACATAAAAAAGGTGTTACTCTATGAAAGGTGTTACTCTATGATATAAAAAAGGTGTTACTCTTTGAAGGGTGTTACTCTATGACATAAAAAAGGTGTTACTCTTTGAAAGGTGTCACTCTATGACATAAAAAATGTGTTACTCTTTGGAAGGTGTCACTCTATGACATAAAAAAGGTGTCACTCTTTGAAAGGTATCACTCTATGACATAAAAGAGGTGTCACTCTATGACACAAAAAAGTTGTCACTCTTTGAAAGGTGTCTCTCTATGACATAAAGAAGGTGTTACTCTTTGAAAGGTGTCACTCTATGACATAAAAAATGTGTTACTCTTTGGAAGGTGTCACTCTATGACATAAAAAAGGTGTCACTCTTTGAAAGGTATCACTCTATGACATAAAAGAGGTGTCACTCTATGACACAAAAAAGTTGTCACTCTTTGAAAGGTGTCTCTCTATGACATAAAAAAGGTGTTACTCTATGAAAGGTGTTACTCTATGATATAAAAAAGGTGTCACTCTTTGAGAGGTGTCACTCGATGACATAAAAAAGGTATTACTCTTTGAAACGTGTCACTCTATGACATATAAAAGGTGTCACTCTAGGACATAAAAAAGGTGTTACTCTTTGAAAGGTGTCACTCTGTGACATAAAAAAGGTGTCACTCTTTGAAAGGTGTCACTCTATGACATAAAAAAGGTGTTACTCTTTGAAAGGTGTCACTCTATGACATAAAAAAGGTGTCACTCTTTGAAAGGTGTCACTCTATGACATAAAAAAGGGGTTACTCTTTGAAAGGTGTTACTCGATGACATAAAAAAGGTGTTACTGTCTGATAGGTGTTACTCTATGACATAAAAAAGGTGTCACTCTTTGAAAGGTGTCACTCTATGACATAAAAAAGGTATTACTCTTTGAAAGGTGTACTCTATGACATATAAAAGGTGTCACTCTATGACATAAAAAAGGTGTTACTGTTTGAAAGGTGTTACTCTATAACATAAAAAAGGTGTCACTCTTTGAAAGGTGTCACTCTATGACATAAAAATGTGTTACTGTTTGAAAGGTGTCATTCTATGACATAAAAAACGCGTCACTCTTTGAAAGTTGTCACTCTATGACATAAAAATGGTGTTACTCTTTGGAAGGTGTCACTCTATGACATAAAAAAGGTGCCACTCTTTGAAAGGTGTCACTCTATGACATAAAAAAGGTGTCACTCTTTGAAAGGTGTCTCTCTATGACATAAAAAAGGTGTTACTCTTTGAAAGGTGTCACTCTATGATATAAAAAAGGTGTTACTCTTTGAAGGGTGTCACTCTATGACATAAAAAAGGTGTCACACTTTAAAAGGTGTCACTCTATGCATAAAAAAGGTGTTACTCTTTGAAAGGTGTCACTCTATGACATAAAAAAAGTGTCAATCTTTGAAAGGTGTCACTCTATGACATAAAAAAGGTGTTACCCTTTGAAAGGTGTCACTCTATGACATAAAAAATGTGTTACTCTTTGGAAGGTGTCACTCTATGACATAAAAAAGGTGTTACTCTTTGAAAGGTGTCACTCTATGAAATAAAAAAGAGGTCACTCTTTGAAAGGTGTCGCTCTATGACATAAAAAAGGCGTTACTGTATAAAAGGTGTCACTCTATGACATAAAAAAGATGTTACTCTTTGAAAGGTGTCACTCTATGACATAAAAAAATGTCACTTTATGATATAAAGAAGGTGTTACTCATTGAACGGTGTCACTCTATGACATAAAATAAGTGTCACTCTTTGAAGGTTGTCACCCTATGACATAAAAAAGCTGTTACTCTTTGAAAGGTGTCACCCTATAACATAAAAAAGGTGTCACTTTTTGAAAGGTGTCACTCTATGACATAAAAATGTGTTACTGTTTGAAAGGTGTCATTCTATGACATAAAAAACGTGTCACTCTTTGAAAGTTGTCACTCTATGACATAAAAAAGGTGTTACTCTTTGGAAGGTGTCACTCTATGACATAAAAAAGGTGTCACTCTTTGAAGGGTGTCACTCTATGACATAAAAAAGGTGTCACTCTTTGAAAGGTGTCTTTCTATGACATAAAAAAGGTGTTACTCTTTGAAAGGTGTCACTCTATGATATAAAAAAGGTGTTACTCTTTGAAGGGTGTCACTCTATGATATAAAAAAGGTGTCACTCTTTAAAAGGTGTCACTCTATGCATAAAAAAGGTGTTACTCTTTGAAAGGTGTCACTCTATGACATAAAAAAAGTGTCAATCTTTGAAAGGTGTCACTCTATGACATAAAAAAGGTGTTACTCTTTGAAAGGTGTCACTCTATGACATAAAAAATGTGTTACTCTTTGAAAGGTGTCACTCTATCACATAAAAACGGTGTTACTGTTTGAAAGGTGTTACTCTATGACATAAAAAAGGTGTCACTCTTTGAAAGGTGTCAGTCTATGACAAAAAAGGTATTACTCTTTGAAAGGTTTCACTCTATGACATAAAAAAGGTGTCACTCTTTGAAAGGTATCACTCTATGACACAAAAAAGCTGTCACTCTTTGAAAGGTGTCTCTCTATGACATAAAAAAGGTGTTACTCTTTGAAAGGTGTTACTCTATGACATAAAAAAGATGTTACTTTTTGAAAGGTGTCACTATGACATAAAAAAGGTGTTACTCTATGATATAAGAAAGGTGTTATTGTTTGAAAGGTGTTACTCTTTGAAAGGTGTCACTCTATGACATAAAAAAGGTGTTACTCTTTGAAAGGTGTCACTCTATGAAATAAAAAAGATGTCACTTTTTGAAAGGTGTCACTCGATGACATAAAAAAGGTATTACTCTTTGAAAGGTGTCACTCTATGACATATAAAAGGTGTCACTCTATGACATAAAAAAGGTGTTGCTGTTTGAAAGGTGTTACTCTATGACATAAAAAAAGTGTCACTCTTTGAAGGTTGTCACTCTATGACATAAAAAAGGTGTTACTCTTTGAAAGGTGTCACTCTATAACATAAAAAAGGTGTCACTCTTTGAAAGGTGTCACTCTATGACATAAAAATGTGTCACTCTTTGACAGGTGTCACTCTTTGAAAGGTGTCTCTCTATGACATAAAAAAGGTGTTACTCTTTGAAAGGTGTCACTCTATGATATAAAAAAGGTGTTACTCTTTGAAGGGTGTCACTCTATGACATAAAAAAGGTGTCACTCTTTAAAAGGTGTCACTCTATGCATAAAAAAGGTGTTACTCTTTGAAAGGTGTCACTCTATGACATAAAAAAAGTGTCAATCTTTGAAAGGTGTCACTCTATGACATAAAAAAGGTGTTACTCTTTGGAAGGTGTCACTCTATGACATAAAAAAGGTGTCACTCTTTGAAAGGTATCACTCTATGACATAAAAGAGGTGTCACTCTATGACACAAAAAAGTTGTCACTCTTTGAAAGGTGTCTCTCTATGACATAAAAAAGGTGTTACTCTATGAAAGGTGTTACTCTATGATATAAAAAAGGTGTCACTCTTTGAAAGGTGTCACTCGATGACATAAAAAAGGTATTACTCTTTGAAACGTGTCACTCTATGACATATAAAAGGTGTCACTCTATGACATAAAAAAGGTGTTACTGTTTGAAAGGTGTTACTCTATGACATAAAAAAAGTGTCACTCTTTGAAGGTTGTCACTCTATGACATAAAAAAGGTGTTACTCTTTGAAAGGTGTCACTCTATAACATAAAAAGGTGTCACTCTTTGAAAGGTGTCACTCTATGACATAAAAATGTGTTACTGTTTGAAAGGTGTCATTCTATGACATAAAAAAGGTGTCACTCTTTGAAAGGTGTCACTCTATGACATAAAAAAGGTATTACTCTTTGAAAGGTGTCACTCTATGACATATAAAAGGTGTCACCCTATGACATAAAAAAGGTGTTACTCTTTGAAAGGTGTCACTCTATAACATAAAAAAGGTGTCACTCTTTGAAAGGTGTCACTCTATGACATAAAGGTGTTACTGTTTGAAAAGTGTCATTCTATGACATAAAAAACGTGTCACACTTTGAAAGTTGTAACTCTATGACATAAAAAAGGGGTTACTCTTTGAAAGGTGTTACTCTATGACATAAAGGTGTTACTGTTTGAAAGGTGTTACTCAATGACATAAAGAAGGTGTCACTCTTTGAAAGGTGTCACTCTATGACATAAAAAAGGTATTACTCTTTGAAAGGTGTCACTCTATGACATAAAAAAGGTATTACTCTTTGAAAGGTGTCACTCTATGACATATAAAAGGTGTCACTCTATGACATAAAAAAGGTGTTACTGTTTGAAAGGTGTTACTCTATGACATAAAAAAAGTGTCACTCTTTGAAGGTTGTCACTCTATGACATAAAAAAGGTGTTACTCTTTGAAAGGTGTCACTCTATAACATAAAAAAGGTGTCACTCTTTGAGAGGTGTCACTCTATGACATAAAAATGTGTCACTCTTTGAAAGGTGTCTCTCTATGACATAAAAAAGGTGTTACTCTTTGAAAGGTGTCACTCTATGATATAAAAAAGGTGTTACTCTTTGAAGGGTGTCACTCTATGACATAAAAAAGGTGTCACTCTTTAAAATGTGTCACTCTATGCATAGAAAAGGTGTTACTCTTTGAAAGGTGTCACTCTATGACATAAAAAAAGTGTCAATCTTTGAAAGGTGTCACTCTATGACATAAAGAAGGTGTTACTCTTTGAAAGGTGTCACTCTATGACATGAAAAAGGTGTTACTCTTTGAAAGGTGTCACTCTTTGAAAGGTGTCCCTCTATGATATAAAAAAGGCGTTACTGTATAAAAGGTGTCACTCTATGACATAAAAAAGATGTTACTCTTTGAAAGGTGTCACTCTATGACATAAAAAAGGTGTCACTTTATCATATAAAGAAGGTGTTACTCTTTGAACGGTGTCACTCTATGACATAAAATAAGTGTCACTCTTTGAAGGTTGTCACTCTATGACATAAAAAAGGTGTTACTCTTTGAAAGGTGTCACTCTATAACATAAAAAAGGTGTCACTTTTTGAAAGGTGTCACTCTATGACATAAAAATGTGTTACTGTTTGAAAGGTGTCATTCTATGACATAAAAAACGTGCCACTCTTTGAAAGTTGTCACTCTATGACATAAAAAAGGTGTTACTCTTTGGAAGGTGTCACTCTATGACATAAAAAAGGTGTCACTCTTTGAAAGATGTCACTCTATGACATAAAAAAGGTGTCACTCTTTGAAAGGTGTCTCTCTATGACATAAAAAAGGTGTTACTCTTTGAAAGGTGTCACTCTATGATATAAAAAAGGTGTTACTCGTTGAAGGGTGTCACTCTATGACATAAAAAAGGTGTCACTCTTTAAAAGGTGTTACTCTTTGTAAGGTGTCACTCTATGACATAAAAAAAGTGTCAATCTTTGAAAGGTGTCACTCTATGACATAAAAAAGGTGTTACTCTTTGAAAGGTGTCACTCTATGACATAAAAAATGTGTTACTCTTTGAAAGGTGTCACCCTATGACATAAAAAAGTTGTCACTCTTTGAAAGGTATCACTCTATGACATAGAAGAGGTGTCACTCTATGACATAAAAAAGTTGTTACTGTTTAAAAGGTGTCACTCTATGACATAAAAAAGGCGTCACTCTTTGAAGGTTGTCACTCTATGACATAAAAAAGGTGTTACTCTTTGAAAGGTGTCACTCTATGACATAAAAAAGGTGTCACTCTTTGAAAGGTGTCCCTCTATGACATAAAAAAGGTGTTACTCTTTGAAAGGGGTCACTCTATGACATTTAAAAGGTGTCACTCTTTGAAAGGTGTCACTCTATGAAATAAAAAAGGCGTTACTGTATAAAAGCTGTCACTCTATGTCATAAAAAAGGTGTTACTCTTTGAAAGGTGTTACTCTATGGCATAAAAAAGGTGTCGCCCTATGACATAAAAAAGGTGTTACTCTTTGAACGGTGTCACTCTATGACATAAAAAAGGTGTCACTCTTTGAAGGTTGTCACTCTATGACATAAAATGTATTACTCTTTGAAAGGTGTCACTCTATAACATATAAAAGGTGTCACTCTTTGAAAGGTGTCACTCTTTGAAAGGTGTCACTCTTTGAAAGGTGTCACTCTATGACATAAAAATGTGTTACTTTTTGAAAGGTGTCACTCTATGACATAAAAAAGGTGTCACTCTTTGGAAGTTGTCACTCTGACATAAAAAAGGTGTTACTCTTTGAAAGGTGTCACTCTATGACATAAAAAAGGTGTTACTTTCTGGAGGGTGTCACTCTATGACATAAAAAAGGTGTCACTCTTTGAAAGGTGTCACTCTTTGAAAGGTGTCACTCTATGACATAAAAAAGGGTGCTACTCTGGCATAATACCGCATCATTTTAGAATATAAAAGTAGCCATTGTATGACATAAATGTGTTAACGGGTTGCTCTATGTTATAAAAGTATGAAAAGGATGTTGGCTATATATATTTATTCAGTTGATGCTCAACTCTTGAAGCATAAACATGTCAAATGCACAGAGTGTTATTAGCAAGTTTCAGGATGCTATATTACAAAAATCAGAGTCTCTATTAGGTTTGACAAAAACTTCTGAAATTGAACTATCTAATATGAGACCTGGCCGTAATAACATTCCTAGTTCTAATAATTATAAATTTGCAAAACTAGTCAAGAAATATGTTACGACATTAAATGGAAATTCTAGAAGATATCTAGATAATATTTATGGTGTTTACAAGCGAGGAAATTCACTTATGATCGGAAATTCACCAATAAAGTTTGAAGGGGACTTTGTCCAAGTAATGGATCGGAACTATCGTTTGTCTGCAGGATTATTACAATTACTATTCAAAAAACTTCCGGATGAAAGTCTTATCAATTCAAATGATTTGGATAATTATCGCATGATTATGGAAGTTTCAAGCGCTCACAAAAAGCACTATTGCATGAATAAGCCGATTCGAAAACTAAAGAGTAAAAATTTTTATAATTTTATTGCTACAATGTTCGAAAAGTTGTTTGTAAAAAGTGACTCGACATTATCTCGAGAAAATATTGTTAACGAAGCTGAAAATGCAAGAGAGAAGCGTAAAAGGGTTGAGAAAACTAATGCAGTGGTAGCCAAAAAGATATTTGTACCAATAGTCAATCCTCTAAAGAAGTTTGTAACTGTTGAACCAGATACTCGAATTGACTCCCATCTTCTAACTACTAACAAGACCGATAGTTATTACGAAGCTGATCATTCTAGTGAAGATATATCAGATTCCTCATCTAATGAATATTCACCCAAAATCATTCATGATCAAGAAGCACGGGAGCGCTTTGAAGGTAATAACTTTATTCGTTCAAAATACCAACGAGAAAAGTGGACTAGTGACGAAGAAGAAGTTGCAGCTGTTACAACTGCATATGAACTCGACGTCTGGGATGATCCTAACAAATTAGTTGATCGCTTACGAGTACTCATTGCTGAGAAAAATATGGGAATAAGGACTAACTCTGATGAAATCCGTTATATTCTCAGCGAACTTCGCAATGCTGGAATCATAATTTAATGTTTGAAATGTTATATTATACTAAATTATCTAAATAATGGCAATATTCACTAAGTCTAAGCTATAATAATATATATCCACACACATACACGTTAGTACTTTTACACCACATACTATACCATACATTATAACACACACATATACGCCCGCACTTATACACGCGTTCGTACTCGCATCGTGCATCGCGCAAAATAACATACTGTAACATATATAAAATCTGCATTCGAAGCAGTAAAATATTAATAGTAAATATAAATATATATGAAAGCACGTGCGTGTGTTTATATACAATAGAGTAAATATAAACACTGGTATAATACGGCTTCCATTCATAACTTCTACTACGCTAAGCCTCTGACGTCATTACCACAACATTGAGTATTCGACAAGCTTCGAGAACCTTCTACAACCTTCGATATACTTTGTAAGTGCATCCAGTATAGTAAGTGTATTTCTAAAACAGTCACCAGCTGCTCTCTAGTTCATTACATCGTTTTATTTTTTTTATTTAAATACGCTGGTATTCGTTCCCTTCATTTTGTTGTGCATTTTAATCATTTCACATTTTTGCAGTTGTAAGAGAGACCGAGGTGCAGGTTCTTAAGCCGGATTCTCCTAGAACAATCGAGAAGGATCACGGCGGTCTATATATATATATATATTCGGCTACGCTTGTCATAGCAGAGTCATTCTCATTCCAGCCTTCGAGCAGTTACTAGCTCTCCGGTGGTTGAGGCGAGATGGACGGTGGTAGCGTTGAGAGCAGTGGTGGCTGTGGTGTGTGTTAGGACGACTGCGGCGTCGAGAGCAGCGGAGGCTGGCAGGACGGTCGCTGTGTCGAGGAGGAGACCGGTTCTGGTGAAGGCGACGATAGCAGCGGTGGCTGCTGCCACGAGGAGGATGGCAGCGGCGGGTAGGACAGCGGCGGTAGCATCGACGTCGATCAGGAGGAGGCTGATGGCTGCTACGAGGGCAAACAACTACTGTTGTTCCTGCTCCTGCTGTTGCTCTTCCTGCTCCTGTTGTGGCTCCCGAGCGGTCTTGCTTCCGTTTGTGCGATTTATCAACTCCTGGAGGATTCCTCTTCCATGTCCCCGTTGATGAGGTCCTCCAGGAGAATCGATACGGAGGCCACGTTCATGATGGATAGAGAGAGAGCGAGAGAGAGACAGCGAGCGAGCGAGAGAGAAAAAGAGAGGGGGAGAGAGACTAATGCGGAGTTCGCAGAATTTCACGTGGAATTCGCCTCGAATATTCGGTTGTGTAGCAATAAGAACATTCGAGACGGTTCGCTACTGCCGGAGGATTCCGTGGAACACATCTGGAAGTTTCCATGCTCGCGCACGTGAGCGCAGAACGTTCGAGACGCAGTTCGCGGAATTCGGTGATGGTTACAGCCTTCTCGAAGTTTCCATGCTCACGCACTCTCACTATAAATAAGGGTGTGGTGCGTAACGGTCTCTTATTGCTGTTGTCGCCGCCGCCGCTACTCTCATCCTGGCTGTCATCCTATCCATCGTATATATAAGCATGAGTACGTGCAGAGCAGACGACATGTGCCGGTATGCACAGCGAGCGGTCATGATGATGTTATCGCTCTTCCCCCACCCCTTGATTTACCACCACCGCTGCTGTTCTGGAAGGTTCTCTCCCCTCTCTGAAAAGTCACGAGCTCGGAGAGGGCTATAAGAAGAGCTGCTGTGCCCGTTTGGCCTCATTCACTCATCCGACCAAACACCAGGAGGACCTGCAGAGAGAGCCGTCCACGGGAGGAGTTCATGGCTGAGGTGTCCAGGACTTGCTGCTGGCTGACAACGAAGAGGTCGACTGTGCCGCTGTCTCTGCTGCACCGCTTCTTATAGTTGTGGCTGCTTCCCCCACTCCTTGGTTTACCACCACCGCTGCTGCTCTGGAAGTTTCTCTCCCCTCTCCTAAAATTCTCGAGCTCGGATAGGGCTATAAGAGGAGCTGCTGTACCCGCTTGGCCTCATTCACTCATACGGCCAAACACCAGGAGGACCTGCATAACGTTAAACTTCTGAAAAAATTCTACGAAACGTGAACGGAAGAGACTTCTATGGATTGGAAGTAAATGCTTCATTCGTGTCCCTGACGTCGAACAAGATGGGTTAAAACACAAGTTCAAGCGCTTATACTCCTCTTCTTGATTCTAAACAACAGTATTCTGAAACGTATTCCACTAATACGAATTCTTTACCCGAACGCGATAAGTATAAAAGACTAAAGTAGTCATTAATTTTAAATATGCGCTAGCTCATCGAGAGCTCGCCATGAGATGAGCTCGAAAATATGGAGAGGCTCGGTAGGGCTTCTGGCTCAGTAGGGTTAACGGGCTTCGTAGAATTCTATGTTTGACTCGAAAATACTATGAGAGTTCTGGCGCAGTTGGGTTAACAGGCTTTGTAGAATTCTATGCTCAACGTCGAAAATACTAAGAGAGTTCTGGCGCAGTTGGGTTAACAGCCTTCGTAGAATTCTATGCTCAACGTCGAAAATGCTAAGAGAGTTCTGGCTCAGTGAGCCAGAACTCTCTTAGCTTACCTACTGTATTTATCTTTGTGCGTATGTAATATACAGGTACACATAAGTATGTATTTATTTTTTATTTGCGTCTTTTAGATTTTTTATTTTTATACCTTTTTTTCATTTTTATACCTATTTTACTACCTTTATTTTTCTGCTTCATTGTTCTTAATTCAGTAAGCGGACGATCAGCGGTCTTGGCTGTTAAACAATGTACTTTATCATCACATGTTTTTTAACCCATATATGAGTTTTTTGAATTCCAGGATACTTTGGAGTTGTAAGCCAATCAATATTTTTTTCTTTTCTGAATTGTTCTTTTCAACATCTCGTAAATGAATTATTTTAATAGCATCAGTATATTTTTGAACATGTATTGCAAAATCATTTGCGTTTTGAACAGCTTCTTCAAGGGGCTCTCGAAGATTATGCAAAGTAGCATAATGCTTTATAAGTCCACCCACACCATCTACAGCTCCTTTGCCGTACCCAGTAGCAGAGAACAAACATTTTATATCATACGGTGCTCGTTTTAATTCATGTAATTGAAAGCGATTTTTAAAGTGACTAGCGGCGCCGTCGGATACGATGGTATTTTTTTAATTGAATCACAACAATTTTCTTTCAAGAATTTTATAATTTTTTGTACTGCTACCGAAGCATACGCTGAATCATGTTTTCGGTCATCACTTATGACTGCGAAACTTTGTGTTGAATCCCCTTAATAAGACACTGCTGTGAAAATAGAAATTTGTTCATTAACCCGATGATTTCCTTTTCTTATTATGAATCACAGCCCAGTTTTCAGCGAAGTCTATTTGAAGAACTAAATGATGTCGGTCTTTTTTAGCATTTTCTCTTTCTGCTTTTATAGCTTTGCGTTTTATATTTTTTACATACATGTGAGTACTAACCTTCATGGTCCAAACCGAAAGTTCATTTTTGAAAGCAGAAATTGACAGTGTTTTTTTAATCAAGTTTCCATTATCCCACAAAGCATATCTTCTGTGCCTTCTATATCTTGGAGTTTTAAAACATGAATAGTAATTCCGTTAGTGCCTGGACAAATTTTACATTCTTGTAAATAGCATAAATCAGATGGCTCAGAACACATTGTTGCATTTATTATTTGTGACCGAATTTCATCCAACTCGGTAACGTTACTCCCTCTGAAATTAATTAAGGTCGTAAGAAATAAGTCATAATTTGCGCAATAGATACAGAGACAAACTTCTTTGATGGGGGAAAGTAAGACATATTTTCGTCGCAAACTATAAAACTTCGATTTACCAATTCTCAATTCGGGATAACCATTTTTAAATGCTTTATACGTTGCTTTCAGACTTCGAGTAAGAAAACGTTTAACTTTCTTCTCTTTCTTATCATTTATTTTAACGATAATAACATCACTCTTATTGGGACTCTGTCTTGAACAATTAAAACCGTCATTTATATATTCCATAACAATTTTTTCGGTCCTTTCATCAATTGGATGGCCTGTGTATGCTTCTGATTCGGAATAAACTCCATTTTCTTGTGCAAGATTTTTCGCTCTTTCTATCATGTACATTGTTATGTCTGGAAATAAGGATGCAATTTCATTTTTCATTAAAGATGAGGGTAGCAAAGTCAGAATTTTTATTTTTTCTGATAACGTAGAACACTTTTGCAAGGCTAAACCAAGATTTTGTATCTATTCTGTACAATAGCATACAGTTGATACGTTTGCTGTTATAGAAACGTCATAAACATTGTTCAACTTCACATCAAGGGTATTAGACAATGTTGAAAGTATATTTTTTCTTTTTTTTTTACGTAATTTTCAAGTGATTTTTCACGTATAAGATTTTTTCTCTTAAGAGGCAATACAGAACCTAAGAAAGATGTACTTATTTCATTATTAAATTCTTCGATGCGTTCTGGAGTACTTGGTAAAAAATCTTCATCTCTATCAACTACGTTGTCAGGAACTTCATTATCCGTAATAAATTCATTGTCAATGCTACTCACCAATTTTAAAGCACGATTGTAACAATGTTTGCACAGATATGTAGAGGGTGTCAAAGGTAAATTAGGATAGAGGTGCTTCAATGAATGAGCAAGATCCTCAAGTTGTTTGAAACGTACAGAACTAGATTTGTAACAGATTTTTTTTGTGCTTGTGTAAAAAGTCTGCACATTTGATTCTCCCCGTTGAGTAATATTGAAACATCGTAGTTGAGTTGATAAGGTGTAAATATGTAATAATTTTCCAAAAGATGATGGTTTTAAATAAGACGAGATGTGTGATATATAGCAGAAACCGAACTTTTCTTTGTAAATCTTAAGTCAAACCATATCCATCTAGCGGATAAATGTACTAGTACATAAACTCATACAAGTAGGCGCACGTACATGTATATGTACGCACAAAGATAAACATCTGTATATTGACTGTAACATCATTGGCTATATATAAGCGTGAAAAGTTTGTTTCTGTGTTATCTCATTAGTGATCGCTATCCCAGCGCAAATGTTCTAAATCTCACAAGTACATCTAGATAGGTATTTAGTTCCTTTATCATGACATAAGAAAACTGTGCAAAAAAAATTCGGGTTTTCGAGAAAAATGCATTTTTCTAAAAAGTGCATAACTCCTTCATTTTTTATTTTTTTTTTAAATAACATAGAGAACGTGAAAGAGGGCTCAAAACTGATTAAAATTATGTGTTACACGCTTAAAAGTATAAAAAACTGGTGAAACAGTAGCCGTTTGAGAATTACATTGAAAATTTTTTTTTGTAAGTAAGAATTTTCTTGGGATTTTGCTGCATTGCTGAACGCGTGAAATTTTGTTGCAACAAAAAAATAAAAATATACGGGTCAAATAATTTTTGAAGGAGAACAAAAATACTTTTATCCCAAAATAATCGGTGACATAGGCATACGCGAGCCACCTGATTTAGCGTAAATTTTCAGAAAAAAATACTTCAATGGCAAAAAACAATCATTTAATGAAGAGAGAGGGGGAGAGAGAGAGAGAGAGAGAGAGAGAGAGAGAGAGAGAGAGAGAGAGAGAGAGAGAGAGAGAGAGAGAGAGAGAGAGAGAGAGAGAGGTGATTTGTAAAATTCAAACTGCATGCAGCCTCAAAAAGAGAACTAAAGCATAGATTTTGGCTTGAGCATATGGTGAATATATTAGTTGAAATAATTAAGAAATTATCACTAATGAGATAATTAAAGGTAATGGGCGAACCAAAACTCCGCACCTGGCTGGATATGCACAAGTCCATTATTAAAGTATGAAAAAGAGCTTGTGAGCAACCAAGATTCGGTAAGATATAGATAATTAATTATCTACTAAGCAACTATAAAACTAATTAGGACAGGACGCTCGCTCTCAGTTTTCGCTCATTCGAGCTTCTACTGCTAGCTTCAACTAGTAGCATTAGTCCAGTCAAATTAGACTTTTTTCAAAACAAAATTAATATGAGGATGCGACAACATTTTTCTTGTTCAGTGGGCCAATGCGGAGCTACTGTAAAAAAAGAAACTCGCAACTCCTGGCGGAATTGTTTATATCATTGTTTAAAGGGTCAAAATATGGTTTTTTGCATTTTGCGAAAAAGCTAATGCTCGGATGAAGTTCAATGTATGGAAGAAGTTGTAGGAATTAAGAAGACCTACAAACGAGCTCTTATTTATTAAGATTCGTCAATTATTTACGTCGCAAATTGAATAAAACAATTAAATTTAAGTTTTTCGATTTTTTGCAATAAAAAATGTTCTATTATAGCTATTGATTAAAACTTTGCATATTTGGATAGGTCTTTTCAAGACGAAGAAAATACCGTTTTGACATTTGCGATAACTTAATTATTTATCGCTAAAATCCATTTTTCAACAACAAAATTTTTTTAAAAATTAATTATTGCAGGAATGGGAAGTCGCATCGACATGGAGTGAAGCTTATTCTCTTCTTAAGGAGTTGTACTTTAATTGCTCCATAAGAAGTATATCGCGTTTTTTAGTTAAAAGCTACGAAGAATGGCTTTACAAAAAGAAAACAGGTAATTGTCGCTAATCGCTCGACCGCGCGCTGCCTAAAATCTGAATTAGAGACTTCAAAATGACATACGCTGAAAAATTTAGCTTTTCACAGCAACTAATTAATGGATTTGAATGATTCTTTTTTTAATTTTGGGTAGCACTAAAAATTATGACGACCTATCGTAATCGTTTTTTTAATAAAATTGTTTTTTAATCTGTAATTGTTTATTTAACTATTAATTTTACGAAAAGAACCAAAAATTGATATTCTTCTAAATTTTTTCAATGTAATAATTGAAGTTATTTATTATTGAACATTTCTTTCATTAATGTTTGAATTAAGCGAATTGCAGTCTTTTTCTCAACATTTGATGAGCAGGTATATATCTTTCACCTTACATAATTACTCAAAATTACTCAAAATTACTAGAAATGAAAAGAAATGTTAAATAATAAATAACTTCAATTATTACATTGAAAAAAAATGTTAAATAATAAGTAACTTCAATTATTACATTGAAAAAATTTAGAAGAATATAAATTTTTGGTTGTTTTTGCAAAATTAATAGTTAAATAAACAATTATAGATTAAAAAACAATTTTATTAAAAAACGATAAGGATAGGTCGTCATAGTTTTTAGTGCTACCCCAAATTAAAAAAAGAATCATTCAAATCCATTAATTAGTTGCTGAGAAAAGCTAAATTTTTCAGCTTATGTCATTTTGAAGTCTCTAATTCAGATTTTAGACAGCGCGAGGTCGGGCGATTAGCGTCAATTACCTGCTCTTTTTGTGAACACATTTTTCATAGCTTTTAACTAAAAAACGCGATATACTTCTTATGGAGCAATTAAAATACAACTCTTTAAGAAGAGAATAAGCTTCACCCCATGTCGATGCGACCTCCCATTCCTCTAATAATTAATTTAAAAAAAAAATTTTTTTGTTGAAAAATGGATTTTAGCAATAAATAATTAAGTTATCGCAAATGTCAAAACGGTATTTTCTTCGTCTTGAAAAGACCTATCCAAATATGCAAAGTTTTAATCAATAGCTATAATAGAACATTTTTTATTGCAAAAAATCGAAAAACTTAAATTTAATTGTTTTATTCAATTTGCGACGTAAATAATTGAGGAATCTTAATAAATAAGAGATCGTTTTATAGGTCTTTTTAATGTGTACAACTTCTTCCATACATTGAACTTCATCCGAGCATTAGTTTTTTCGCAAAATGCAAAAAACCATATTTTGACCCTTTAAACAATGATATAAATAATTCCGCCAGGAGTTGCGAGTTTCTTTTTTTACAGTAGCTCTGCATTGGCCCACTGAACAAGAAAAATGTTGTCGCATCCTAATATTAATTTTGTTCGAAAATCACCCTTTTTCGAGCCAATATGACTGGACTACATATACATAGTGTTTAATTTGTACGAGTCATCATCTTCGGTCTCTCTCTCTCTCTCTCTCTCTCTCTCTCTCTCTCTCTCTCTCTCTCTCTCAATCTGTCCCTCAAGGACTGAACTTTCAGCGCAACAAAAATAGTGAACTATCAAATTAAAAATCTAATCCTTTTATTAATTAATGATAATGATATATTTTGTGTATATTTGAATTAGTGGCCCTACCCCACTTCGAAGCTGCGCAATTTAAGGCATTTTATCAGAATGTATATACTTTTATAAAATAAATCATTATCAAAAAACATTGTGATAAATAATAAAACTTAAACAGTTTTAAAATAAATACAGTAATAGTGGAGGCCGCCTTAAATGAATGACGTGCACAAGTTTACGTAAGAAAAGATCAATTTAAAATAGGGTCGTTTGTCACGCTAAATTATTTTCAAAGTATCTTTAGAGTAGTCCAAAATTATTTCGAAACGATTATTTTTAAAATATGTTAGTATTTTTACGTGTCAAAATTTACTTTCTGTGATATAAAAAAATTAAAATCAGCAGATACAAAATAAATAACAAATTCAATTATTTTATAACATAAAAATAATAACGGAATTTCTGTGATGTAAATTTTTGCGAATAGAAACTAAAGAATCCTGCTAATTCAAGAGTAGTAAACACAAACCAATTTTAAGAACTGTAGGTCCCCATTGCTGCACAAGTTACTAATGGTGAACCCATCGCCTCCAGTGTAATTACTAGCCCAGCAATGCGGAGCTATATAAGACTCACAAAATAGACTTCGGATAGCTGTAAATTATAACAAAAAGATATTCTACTCAGTGCTGTAAAAAGTTAACTAAAAAAAGTAATGGAATTTTCAGTTAATTGATAACTAAATTTCGATTTTCTTTTGGATTAAATCTAATTGATAAATACATTTTCATTTCTAACTAGATTGAATCTAATTGATATTTAAATTTTGATTTTTAATTAGATTAAATCTAAATGATAATTACATTTTTATTTTTAATTAAACTAAATCTAATTGATAACTAAATTTTAATTTTCGATTAGATTAAATCTAATTCATAACTAAATTTTTATTTTCAAGTATCTTAAATCTAATTGATAACTATATTTTCATTTTCAATTAGATTAAATATAATTGAAAATGAAATTTTAGTAATTAATTGGATTAATCATAATTATAATTTATTTATAAATTATTAATGGATAATTAACCATTTTTTCAACACTGCTTCTACTCGTCTATATATTTACAACTTACCTTTAAAAATGTTTTTAAAAATTTTATATGAAAAAAATTTGTGTTTGTACGCCAGCGGGCGCGTATTCTAATAACTCGAGAATATTTCAATCAATTCCGAAACTTGATATGGCTGTTTTTATAAGTTTACGATGAGAAATGCTGACTATAAAGTTTGATTGGCATTAGTCAATTATCGTTTGTTGTGCGGACAAAATATTTCAATTTTTGAAATAAAATTTGACTCTGTTTTTAATAAACTCTTTCAATGTTTGCATAGTAGTAATTTATCGTATATATGGTACTAGCGTTATATATTAAAAAATGTCTCAATACCAAAATAATTTCTATTTTAGTTATTTCCCTAAAATACTGAATCTCTGAAATTGGGTATTCTGATACTATACATTTATGATTTATAATTTTTTCATAGTGGCAAACAAATTTTGATTAACACGTTAAATAAGCTTTTGATGCCGAATACTATGTGTAGGCATTATTAGATTAGTTATAAATTGTTTTATAGTGATAACTGGTGAGTAAAAAAATATTTACTTGAGATATTTTTATATACTTCTTGGGAAGGAATTTCGGTTAGCGAAAAAATTTTATATTACAAACAACACTATTACCTAAGAGGACACCAAGAACAACACCGGATAAAGTGACCATTAGAAGTAAGTTTTCAAGCATCCATTTTCGTGTATCGGCGGTCATCTTACGGGGACCTTGCGAGGCCGAGACGTCTTGACCGTCCATTTTGGCAAAGAGATATTCGGAGAAACGTGAGGACGTCTTGTCCTCCATTTCTTGCATGGCCAGCCAAGCTGAGATGGATCTTGTCGATCCGGTGCTCCTCTCTTGCGAAGCTCCGCGGAGTACTGCGTGTCTCCGGCAGCACCACGACGACGGGGGTTGGCCGTTTTGGGAGCGTTGCCGTAAATTATCGTGAAAGTACGAAAGTCGATCACCTAATAGCCGCTGCTTTAAAAGTCAGAGTACCTGTCGCAAGCCCAGTGACTCGATCGTTGTACCGGCTTATTAATTTTACTTATTTAAAGTGCTCTCTCTCTCTCTCTCTCTCTCTCTCTCTCTCTCTCTCTCTCTCTCTCTCCTTCTCTCTCTCTCTCTCACTCTCTCTCTCCTTTTTTTCAGTTATAAATTTTTTATGCGCCTTAAGCGCTTGCAATTCCTGTTGTCTACTAACTAATGTCTGTTTTTGGATTCACCCTTGCAGCTTCTTATACTTCGACAATAAAATTTTGACAAATATCGAAAAAGATAAGTGAGAAAAGCATTTGTAAGGTAGCTTAAACTAGAACGCTCATATATTTTTAAACACAACTTTGTCTTCCCACTTTAATTGCACTGAATTTAAACGAATAATGTTACAAAATACTAGTTTTTTTATTGTAGAAAGTAGCAACGGTGGTGCTTAAGCGTCTGCGTAAATCCCCTCAGTTCGACATGAACCCGGCGAAGAACGAGCTTTGACTACCCTACGTTACTGAGTCTCACTATCGCGAGAATAGGCGGCCATTGCCATATTGATTGCGCAGGCCTTACTCCAACCATGCAAGTGACGAAGACAGAGATTCAGTATCAGATAGTATACAAATGGACCTAGTCTTCTTCGAGCTTGCGCTTTACTGTTTTACTTTTTTATTTTGTTTGATATTTACTGTGACAAACGGACAGCTCTCCGCACTACATTAAAAACACGTTTTACCTGAAGAGGGACATTCATTAATAAAAGATGTCCGAAACGTTGTGAATGTGAAATAAATTTGTTGTTTTATTTTTTTACCATCTCTTACAACAAAATAGTGGTAGTAACCTTGGCCATTAGCTGCAATCAACATTGATTTTGTTTGACGCGGAAAAGACTGAAACGAATCATTAAAGAATGTGCTCAAAATAGATCACTTATATTTTAATATTTATTAATTATATATTGTTAAACCGAATAACACGGGAATAATTTCTAGAAAATGTAAAAATCTATAAGAAATAATTCATGTTTTTTTTTGTATCTTATATGTTATTCCTATATGCTTAGCCGAGATAAGTCAATCAAAATATAAGTTTTTCCTTGGGATAGTACAGTTACCACCCTTCTATAAATTTAAAAAAAATGGAGAAAAATGATAATAAGTAATCAAATGAGATAATTACTAGGTACAGTAATTTGGACAGTTTATCATCTTTTATTAATTTATTTAGGATTTATTTTTTTTTTCTCTATTAATCTTACTTCTTATGGGTTTTCATTATTTTTTATCGGTATACTTTATGTCTTAAAATAATCTTAAATCTCTGTTAAAGTTTTTTTGAGAAGAACAACAAAAATTTGGTAATTTCAAAACAGTATAATATCTCAATAACTGTAATTATTATAATACCACTATAGGATGGTGGCACTAATGGCTGGCCATACCCTAGTTATCGGACATTTTCGTTGTGGCAGATACAAAAACATAAAATTGGCTAAACTAATAAATCGTAAAATGAAGTAGAGGTTATTTACTTCACGATCGTCATCTTAAACTTCAAAATCATTTATTTATTTCAATTGAGAATCGTGAAAGAAAAAGGGGTAGAGAACTAAATTAGATGACCGACAACTGATGCTTTTACCCTATATTATTTTCTATTATCTCCTTTAGTTTTTATCTAAGTTATGAAATTCACGTATTATTTCTAAATTTTAGCAGTTTTTATTAATAAACTTTGATTCTTTATATTGACAGTAAGATATTCGACATCTAAACAGATTAGAAATTAAAACCATTACATGGGCAGCCATGGGTCATTACATTACTTTTATTTATACATATGATAATGACATCTATTAATTAGCATTTTTTATTCTATTAATTATGTAATCAAATATTTTATGTTAATTTAAGTCTTTCATTTATAAGAAAACTAAATAAAAGATTTCGAAGTTATGTGGGATAGTTAAACCGTTGTCTAGCTTATCATCCCACTTAGTTACGAATATCCGATAGGGGGACACATTTAATACTATCCATATAAAAATGATTCAGCTGGATTCAGCTAGAATATTAAGGCAGAATCTAGTTAAAATCTATTGTTTGGCCTTGCGGGAGTACAGTACGACCTCACACCCTTTAGGCGTAAAGTAAAACCTCTGAAAATTTGTTTTTTTGCTACTTAAGGGGGCAAGCCTCGGTTAAAGGCTGAAAAAATAAGTTTTAGTATAATTAGTCCGGTCATTATTTTTCCATATCTATATATAAACCAACCTTTATGCCTGAAAAATATACATAAAAAACAATATTTTAACGCCTCCCTAGCTCCTCCATTTTGATTTATAAATCTGTAATAACCACTGGATTGAAGTATCAATTTTTGCATATCACTTTTTGCATTTACAGGTATTTACACTGCTTAGGATATTTAAACTGTACCTTATTTTCATAAATAACTTAAACTTATTGTGATTAAAAGTTAGATCGTTATGATGAGTTGAACGTACATATTAAATAAATTATGAAAATTAGCATAGAGAAAGAAACATTGGGTATTTGTGAAATAACTTAGTTTATTTGTAACAAAAAATCATGATGCTATCCAG
Organism: Torymus aiolomorphi; assembly: GCA_036365515.1. NCBI lineage: Eukaryota > Metazoa > Arthropoda > Insecta > Hymenoptera > Torymidae > Torymus > Torymus aiolomorphi. Next base: position 64,324,730 of record CM070875.1, on the reverse strand, counting down.
TGCAATAAATCTGTGGGCTTTTATATCAGTGAAATATATATCATTTTGTATATTTAAAAAAAAATGAGTTGTATAGCGAAAAACATAAATGGTTAAAATAAAAGGAGTGGATAAATAAGTAAATTTAAAAAATGCATTTAAAAATTTGTTTATAAGGTGGTCTATATGGGTCTAGGGTCTATATGTAAGTGGACCTTGGAAGACGGGCTTATTGTGTGTGTGTGTGTGTGTGTGTGTGTGCGCGCGCGCGTGTGTGTGTGTGCGTGCGTGCGTGCGTGTGTGTGTGCGTGTGTGTGTGTGTGTGGGTGTGTGTGTGTGGGTGTGTGTGTGTGGGTGGGTGGGTGGGCGGGCGTGCGTGCGTGCGTGCGTGCGTGCGTATGTGTGTGTGTGTGAGCGCGCGCGAAGGAACTATTTGAAATAAACAATGAAAATTAGCACAGAGAAGTAAACGTCTGGAATTAGTGGAATAACTTGTTTTTGTAATATAAAAACATGATGCTTTCTAGTGAAATACATCTGTTGAGGACGCTGCCTGGAACTGTTACCTCACAAGGAAGAAAAATTTATATCTGTGGGCTTTTATGTCAGTGAAATATGCGTCATTTTCTGTATTTTGATAAAAGTGTTGTAAAGCGATAATCATAAATGATTAAAATAAAAGGATCGAATAAATTAGTGAATTTAAAAAATTCATTTAAAAACATATTTATTGGATGATCCATAGATCCAGGGTCTATATCCCACATAGCATGAAAGATTGCTGAAAGTTTTCTGCAAGTTTGCAAGAAAGTTTCGCAGTCTTTCAGGAAGCTTTCATGAAATCTCCGCGAAAGTTCAGAATGTCTGGAATAAATCAATGGCAGTAAGATCCCTTTAAAAATTGCAGCAATCTTTCAGAAAATTTTTCAGGAAAGTTTCTTTAAAGTTTTTGAGAAGCTAACTGAAAGCTTTCTGAAGGAAGAGGGAATCTTTCAGCTTCAGCAAGCTTTCGTGCAATCTTCAAGAATCTTTTAGGAAGCCTTCACGGAATCTATGTGGAAGTTTAAAATGTTTGGGACAAATTACTCACATAAAGATCCTTGCAAGAAAGTTTCGCAGTCTTTCAGGAAGCTTTCATGAAATCTCCGTGAAAATTTAGAATGTCTAGGACAAATCATTGGCAGTAAGATTACTTTAAAGATAGCAGGAACCTTTCAGAAAACCTTTCGGAAAGGTTTCTTTAAAGTTTTTGAAAAGATAGCTGAAAGTTTTCTGAAGGAAGAGGGAATCTTTCAGCAAGCTTCCGTAAAAGAATGCAGTAACCTTCAAGAATCTTTTAGAAAGCTTTCACGGAATCTTCGCGGAAGTTCAAAATGTATGGGACAAATTATTCACATAAAGATTCCTTGAATGATTGCAGTCACCTGTCAGGAAAACTTTCGGGAAGGTTTCTTTAAGGTTTGTAGAAAGATAATTAGAAGCTTTCTGAAAGCCTACAAGAAAGATTCGTAATTTTTCAGAAAGCTTACATGAAAGATTCTAATAATCTTTTAGGAAACCTTTCAAGGACCTTTTTTCAAGTTTTCGAAAAAGTTGCTGAAAGATTCGTAAATGACGTGGAATATTACAAGAAGCTTTCACAAATGAGAACCATAAGCTTTCAGGAAATGTTTCAACAAGACTTTCGTTACGTAGGTGAACGAATTCAGAAACTCTTCAGAAAGATTCATTAAAATCTTTCAGAAAGCCTTCATGAAAGATTCCGGGGAGATCGAAATTTCTGGAGCAACTCATTGGCAGAAAGCTTCTATGAAAGATTCTAGTAATCTTTCCAGAAACCTTTTTTCAATATCTTGAAAGAGTAACATAAAGCTATAAATAATATAAACAATTCTCTAGACGTATTACAATTCTCGCATATTATTTTTAACTTATTTCTATATTAATCGCAATTTTATTATCGCAGAAAAAATTGTACATAAAATTTTTCGACCTGACCGGGAATAGAACCCACGACCCTTGGGTTATTACGCACGCGTGCTATTCGTTACGCTGTCGCTCGCTTGAAGGAGTTCAGACATTTTCATGTAAATAAGGTGCAGTTTCCACGATAATTTAAATGTTATTATTTTGATTACTGTATCTTATATATTAATGGCATTTAAAATTATTTATATAATTCCATAAATTAAAAAAATATAGTGTTGGTAAGGTAGAAATAAAATCAGTGTACTAAATATATTTTACAAAATAAAAAAGATATTAACTTTAATTATTATTACTTCGAATAAACATTTTTTTAAACTTGGCATTTCATTATGTTGATCAAAAAAAGTAATTTTATAAGAATTATCGTATAATTTTTTTTTTATTATAGTGTTACGTCCGGTGACGTATCCTTAAATTTAAATTTTATCCTAACACTGTCATCGGTAATTTTCTGACACACAAAGCGATGTGTCTGCGAAATTCTAAAACGTTGCATTTTCCAATACGAGGCATCGTGCGTAGCAGGTCATCAAACTTGCGACGATGACATTACCAAAAAAGATGATCTCGATTTACTGTTCACGATCATCTTTAACCTAATTATTTTGTATTATAAAAGAAGCGATGTGTGTCACGCACGTCAGTCACAGTAACAACCGTGATACCGGTGAACTGGCGAGCTCCGCCTGCCCCAGACGACATAAGAGGGCATAATTCATTATAACGGAGCAACAAATACACTAAAGTATACTAACATAAGCGGAATAATTGTCCGAGCGAATATACAACGACAGCATATATTGTGAGGGAAGTTCAATTGACTAAAAATTATACATCGAATGAATTGCAAGCAGCAACAATATTGGTAATTATACCTTTCTAAATAAAATAAACTTTAAAGCAAATATTATTCGTTATTTCCTTCATTCCGGACTTCACATTGGTTCCGGTACGAATCGAACATTAGTTCACTAGACTGTTTAAAATAAAAGAATAAAAATAAACATTTTTCGGAACGGCACATTGGTTCCGATACAGAATCGAACACTAGATTCATACGAAAAATAAGGCTGGTATAAATGGAAACAAATAGTATTTGTTCATACTAATAATTTATTACTAACTATTTCCGAGCTTCTTACTTTGCAGTAAGAAGTTGGGGGGATCATTGTAGTATGAATCGTCCAAACTTCGGAAGATAAGCATGTACTAACATATTAACAGATAAATAAAAGAAGAAAATAGACGATGTTATAGAAATAGGGAAAGAAGAGAGGATAACCCAAATACAAATAATCAAACGTAAACGAATATAAAAAAAGATTTCATATAAGGATCAAATCAAAATAAATAAATATATAAGTAAATAGCATCACGGAAATATATTTGACAAACAACAAATTAAAGTGAAAAAATTGATATAGGGAGAATATTAAGAAACAAATAAGTAAATAATATCAGTAAAAACAAATACCTAAAATATTAGTGGAAAAAATAAACAAATGAATAAAGAAATAAAAAAAAATTAAATAAATAAAACAAATCCAACACGAATGAGATAAAAAAAATAATAATATAAAATAATAATCACTGAATAGATAAATGTTATGTTTTACATAAACAAGATATAAAAATATCAGGAAATCAATTAAAACCCAAAAATAAGCGATACAGATATAAAAGTAACAAATAAATAAATTATATCATGAAATAAACAATTACAAAATATATACATGAAAATAGTTGAACTAATAATAAAAAGATATTTAAAAAGAAATATTAAGTATAGCATAGGCAAAAGAGTAATATGTCATGTCATATCAGAAAAAGGCAGGAAATAAGGGAAACGAAGGGATTTAACCAGACAGACGACCCAAAGAAATCCAGAACTTAAAAAGCAAATAGATGAGAAAAGTAAAGAAGCTAATATTTTTGGAAGGAAACCGAGAGTACCAAGATCACCTCCGAGCATAAACTTGCCTAAAAATTTATCAAATACTTACGTTAACGTACCAATTGACTCAAAAACAGAGGAAAAAACGGAAAAAGTTTCAATTACAACGACTTCGAAAGCAGATCTTAACGTATCAGAAAAAACAGATTCACAATTTTCAGTTAATTTAAACAAAAGACCGAATATTACAAAACCCACACAAGAACAAAATATACAGGATAGTATATCACCAAATACATTTTATACGCCGAACGCACCAGGTCAAGGCCATGCATTTTTTAACGACTCAGCATATTTAGAGGACGAAAAGCAACATGATTATACAGACATAGGCGGATTACTTAATGAACAAAGCCTAATTTTAGCCAGAGATAATAACGTAAATAATAACGAAGAGGTAACAATTCAAATAAATGAAAATTTAATAAATTTCGAAACAGAAATGGCAAATCAACAGCTTAAACTACCACTAAAAGATGTCGCAAAAATAGTTCCGGAATTTGATGGAAAAAATATGGAACCAGAAGAATATATAGAAAGACTTCAACAGGCAAAAGACATTATTGACAACGCAGATGAAGAAAACTTAGTACGACTTTTGAAAATAAAATTAAAAGGAGAACCATATAAAGCTCTAAAAAAAGCAGATATTACTACTATCGACGTTTTAATTCAATCCATACGGAAAATTTATCCGAGTAAAGAAGATATACATACACTATATGGAAAATTAATTAGAATAAATCAAGAACCAAATGAAACAGTATTGGAATATGCTAACAATATTACAGAAATAGGTACTAAAATTAAAGAATTAAAAGCACTAGAACCAGGTATCACAGAAGGATATGTTAGAATTTTTAAAACTCAATTCGAAAAAGACATATTGAATTATTTTAAAGACGGTCTAAAAAGTTAAATACGATTTGCGTTAGGTGAACACGAAACCGCAAAAAGTGCAATACAAAAAGCAATATATCTAGAGGCAAATACAGAAAAAAGAAGTATGATGAGGAAGGATAACACAAATATATTATATAACTTTCAAAACCAATTACAAACACCGCAAGAATATATCACTGCCAAAATTGCAGAGATACCGAGCATGAAGCACTACTTTGTCTCAACGCATCATGTGTGTATTGCAAAAATAAAGATCACATGTCATATCTTTGCAATGTCGCAAAAGATAAAATAGAATTAATTTGTAAGTTTTGCAGCTCAAGGGGACATTCGATAGATACTTGTAAATTAAATCACTTAAAAGGAAGTCGATCATTGTCAATATTGCCAAGAAATGGGTCACACGGTTACAACTTGCCAAATGATAATAAAATATGAACTCTGCTGGAAATGCAAAGAACGAGGCCACAGTCCGAATTTGTGTGAAAAAAGTGCTAACGTTGTCGAGGCTTGCAAATTCTGTGGGAACACGAGCCACACGATGAAGAACTGCCCGTCGGTAGTATGTCAGAGGTGCAATAAACCCGGACATTTAATGAAATACTGCGAGGTAACGAGAAAAAGGATCTGGTGTATGATCTGTGCGTTAGAAGGACACGAAGCTTCGGATTGTCAGACGGCAGGAATTATGACTATGCAAGGTAAACAGCAGACGTATGGAAATAAAATAATTTGCCAAATTTGCGAGGTGGTCACACATACTGCAGCATATTGCCCAGATCGAAATACAAGTTTAAAAATGAATACCAATTACACGAATATAATCCCAAATTATAGAAGTTTAGAAAACAAATACATGTACCACACACAAAGCAATTCAAGGAATACAAACGGATTCAATAACATCCAACAACAAAATTACAAACCAAGAAACATGATTTTTAATAATCAACAACCCAATACAGTAAATAGAAAAAGAATTCAATGTGATTATTGCAAAAGAATCGGGCATGACATCGGCAACTGCAGAAAACTTAAAAATCTTATAATGCAATATAATGCAATGGGAAATCATTGTGATCTTTGTAAAAATCCAGATCATACTACTGAAGAATGTGAGGAAATCAAACAATGTCCAAGTATTAATACTGATGAATCATACCATAATGTTACAAAAGAAACAATTAACAAATCAAAAATTCAGAAAAATAAAGTTAAGGTAATGTGTACTTACCGACAAATTTTAGAATGTATTTATCTTTTGCAAATAATAATAGATTTACTAACAAAAAAAATACATATACGGAGCGCCTGAAAGAGCTGTTTTTCCAAAAATCTACTAAGAATTTATTTAATTAAATAAAAGCCGCAATGCCGATAAGTAGGGATCTGCATACTTCGAATTTTGCCAGTTTCAAAAAGTGTTTTTCTTATGGAAATGCTGATAGAATCGCAAAAAAAAAATCTGAGCGTAGTATTTACATACACGGAGGGCCTGAAAGAATTGTTTTTCCAAATAAACGTTCAAATGTTTATTAATTAAATAATGAAATTGGGTTGATTTTGAGGTTCACATTCCCTTAATGCAACGACTATTGAAAGGTATAATGGTAATGAACTAATTACAGAAAATAAAGTAAATAAAAATAAACAGGGAACTAATATCATAAAGGAATCTACAATAATTAACAATGATAAAGAAATCAATTTAATTATAGAACCTTTCATAAAAATACATGAAATCACTGTTGAACCAAAGGATAATAATATAATTATAAAAATCATGAAAATACTAATGAAATTAATTTTATAGAAAGGACCCCGCACACAATATATGGGAAAAAATCATCCGGTCAAATTGAACGAAACTTTGGAAAAAAATAGATCTTGAGGTCCTGAAGAAATCTATCTTTTTTTCAATTTCGTTCAATTTGACCGAATGATTTTTTCCCATACAGTGTGCGGGGTCCTTTGCAAAAATAATCATGAAATTAAAAAAATTATGGAAACAAATTTAATTGATTTTATTGAATCTACTGTAAAAAATTATGAGACTATTGATGAAATGAATTTCAATGAATCTAATATAAAAAACTCATAAGGATTGTGATGAATGTACAACGACAACATATATTGTGAGGGAAGTTCAATTGACTAAAAATTATACATCGAAGGAATTGCAAGCAGCAACAATATTGGTAATTATACCTTTCTAAATAAAATAAACTTTAAACCAAATATTATTCGTTATTTCCTTTATTCCGGACTTCACAATAGCTTATCAAGTCTTTGACTTGCAAGGTCGACCTTCTCTAGTCCAAAATCCACCCAATTTTATTATTTAATAAATTAACTTTTAAACATTTATTTGGAAAAACACACGTCCTACTTAAATGTAAATACAATAAGTATTCAGAATTTTTAACTATTCTATAAGTACTATCATGAAATATACTCGTTGAAAAATTGAATCAAAAATTTTTCTTATTAGATTATGTGAATCAAATCATTATGCATTAACCCTTCAACGTCCAAGAGGACGTTTTTTTGGAAACTTTTTCAGTCACGAAATTCACTATATTGCAATTTTTCGAAAAATTACAACAAAGGTTTTTCTTATGTAAAATTTCATGCTCTTTCAGAATCTGGCATCAAAATTCGTGAAAAAGTTAATATTTAAAAAGTTATAAACAATTATTTGCAAAAAAAAACACGAGTCTGTCAGAAAAATTTTTTTTTTTGATTCAAATTTCTGTATTGAAAAATGAGCCATGTTTGTATGACCCATAAGTGTGTTCAGTAAATTTTGCGTCCATGGGCTCTAATCCTTAAAATGGTATAGGTCCGAAATTCAAATTCAACATGGCGGCCGCTAATATGGCGCCAGAAAGCCGAAAAGTAATGAATGTAAGTAATAAATATTACTCATTGTTTTACTCAAAATGGATCAACTTTACGAAAAAATTTTATAAGACAAAAAGTGATTAGAATTGGCCAAAGAACCCGTGTCAATTTTTTCAGATTTTTTTGAGTAATATTTGGATTTTTTAATTGGGCATTTTTTGAAAAATTCAAAAATCGTCCGAAAAATTCTGAAAAAATTCACACGTGTTCTTTGGCCAATTCTAATCACTTTTTGTTTTATAAAATTTTTTGAAAAGTTGATACTTCTCGAGTGAAAAAATCGTAAAAGTTTTTACTATGAATATTTAGTAAAATTTTTACTCAAAGGAAATCTATTTTATGTAAAAATTTGACAGAGCACGAAATAATTAGAATTGGCCAAAAGACACGTGTGAATTTTTTGGACGATTTTTTAATTTTTCAACAGAAAGCCAAATTCAAATATCCAAAAATGGCACAAAATATTCTGAAAAAATTTACACATGTTCTTTGGTCAATTTTAATCACTTGTTTTATAAAAATTTTTCGTAAAGTTAATCCATTTTGAGTAAAAAAATGAGTAATGTTTATTCATTACTTTTTGACTGTCTGGCGCCATATTGGGTCGCCATGTTGAATTTGAATTTCAGATCTATACCATTTTAAAGATTAGAGCCCATGGACGTAAAATTTTCTGGTTAGGCTCATGGGTGATTGCTGTTTCAATACGAAAATTTAAATCAAAAAAATTTTTTTTTCTGGCAGACTCGTGTTTTTTTACAAATAATTGTTTATAATGTAACGCGTGTCTAGCCGCGATTCTAATCTACCGCGCGAAGGTAGTGAGCGCGCGCGCGCGCAACTCCTGCGCAGCCGAATCGAGGCGCGTCGCGCGTAGCGAATCGGTCTCGCGACGCGTAAAATGCCCGTCATCCGTCGCGAAGCTGCTAACCTGTTCCCGCGAGAAAAAGGAGCCATCTTCGTGTCTGCCGTCGCGCAAGTAGGATCTCCTCCGTGTCTTCGTGAGTTTACTTGTCCGCGCCGTCCTATCGTTTTGTGAGACCCCGCGAGTGTAGTGGAGGTGCCGCAAATAGTGGAGGCGCACACAAGAGAGACAGAGAGAGAACGATACCGCGTAGCGTGTGCCACGAGCAGAACGAGACTGCGAGCGAGGAGCCGGCAGCCAGCCCGCCTGCCGACCCAATACAGCGAGCGAGAGAGAGAGAGAGAGAGAGCGCAACTGCTGTGCGAACGACAGGGAGCGAGAGAGAGAGCGCAACTGCTGTGCGAACGACAGGGAGCGAGAGAGAGAGTCGAGTGCACCGGCTGCTCCTTCCTAACGTAAGTTTTCTACTCTCCTCTCGCGGGTTCATTGTAAAGGCTCGCACGGAAATCGCCCCGTGCAAGCCTTCTGTGCCGTGTACGTAGGGGTGTGTGTGTGCCCGCCGTACTTTAACACCGCGCGCGAAATTAGCAGCTTCGCCGCGCGCCGTGTAGTTCGCGCGTTTGAATATTAACGGTCGCGCGCGAACTAACTCTTTGTTCTAATCAGCACGTGGGTTGTGCTTGTAGAGATTAGTGATTGTAAATATATTGTGATATCTAGTTACTCGTCGCGTTGTTCATTACAACCTGTCCTTCTCCCGGATACCGCCGCCTCCGCGGGAAAACGACTCCGCCGGTCGTTTTCATATCTGAGCATAGCGGCCGCGCGCTTTACTCTTCGAGCGCGCGCTTTTCACTCAGCGATCCAATTAGTTGGAAAGCGAAGTTCGTGTGCGATCTTCGCGTTGTTTTCGGGATTCCAGGAGCAGATCCCCGGGCAAGTCATTTTAGTCTGACACCCACGGCACCGTGTTCTAGGGCATCGCTGGCCTGTGGCTTGTTGGGATTTCCCCCCACTAGCCATCCCGTTACAACTGGCGCCACAACGTTTTGGGGGTGGAGAAGGACCTGCGGCGCGTACGTGATTCGCGGCGAAGCTTGGCGCGAAGAAGCTCAGCAGCGTAGCTGAGCGTAAGCTGCACACAAAGGCTCTTCGTGCCGCAGCTCGTAGGCTCGTGTGTGCGTGTGCGTGACACAGCCGTGCTGTTGCGAGAGTGCGGTCGAGAGGTTAGGCGTGCGATAGCTAATAACCCTCGACCTAGAGTGCCGACGAGGAGAGATATTGATCGCGGAATTTTTGGCGCGTTGAGGAATTATTGTTAACAATTAAAGTTTTTTAATAACAATTAATTTTTTTAACGACAAAATTTTTTTTTTAAGCGATAATTAATTTTTTAATTAATTTTTTTTCTCGTCTCGAAAATTTTTTTTTTCTTCTCGTCCTCTCGTATTTCCGATACGAATTATTTTTTTTTTGGACGAAAAATAAATTTTTTTTTTTTTATCGTGCAGTTAGAAGAATATCGAGAGAAAGTCGGCAAGCACTCTCGGAACAAAAAGTTGACTGTGCGCCCGAGTAAAAACTCGAGCGCAAAAATCCCCTCGAACTTAAAAATTGTTTTTATTTTTTTTTTAGGTGAAAATTGTATTTATTTTTTTTGTGTTTTTGGTGATATTGTCCGTTTTGACACATATATATATTTTTTTTCACATATATTTATTTTAAAATTACAAGTGCGAGTAGTGGAGCGTAATTAATTACAAATCGTAATTACTTACAGAAATAGCTTTTATTTTATTTTAGAGCCGCATACGGGAAATCCTCGTGCATTATCGAGGTTAAGAGCAACCGCGGTAGCTCTTAGAAAGTAACCCGGGTTCGCATTGAAAAAGCTAGCTCACGGGTTGAAAAGGCAAACTCTCTCTGCCATCAATCCGGATACTACTCGCGCTAGTAAAATAAGTTCGTGGGGAAGCGCACAGCCAATTGACACCATGGCCCGATCATCGCAGTTTGCGGAATCTGCGATACTCAATTGGGCGTATACACAGCCCGAAGAGGAAATTATCGAGGCCATGCAAGCCCTTGGTCTGCAGCAGTCAGATTTGCAATCAGTGAATATGCTGACAGCGATCAAGTGGCTTATGGGCGATTACAGTGCCGCCGATTCCGTGCCAGAGCCGGAGCTGTCGGAGAAGCAAGCGTTTGCTAAACGCGAGCAGTCCCGAAGGGCGTTCATCGACTTAACGTTGATGAACAAGTCTGGGTCGACTATTGTGGATCCCAATACTGATCCAGACCAACCGCACCCGTTCATTACGCTCCTTGATGACCCGATAGTGATGCAAAAACTCTCGGAGTCTCGGAGGATGAACGCTCCACAACAAGCACATAATGCAGTAGTGGAGCCAGCGGATGAGGCAAACGGCCAGGAGAGTTCCGGGACAGAGATATTGAGCTCTGCAGCACCCACCGGGACATCTCCAGCCGAAGCCGAGGGACAGCTCCAACAGCAACAGCTCCAACAGCAACAGCTTCAACAGCAACAACTGCAGCAGCAGCAAATGCAGCAGCAGCAAATGCAGCAGCAGCAAATGCAGCAGCAGAAAATGCAGCAGCAACAAATGCAGCAACAGCAGCAGATGGAGCAGCAGCGATGGCAGCAACAGCAACAACAGCAGGAGCAGCAGTGGCAGCAACAGCAAAAGCATCAAGAGCAGCAGCGACAGCAGGCGTTGCTAGAAGAGCAGCGCAGGCAACGACAATTTCGGCGGAGTCAAGAACAAGAGTCGTTGTCGGCACAAAATGGGCAGCACGCGTTCTGGCAGCAAACGCGAAGTCCACCGCAGCCACAGAGTTTTGAGTGGCCAAGTGCGGGGGAACAGCGTACCGCAGGGATTGCTGTGGGAGACAACGTAGTCTCAGAACAGCTGCTGTCGGTGATCCATAGACTCGTCAAAGAGGTGGAAGAGCTCAAAGAGAGTGTGCGAATACTCCAAGAAGCTCGACACCCCCCCTCAAGCACGCGCTTGAAGGGAGTCCAACTACCGAGTGCGGGCAGGGGACGAGGATCACCACATGTGAACTTTCAGGACACGTTCACATATGTGAATTTTGACAGCAGCAGTCCCAATACTGAATCGCCAAGGGACGCTAGGAGGAATAGCGGAAGAAATCCTACACAGCGTCAGGCGGGGGTGAGCGCTACACTGGACCAGTCTACGAGGCAGACGTACGTGCCTCAACAGACGAACCGTGATGTTGGCCAAATCGTAAGGAAATGGCACATCAAGTTCTCTGGGTCCTTGAAGGAGCAGAGCGTCGAGTTATTCCTCACGAGAGTAGAGGAATGTCGAGCTCTAGCAAATCTGACGTACGACGAAGTACTCTCGTCATTGTCAGAGCTCCTGAGTGGAGTAGCGGCCACCTGGTATAAGAGTAACCGTCATACGTGGCGATCTTGGCAAGACTTCCAAGAGGCCATAATACACATGTATGGCGGTGACAGGGCCATCAACAGCGAATCCTAGCGGAGATAAACGCGAGGACTCAAGGCAGAAACGAACTCACGAGAGATTACGTAGTGAATCTGCAAGCCTTGATTCTCAAGTTAGTTCCGGTGCCTAGCATGCCCCAACAATTGGACATGTTGCACCGGAACATGCGGCCAGAACTGCAAAAAATGGTGATGCGTAATCAAATTACGGATTACCGAGGGCTCCTGGATTTAGCCCGGGAGGCCGAATTAGCGCTCGCGGCAGATAAGGTGTATCACTCGCCACCACCGCCAGAGCGCACTTACTTGCCAGAGTTTGCCTACGTACCTACAGAGCCAACCACGGATCAGCGGAAAAAGCAGAATCCAGGAGTGGCGGCGATGGGGCACCAACAGCAGGAGCCTCGAGAAAGCCTCGAGGCTATGTTCCGTCGGGTGATGGCCGAGTGTTTGTCAAGCTTGACAAAGAAAGGCACCGACGGAAATAGTGGGCAAACGCCAAACCCACAGTCGTTCAAGAAGCCCAAGAAAAAGAATAATTGGGAGACAGGCAGCGGGAAGGCGGGCAAAGTAATAATCAGCCTAGTGGGGGTAGTAGCTCGACCCACCAGGCTAGGCCGCCAAGTCCAAGGAGTAATGGACCTCCACAAAGGCCAGAGTACCGAAGGGGTTACGGCAACGAGCAAAGGGGAAGCGACCGCAACCCCAATGCTGCCGGAAACCAGCAGGGAAACGGCCAAGGGGCAGGTAAACACGGCCACACGCCCGCCCCCAGCTCTCACATCAGCGACCGAGGGTAACTCGGTCCAATTGCCTGAAGGAGAGAGCGAAGAAGTGCCCGCGACTCAGCAGAACGAAGCTAACCAGGAAACATGCTCGCGATGGTGGCTTCAAGTAGGTGTAGCCGGCTACAGGCTACGGGCACTCTTCGATACTGGAGCTTCCTGGACTGGGATGAATTCCATCGGCTTACAGCTCGCTACAGCCTGTGGAAAAGAATTAATCCCGGCCAGCGGCCTAACGGCACGGGTAGCTAATGGGCAGAGCATAGCAGTGGTTGGCTATGTGTATCTACCCATGGTCGTGGCAGGCGTGTGCAAGGAGGTGCGCGTCGCAATCATGCCAGACCTAGACACGGAGTGCTACTTGGGGGTGAACTTCATTAAGAAGTTTAGCGCCGTCTTAGACCCCACTGACAATACGCTGCATCTCAAAGATGATGATGCAAGCGTAAAGTTAGAAGTAGCCTCCATAACCGCCAATGATACCGTGTCCGTATCAGCTATAGGGTTGGCGGACCCAACAGAAGAGCAGCGCAAAGAAGCGGAAGCTTTAGTAGCTGAGCTGATGGGAAACGGCCTGGCACCATTAGGGTGTACTTCGTGGGTTGAGCATGCAGTAGACGTCGGCTCCACAAGACCCATAAAACAGAAGTACTACCCAGTATCTCGAAAACTCGAGGAAGAGATGCACAAGCAGGTGGAGGAAATGCTACTCGCGGGTATAATAGAACCTTCGACAAGCGGCTGGTCAAGCCGCGTGGTAATGGTACGCAAGTCCAACGGGAAGTTCCGTTTCTGTGTGGACTTCAGAAAAGTGAACGCAGCGTCAAGGCCAGATGCATATCCGTTACCATACATGGAGAGTATCTTACGCAAACTGCAGAAAGCGCGATACATATCCACGTTGGATTTAAGTAGTGCGTACCACCAAATACCACTAAATCCAGAGTCCAAAGAGACTACGGCCTTCACCGTGCCAGGCAAAGGGTTATTTCAATTTACAAGAATGCCCTACGGTCTTTCATATGCCGGAGCGTCCTTCCAGAGGCTGATTGACAAAGTCATCGGCCCCGAACTCGAACCTTTTGCTTACTCGTATCTCGATGACATAATAGTAGTCACAGAAGCACTCGAGGAGCATAAAGAGGTTCTAAAAAGAGTTCTAGATAGAATAAAGGACGCGGGCCTCACAATAAATCGCGAGAAGAGTGTCTTCTGTCGCGATGAGGTCCAATATCTCGGGGTCATAGTAAATAGGGATGGTTTTAAACCAGACCCCGAGAAAATAAAGCCCATTATGGAATATCCGGTGCCGAAAAACCTCCGTCAGCTGAGACGCTTCCTAGAAATGGCCTCGTGATATAGAAAGTTTTTATCAAACTTCGCCACAATTGCTGAACCACTGACCGAACTAAGGAAAAAGGGTCGAAAATACGAGTGGTCAATGGCACAAGAAGAGGCCTTCCAAAAGCTAAAAGCGCTAGTTGCTTCTGCACCGATTCTCCACAGACCGGTATCTAACGCACAGTTCGTGGTGCAAACTGATGCGAGCGATACAGGACTTGGAGCGGTGCTATACCAGATAATAGACGGCGACGAAAGAGTCCTAGAGTTCGCTAGTCGAACTCTGAGCGCGGCCGAGAAGAATTATAGCGTGACGGAACGAGAGTGTCTAGCAATTCTCTGGGCAATCAAAAAGTTCCGTCCGTATATAGAGGCCTATGACTTCAAGGTCATCACGGATCATAGCAGCTTGAAGTGGCTCCGTGATCTCCGAAACCCATCAGGCAGGTTAGCAAGATGGGCTTTGGAACTACAAAACCACAGTTTCACAGTCGAACACCGAAAGGGCTCTTTGAACAATGTCCCAGATGCCCTTTCGCGGATGTTCGAGGAAGAGGAGCCAGCGGTCGCCGCGTTAGAGCTCGAACGCGATACAAACGACCAATGGTACCTCGAAATTGTGAAAGAGGTTCAACAGCGGCCGCGAGACTTCCCCACGTTCAAGCTGGCGGGGGGGAGACTGTACAAGTACGAACCAGATGAAGTCATAGACGAGTCTCTCGGCGACGATAATGCATGGAAGTTAGCAGTCCCTCACGAAAAGCGACGCGAAGTACTGAGAGAATGCCATGACTTTCCAACTGCTGGGCACTTGGGCCGCGAGAAAACGCTAGAAAGAGTAAAGCGGAAGTATTATTGGCCACACATGTCTCGTGATGTAGCCAGATACGTGAGCCAGTTCCAAATTTGCCAGCAGTGCAAAGTCAAACAGCGCGCTCCAACAGGATTCATGGGACGCCGAATTACAGATCGCCCATGGCAAATCGTGGCCAGCGACATTATGGGGCCCCTACCAAAAACCACGCACGGCAACGAATACATTCTCATATTCCAGGACTTGTTCACACGCTGGATTGAAGTAATTCCGATAAAAAGGGCAGATGGTAAATCGGTAATTAAGGGACTCAACGAACGAGTATGTCTGCGATTCGGAGTCCCGGAGGTGTTTCTCTCAGACAATGGGACTGAATTTAAAAATGCACCATTAGAGGCATTCTTAAAGGAGAGAAACGTGCATCACACGTTTACGCCTCCGTATCACCCTCAGGCCAATCCTGTCGAGCGTGTGAATCGAACGGTGAAGACAATGATTATGTCTTACGCAGAGGAAAATCACCGGTCCTGGGATGAGAAACTGAATGAGCTGGCGTTCGCGTACAATACTGCCGAACACAGCTCCACAAAGATAAGTCCTGCCATGCTCATTTACGGCCGACAACCTGACCCACCGAAGACACTAAGGCGGGAGGAAGACAGGTTAGCCGAAGAGCAAGGGCAGCAAGAGGCGATAAACAATTGGGTGGTACGTATGGACAAGCTCCGTGAATTGCACGTTCGGGCGGCGGCCGACGCGCAAGCGGAGCAGGCGAGACAAGCCAAATATTATGACGCTCATCGTCGACCTCCAGAATTCTCTCTAGGCGATCGTGTATGGAGAGAGAATAAGGTACTATCCTCAGCAGCTGAGGGGATTTCTGCCAAATTAGCCCCGAAGTACGCGGGGCCCTACACGATTGTGAATATTCTAGGCGAAAACACCTATGAGATCCAAGGTGAGGATGGGCGAACGATACGTCCCGTCCATGCGCAGCAACTCAAGAGATACGTCTCCGCAGGAGAGCCCAAGAACTACTTTGACAAAAGTAGTCAAGAAGTAGCCCAGTCGCTACCAGCGAGGGACTCTTCAGCCGAACGGAACACGTTAGAGGGACACAGAGTTAGCCAGGGGAATGTACAGCCTCGGGCGACGGCTAAGAGGCGCGGTCCACCTCGTAAGACCGCGCCATTAGTTAGGCCAGGAAAGCGTGCGAGCGGTGGCCGGCCTATGCGTGTGGCCGGTCCAACAGAACTCAAGCGAGGCCCAGGGAGGCCAAAGGGTTCGAAGAAGAAGCCCGTACCTGCTGATGCCGGACTAATTAGTCCTCGTAGAACCCGAGCGTATAAAAAGCAATAATTGTGCCGTCCAACTTGTGTCGTACGTACTAACCTGTGTTCGTCTTAATTTTCCAGTCCTCAATCTCACTCCTCCCCGGGATCGATTTACCTGTTTCAGGACATGCAAGGCCTGACTCCCGAAATAGCGGAGACGGCGAAGAAGGTGATCGCTGGATTAATCCAGTGAAATCCTGACCCCGCCGTCATCGATTTTTTGGAGCAGGTCGTGGAGGGCATCGACGCTGTGACACTGGCACCCCAGCCAGTGGAAGAGCCCTGCACAGTCATGATCGAGGAGATAGAGGCGCCGAAGCCAAGAAAGGGACCTTCGGAGCCGGCCTGGGCAGAGGCCGGTCCCAGTCCGCTTCGGCGACCGCGTCCCCCGAAGGAGCAGCAGGTAAGCCGGGAAGAACGGCTTTTGCAAGAGGCGTCGGTCCGAGCATCAGAGATGGCGCCGGAAGGAAACGCTGGCGCGGCTCGGGCCGACGAAGAAAGTAAAGAGAGTTCTCCGACCCAGGCCCCCAAGTGGGCACCGAGTGATGAAGTCGGTGCGGCCTGGGTCCCAGTGGAGAAGGCCCTCGAGGAAGCGCGGCGCCTCAGCAAGTCCTCGCGCGCTGCGGAGGACGCTGCCCTGGCCGCACTGGAGGTCTTTCTCCAGTGCCACGGTAAGGCCGGCGAGCGGCAAGCCGGCAAATGGGTCGGAATGGCCCAAGGCCGGCGCGAAAAGCTCGCGGCCGCCGCAGAGGCCAGGGCCGCCAGGCTGCGCCGCACAGCCTTCCAAAAGGCAGAGGAGGCTCGCCTGGCTCGTGCGCAGGAGCGCATGGAAGAGGCCAGGCGAGCCAGGGAAAAGGCGGAGGAGACGGCGCGCCGGGTCAAGGAAGAGGCCCAGCGCCGTCTCCAAAAAGAAGAAGAGCGCCTTAGGAGGGCGCTCGAAGAAGAGCGAGCGGCTCGGGATGCGCTCGACAGTAACGCGATCCCCCGGTGCTTCATGTGTGGCGAGCTTGGGGTGAAAAAGTCTAAACATTGCCCCAACCAAGCTCGTCACAAGGGGCGCCGATCGTATTCCCGGGCCAGTTGAAGAGGGGTGAGGCCCTGAAGTTTTTTTTTTATATATTTTTTTTAATAAAAATTAAAAAGAAAAACCGGTGACTCCGATTCTGCAATATTCCTTTCCGAACCTCCTTCTCCTAATCATTACTACCATATTAGTAGGTACGACGACGGCCATGATTAGCAGAGCTGCTCACGGTCCCCTAAGCAGCGTCTGGCGGGGGGGTGTAACGCGTGTCTAGTCGCGATTCTAATCTACCGCGCGAAGGTAGTGAGCGCGCGCGCGCAACTCCTGCGCAGCCGAATCGAGGCGCGTCGCTCGTAGCGAATCGGTCTCGCGACGCGTAAAATGCCCGTCATCCGTCGCGAAGCTGCTAACCTGTTCCCGCGAGAAAAAGGAGCCATCTTCGTGTCTGCCGTCGCGCAAGTAGGATCTCCTCCGTGTCTTCGTGAGTTTACTTGTCCGCGCCGTCCTATCGTTTTGTGAGACCCCGCGAGTGTAGTGGAGGCACCGCAAATAGTGGAGGCGCACACAAGAGAGACAGAGAGAGAACGATACCGCGTAGCGTGTGCCACGAGCAGAACGAGACTGCGAGCGAGGAGCCGGCAGCCAGCCCGCCTGCCGACCCAATACAGCGAGCGAGAGAGAGAGAGGGAGCGCAACTGCTGTGCGAACGACAGGGAGCGAGAGAGAGAGTCGAGTGCACCGGCTGCTCCTTCCTAACGTAAGTTTTCTACTCTCCTCTCGCGGGTTCATTGTAAAGGCTCGCACGGAAATCGCCCCGTGCAAGTCTTCTGTGCCGTGTACGTGGGGGTGTGTGTCAGCCCGCCGTACTTTAACACCGCGCGCGAAATTAGCAGCTTCGCCGCGCGCCGTGTAGTTCGCGCGTTTGAATATTAACGGTCGCGCGCGAACTAACTCTTTGTTCTAATCAGCACGTGCGTTGTGCTTGTAGAGATTAGTGATTGTAAATATATTGTGATATCTAGTTACTCGTCGCGTTGTTCATTACAACCTGTCCTTCTCCCGGATACCGCCGCCTCCGCGGGAAAACGACTCCGCCGGTCGTTTTCATATCTGAGCATAGCGGCCGCGCGCTTTACTCTTCGAGTGCGCGCTTTTCACTCAGCGATCCAATTAGTTGGAAAACGAAGTTCGTGTGCGATCTTCGCGTTGTTTTCGAGATTCCAGGAGCAGATCCCCGGGCAAGTCATTTTAGTCTGACACCCACGGCACCGTGTTCTAGGGCATCGCTGGCCTGTGGCTTGTTGGGATTTTCCCCCACTAGCCATCCCGTTACAACAACTTTTTAAATCTTAACTTTTTCAGTAAATTTGATGCCAGATTCTGAAAGAGCATTAAATTTTACATAAGAAAAACCTTTGTTGCAATTTTTCGAGAAATTGTAACATAGTGAATTTCGTGACTGAAAAAGTTTCCAAAAAAACGTCCTCATGGACGTTAAAAGGTTAAGGCCACCAAAAGATTATGTTCAAGTCTGTCCTGCAGTAGAGACAAAGAGAAATACTGTTACAGATATTCCTGTAGCGAAGCCTCGTTCTACTTGATGGTGTTTTATTTATTGATGCTTTACTAGCCCTATGATATCTAAAGGCAAACTAGCAACTCTACCAAAGCAAGCTCTAATCTATTTATAAAAATAAAAACATTTATCACGATATTGAGACATTTATAAAGATATATTATTGTTATTATTTTTCTTAATAAGTTTAAATTCTCGCTTTAAAAAACGTTGATAAAAATTAAAAATTTAATTTTTCTCTTGAAACAATCTCTCTCCCAACATCTGACCAAATCTCCACAAAGTACTTTAATGAAAGTTTAAATATTTTTTTAAACAATTATAATAAATACTTTGAATAAACTTATTTTATAAGTATTTTCTGTAACTACTATAAAAAAATTTTCTATTTCTCCCAAAACTGATTTTTGTTATCTGCAGTATCTCATTCTTATTTTCAAATTATCTCTTTATTTTTTTACAATATTTTTTTATAAGGTTGCTATGAAAATGTTTTCCATTTCTTACAAAAATCATTTTTCTTATCTGTAGTATTACTCATTAAATTAAAGTCTTTGTTTCAATAACAGTGCCATATCTTTAAATAATTCATTATTATTTTCTCTATAAAATATCTCCAAAAATGGTCTAACACTACATCTTTTAAAATATCCGTGGATAAATTATTTTATAAAATCTCGACAATCCTTTAAAACTTTAGCGAGCATTGAGAAACTATTTTCCAAAGCCTTTACAATCCTTTTACAAAAATTTAGCAAACCATAAGAATTTTTTTCCGTACCCATAAGAATTATTTTCTGAAACATATACAATCCTTAAAAATTATTTACCTTATATTTTATGAAAAGGAATTCTACGAATAAATATTAAATTTGGTTGCCCTATGCAGTCTAAATTAATTTCTTTCATGTTGAATCGATTAAGAGGATGTGGAGCTGAACAAATACTGTATTAGGACTTAAATGGTAAAACAGAACTAGCTAACTTATACACTGAAAAAAATTTGGCCCAGGAGCTGCCTTCTTCATAGTACTGGAGCGCTCCGTCTGTTTGGCACGGGAGAACTCCCAATTTCGACATGGCTCATGTGCCGGGTTAACCTAACCTTATCACTAGTGTCGCGCGTACACCGAAGGGGGCATGAGCGGTGCGGCGCTGGGATGGGAGAGCTCCGCTACGGGGCAAGAGCCATGCCAAGTCATGAGATCGCACAGCTCCGCCTTTTGGCATAGAGTTTATACCGTCAAGGGCAGCTCCTGTGCCAAATTTTTTTCAGTGTACATCATTTCCGATACATGGCGATAGCGTTGTACACCCTATCCTTTTTTTATAGAAAGAGTGCATGAATATGCCTGCAGATGGCGCGTACAGATTATTCCGAAGCTAAATTTTTATTAATTCATTATTAATACACCAATAGAGAGAATTTTCTTTTTCTTTTTTTTTATAGTAGTATCTTAACTCGTAAAATTTGTAACAATCAACATTCTTATATTTAAATATTTTGAAATATACGCATTATAACGTCAATATTTTGCTGTAAATATTGATATTGTAACAGTTACGATACGAGATTAATTGTTTAAAATCTTATGTATTCAAATATAAGATATTATAGCAGTAAAAATATTGCAGTTTACAATTCAAACAGAACATATTCTTCTCTCAGATTATATAAAAAATAATTTTTTCTCTTACAAATTTATAAAAATATTCATATTAGGTTTAGTTTTTTAACAATTCTTACAAAAAAATTTTGCAAGAATAAATGAGATAAGTTCTTTGTGAACATTGTTCAATACAGATTTTAAGATTTTAAGATTTTAAGTTTTGGAAGTTAGATTTTAGTAGAAGATATGTTTTATAAAATATACATTTCACAAAAACTATTTTCACGGCTAACAATCAGTTTACGAATCAAAGTATATATGCTTTATAGACTTTATAGAAACATTTTATCATATCATAGCATCCGTTTGCTGATAATACTTTCGTAATATAGAGTAGTATTGAGAGAAGTAATACTGGCACACGTATTAGTGTTTTTAAATTCATTATCAATTTTTTTTAATTTTTTGTAAATCATGCATTATTAATTTTCTTATTTTTATAACACGCATTATGAATGTGTAAATCATGATTATATACAAAATTAAAAATCATAAAAACAATAGGTTTACCGATCAATAAAGAAATAAATTACTGCAATATAAAACGAAATCATACTACAACTACTACATTTAATTGCACATCCATCATAGTATATTACGCATATCGAGAGCAATTATTATCATTTCATTTTCTGCATTTCCGAAATTCTTTACTGCCATATTAATTTTTGTCTTATGAATAAAAGATACACTATACGTTGGTACATATTTAGTAGTTTTGTCTAAAAATACTGACTGAAATACACAAAAAAATTGATTTTAATTCCTCACCATGATAGAGTTACCGAACATGCAACATGCAAAATTGCCAAGCAACATTAAGATTTTTCAAATTTGAATTGTAATGTTGATTAGAAATAAATTTTTTTTTTCTATATCAAGGAACGCGGGAGCGTTCCGAAGGCAAGTATAGAAGAGCCTTAGGACGACCGCGTGAATATATACTTTGAAATGGATGTACGAGAAATTCAATGCGATTATATACCTATTGCGTTAGTTTCAACTATATAACATATCCCTCTTAATCGAAAGCCATTTCATTGCTCTACTCAAATCGAAAGGTTTCATTTAAAAAGATTGTCTCATTCAAAAGATTTAGAGATCTGAATATTTTTATGTACGATTTCCTTTCCGATTTTTTCTCCACATTCTTCAGTCTGCACAAACTATACATTTTTGTCCGACCGACTAGAAGAGAGAGAGGGAGGAAAGAGAGAAGAGCGACGGAGAGAGAGAGAGAGAGAGAATCCGTATATGGTATATATATATATATATATATATATATATATATATATATATCTGGTCAATCAACTTAACCTTGTTACTTTATGTATACATACATAATAACTTTCAGTATTTACGCATTAGTTCCGTATACAATCATCATCATTTATACAAGTCATTTATACAAGTTATATTGAAAAGACTTTTACATCGTTGAAATTCGATTTAAATTGACTTGGTGTATATTATAATATATATATATATATATATATATATATATATATATATATATATATAGATATATATATATATATTCAGATATATTTTCAGATAAGTAGGAAACTTGTATTATAAAATAAAAAAATAATGTTCTTAATATAAGTATTGTTACTTTGTGAAATCTTTTTTTTGTTACAGATTATATCAGAAAGAACAAGGATAATTGACAAGTAGATTATACATAATAACTTTCAATATTTACGCATTAGTTCCGTATACAATCATCATCATTTATACAAGTCATTTATACAAGTTATATTGAAAAGACTTTTTACATCGTTGAAATTCGATTTAAATTGACTTGGTGTATATTATAACTACATGCCAGTTCAATTGGACTCCTGTGTTTTATAATTTGTCATAAAACAGTTTGTTTATAGTATACTTCACGTGTTACTTTAAACAATTTTGAATGTTTACATTAAGGTATAATATGGAATTACTGTTTTTGTAAAGAGAATTTCTTTTCTTTATCAAATTTTTCATTTCAATATTTTACATCTTACTATAAGAATATAACAAATATCATGTACTAGTAGGAAGGTTTTAACTTCAAAAAGCATCTAATTCTTAGTTATTCTTAAAGCAATTGTCATCATGCAAATTTTTCATTAGCATACAAGTTATTTTGCATCTTTAAATTGTTGATATTTCTCAAGCAACTGACTCTTTTAAAAATAAACGCATGTAGGATTTTATTTGATACCTTTTGATTGAAATATTCTTGAGTAAAGCCAGTGCTCAAATTTGCATGAATTGCAAACTTGTTTTTCAGGTTTTATTCTTTACATCTCTGATAAGTAAGCATTGACATAATCATTGATACTTTGAATGAATGGTATTTATAAATGATATGTATGCCTAAAAATAATTTTATATCTTCCATAATAAAATTTTTATTTTATTTGTATTGCAGTATTTCATACATTTGTTCTAATTAAGTATTGATATATTTTTGTTTCAGGCTATAAAGTAAAATACAAGTGGAATGTAAGATGTCATAAAGAAAAGATACAAAAACAGTAACGACATTTCTTGCCAAGCTAAGAGTGGATTTTTTTGTTGAAGTAATTTAGATAAAGATTTTTCTTTGACAGTTATTAAAATGCATGTTACGTGCAAATGTTTGAATGTATCCATAAAGACTAAAGGGAATGAATTACGCAATGTCAATGTTGATGATATCGAACTTGATACGAATGAACAAGCTCATACATTCTTCAGCAATGTGAGTATTAAACAATTTCTCACTACAAGTATTGTATCCCTTGATGATTTTGATTAATTAAAAGATAAAAGTTCAAATATATTTGAATTTATCTGAAGAAAGTATAAAAAGACTGTTTAATATCTTAAACTAATTTCCTTTTATTAGATTAAAAATATGTTTGATTTTTAATCAAATCTTTTATTATGATAGTTCTAGAGTTAAATAAAACGTAGTATATCATTAAGTATTAATTTTCCATAATTTCTTTATTACAGACTCTCGCTATAGTAAATGAACTAGAAAATATAACAAAAGAGCAACCAGGCCTAGTGGAAGTTCGGAATGTTGGCCCATGGGCTATTCATCATTGTTACAATTGTATGATGTATACCCATGCAGTGCATAGGGAATATGGAGCATCTAAGGTTTTAATCAACACCAATATTATTGTAAGTAAAAATGAGAAGATTTATTTTATCAGCATTTGGAAATTGACTTAATATAATGCAAATATGTTATTTTATCAAATTAAAACTATATAATTATAATTCTTAGACATCAGAGGATGAGATATTAAATCTTAAAACTAGTCCTAACTACAGTCCAATCTTTAGGATAGTAGTAGACCATAGTAAGATAGATGATCTTGATCCACATGAACAACCAACTAAATTTTCTGGTAAATACTTGTTTTTCATACTACCTATTGATTTTTTATGGGTCTGAAGTTTGCAACGTAAGAGTGCAACGAAATAAAAAAAAAAATAGATTTTACTTCAAAGTTATATTAATTCATTTTAATTTCGTGTGAAGATTTAGTATTTTATAGTATAAAATAACTTTACGAGAAAGGTTAACATCACATTTTTTATTATCTAACAGCTTTAATTAATTCTAACAAATTATTTTGTTGCATTCCAATGATGCAAACTTCAGACCCATGATTTTTTTTGCCAAATGTTTAATTTCTATATTAATTTATTACCAACCAATTTGATACTTCAACTTACTTTATTTTTTACTAAGAAAATTCTTATTGTTACAGTGTCTCAACTATCAAGTAATTTAAGACTGGCTCTTGGAGGACTTGATCAACAACTTGAAGAAGCCATTCAGCAACAAGCTGTTTCAATAGATGAGAGAATACGTGCATATACTATGGAGCAGTATCAGATTTTAGAGGGATTTAGGGAACGCGCCCATAATGAGCATGCTCTTCTTTCAAGGTAATATATTGCATTTAATTATAGTCAACTAGTAAATAAGTAATAACATTGTTATTATATTAAACATTATGTAGTTATTAAACTGATCGATAATCTTATCAATAACTGAAATAAAAGATTACTTTAGGGTTATAAATCAGTATAATTTAATAACTTTTTGTTTTTTAATGCAGGTTAATCTGCACTGAGCAGCAATCTATTGGTGGATCTACTAATTTAGAGACCCCACCTGCAACCCCTGAAACTATTCAACCAAGTAAAACTACCTCAGCAAGTGACTCTGTTGATGCAACATCTCGTTTCATTTCAAAGAATATTTCACATCTTCATCAATCATCTGTGCAAATATCTAAGGCTATTCATGCAGTTGTAAGACAATGATAATTAAAATAATGATGGAATGATAAAAAAATGAGTCAAACTTTTCATTATTGTTATTTATTTTTCAGAATGGAAATAGTGACAATGATACACGAATAAAGGAACAATACAACATCTATAATAGTTATGATGGAGAGGCTATGTTTATGCTTGAAGGCATGGATGATACCCCACTACCAATCAGACATTTGCAAGCATCTGATCAAGAATCTGATAATGATGGTATTTTATATTTCTTGTTTCATTTTCGTACAGTTCTGTTAAATTATTTCTTTTATTTATTATTGCATTTTTATTAGATTCAGGTAATGAAGCAATGCACATACTACGTAATCAAAGGAGTGGCCATCCTACATTAGCAAAATCATTGCCTGTTACTGTGCCTGCTTTTCATTCCTTTGGTCAACGTTTAATACAAGAAGAGGATGATGAACAAGTAAGGTTTTCTAATATGTATAAGATATTTATAGACTTATAGTAAATATAATTAGATTGACGATTTGTTTTAATGATACGTGATTATCTCGTAATTTTTATAGCATGATTATATAAAACTCAAAAGTTATTGATACGATTTTCAAATGAAATATATCTTTGATCATGTACATTAACACTTTGAGTACTAACTGTAAAATTGAATGACTTCTCCCAGGGGCTGAGGTCAAAATAGTGAAATTAAAAGAAAAAAAAAAAAATTAATTCGTTATTTCAGTTGTATTTATGAAACCCTAGTTTTTCGATAAAGTATTTTCATCATTTATAAATCTTGATGTCTATGAGCCATGAGCAATTTACCAAACGAACAATTTATATAATTACTAGTCTACATTAACATTATTTATTTATAAAAAATTCTTGATCGATATATGAATCATGTAGCACTAATTTTGTTATTTTTTTTTCAGATTTCTAGAGATCCTATGGATCCTCACAATATACAAGCTTCTATAAAGGCCTTAGCCAAGAGCGTACATGGTGATACAGTTTTCGGCGACCTACCTCGTCCAAGATTTTCAACTCAAATCTGACTTGACGAGCCTTAGGATTGGTATGCGTGTTTGAAAGTCGAAGAGACAAATGTGATGTTACTCTTTTTTTATTACTATGACATGTACGTCGATCGTTATTTTTATTTTTTAATGTTTAAGAGATAGCAGCAGTGAATATAGTTGTACGTGAAAAACGACAAATGAAATATTTTATTACTTAGTAGAATACTGCTGCTCTTTCAATTCTTACAAAATATTTTCAAACTTGTCAGACGCTACAAAGTCAGTTTAATGAAGTGTAGATGACGTATTTTAAGTGTTTTATACATTGCGCCGGTGATTTATAAAGTAGTACCTTGCTTGTTTTCAATTGTACCGACTACTCTAATTTTTTTTTTCTTTTTTTTTCATCGAATTAGTAAGAATCTAAGTGTACTTTGAAAGAATGATACAACCCACCGTTTTTTTAGTAATTTTATAAACGTGTTGACGACTGTTGTTTAGAAAGGAAATTTAAACTCTTGTTTACAGAAACGGAGCCACATTTTTATGAAATGTATGTATAATAATGAATTTAGAAAGGCTACTGTATTAATTATGTGAGAATTGATTATAATTTTTTTAATGAATTTCAATTATGATTTTAATAACAAAGAATACTAATTCATATTTAGTGCATAAAAAGGTACAAATTTATTAACATTATTGTTTTAAAATTAGTTGGTACCCTATCAAAAGTAAAGGAGACTCTCTCGCCCTCTATTTCAACCTCTCTCTCTCTCTCTCTCTCTTCCTCTCTCCCTTTCTCTCAATATCCGTCAAACTCTGTACCAAAAACTTTAATGAGAGCTTAAATATGTTTTAATACAATCAACACGTTTTTAAAAAAAAATAATTTTTTAAGTACGTTTTAACAACACAATTTTTGTCTAGACCTTTTATTTCTTCGAACCTCATCTATTCAATAAGCACTCTCTGCAAATGGTAATAATTTTTTTCATGACTGTACCAATAATAATATTGTTAATATAAAACTTTCTACGAAAGTATAAAATAAGGCAAGTATAGACGTTTTTTCTAAAACTGCAAATCAAACAAATGAAAGTTGTGAAATCAATTATCAATAGTCAAGTAATGCAAACAACTCTCGGAAACTACTGTATGACTGTTCTCAGAAATGTATTAAAATTTGCTCATCTTTCTATACAAATTAAACACGAGAAAGTACTGAAATAATATAAAACTTTCTACGAAAGTATAAAAAAAGGCAAGTATAGACGTTTTTTCTGTATAATCTATAAAATAATAATATTTATGATTTTTTAAAAGGAATCAAATAAATACCAGTGAAAAAGTCTTTTACTTCTTTGAGTCATTGTATGCTGAACAAATTATATGTCAGTAAGTACATTCAAATTGTTCACTGCAAATCAAACAAATGAAAGTTGTGAAATCAATTATCGATAGTCAAGTAATGAAAAAACTCTCGGAATCAACTGTATGATTGTTCTCAAAAATGTATTCAAATTTGTGCATTCTTCTATACAAATTAAACACAAGAAAGTACTGAAATCAATTTATTGTAGTCAAGTAACCGTAAGTTAACTTGACTGACATATTTGTGCATTCTCCTATACAAATTAAACACAAGAAAGTACTGAAATCAATTTATTGTAGTCAAGTAACCGTAAGTTAACTTGACTGACATAATAGAACTTTTAGTACCTTTTGTGTAAAATTACATTTTACGCCCACGTTGTAACTTCAAAAATATTTAGCCAGCGGGCATAAAGTACTACTTAACGCCTAACAAGCGCAATAGCTCACATACTCCTACAAAACTTTATAGAACCTACGCACTTTACGCCCGTGTGGGTGAAAATTATTTTAATTATATAATTATTATGCCTTCCTTTTATTTTTAAAATTCATAAGAATTTTATCAGATATTTACGAAAAGTTAAAGCCTATATAAAAAAATTACATAGTTACCAACACATCCCCATTTTTCATTATTCTTTCTCAATTTTGAAATTTCTATAATATTACGCATCTTGGGAGGACAATAGAAGTCTATATAGAGCTGCTCTAGCAGTGGTGGTTCTCCAATCTCCCATACATACTTGGCGGGCCCGACGGTTTGCAGTTTAAGGAGTAGACATGGTCATTTTCATATAAATATTCTATGAATATGTTTAAGGTCAGATAAAATATATAAATGGGTTGCTTCTACATATTAAATACTGATCCGTATTGAATTTATTACTCTGTTTTTAAATAGAAAGTGCAAACACGCATGATAATATCATATGAGATCTCATGAGAATATCGGACATCAGATCTCGTATGAGAATATCGGACATCAGATCTCTTACGAGATTTCATTTGAGATCCCGTAATAAGTAAAATTGCAGATGACATTAATATATGATATCTCATATGCGATCTGATGTCTGAAATACTCATATGAGATCTCGTATGATATTTACACACGGTAAAAGGATGAAAATTAAAATAGGTGGCTTACAAAATGGTTAATAAAATCTAAAGCACTTTTGAGTAAACTATAAATTTATATGCATTTTTTATCTCATTCCCGCTTAAAAAAGACGGACACAAGGAAAAATATTTAGGGTAATGAAAGTAAATCATGAGATTATGCACTTGTATAGGGATATTATAATATTTAAGCGGTATCAATTAAAAATTAGAGCCAATGTTATTATTTATAGTGGGCTTATAGGTATAAACATTGTTAATCAATTTATGCAAAAATTTAGTAAGTATTCTACATTTGTAAATGTAGAATACTACAAAGCCCACCGGTAAACTGCAAACCGTCGGGCCCGCCAAGTATGTATGGGAGATTGGAGGACCACCACTGCTAGAGCAGCTCTATATAGACTTCTATTGTCCTCCCAAGATGCGTAATATTATAGAAATTTCAAAATTGAGAAAGAATAATGAAAAATGGGGATGTGTTGGTAACTATGTAATTTTTTTATATAGGCTTTAACTTTTCGTAAATATCTGATAAAATTCTTATGAATTTTAAAAATAAAAGGAAGGCATAATAGTTATATAATTAAAATAATTTTCACCCACACGGGCGTAAAGTGCGTAGGTTCTATAAAGTTTTGTAGGAGTATGTGAGCTATTGCGCTTGTTAGGCGTTAAGTAGTACTTTATGCCCGCTGGCTAAATATTTTTGAAGTTACAACGTGGGCGTAAAATGTAATTTTTACACAAAAGGTACTAAAAGTTCTATTATGTCAGTCAAGTTAACTTACGGTTACTTGACTACAATAAATTGATTTCAGTACTTTCTTGTGTTTAATTTGTATAGGAGAATGCACAAATATGTCAGTCAAGTTAACTTACGGTTACTTGACTACAATAAATTGATTTCAGTACTTTCTTGTGTTTAATTTGTATAGAAGAATGCACAAATTTGAATACATTTTTGAGAACAATCATACAGTTGATTCCGAGAGTTTTTTCATTACTTGACTATCGATAATTGATTTCACAACTTTCATTTGTTTGATTTGCAGTGAACAATTTGAATGTACTTACTGACATATAATTTGTTCAGCATACAATGACTCAAAGAAGTAAAAGACTTTTTCACTGGTATTTATTTGATTCCTTTTAAAAAATCATAAATATTATTATTTTATAGATTATACAGAAAAAACGTCTATACTTGCCTTTTTTTATACTTTCGTAGAAAGTTTTATATTATTTCAGTACTTTCTCGTGTTTAATTTGTATAGAAAGATGAGCAAATTTTAATACATTTCTGAGAACAGTCATACAGTAGTTTCCGAGAGTTGTTTGCATTACTTGACTATTGATAATTGATTTCACAACTTTCATTTGTTTGATTTGCAGTTTTAGAAAAAACGTCTATACTTGCCTTATTTTATACTTTCGTAGAAAGTTTTATATTAACAATATTATTATTGGTACAGTCATGAAAAAAATTATTACCATTTGCAGAGAGTGCTTATTGAATAGATGAGGTTCGAAGAAATAAAAGGTCTAGACAAAAATTGTGTTGTTTATATATTCTTTAATATGCTTCAATATCCTTCTATATTCTTCAATTTTCTTCAATATTCTTCAATATTCTTCAATACTCTTCTAAATTCTTCTATGTAGTTCTATAATTTGTTATTTTTTTAAATTGCAATTTTAAGCAGTCTATTTTATAGTTTTCTTTTAAATATATAATTCAGTAAATTCTTTATAAATTGGTAAAAAAAATTACCCATTACCAGTTCTTGCAATATTTTTCGATAACATGCAATATCGTAATCATTATATTTTGTTGTAAATCGTCACGGAAATCAGTTTCTACAGTATTAAATAAAAAAACATTTACATGAAAAATAACATGTACATCTACTTATAAAAATATTTTCTAACAAATCTACAGTCTAAAAATATTATATAAAATTATAATTAATTAATGAAAAAAATTAGCAAGTATTGTTGATTTGAATAAAATCATGCAATGATAAAAAAATTATCACTCACTACAGTATTTTACGATAACATGCATTATCGTAAACATAATGTTTTATTGCAGATTGTCACGGAAATATATTCCTGCAGTATTAAATAAAAACAAAGTATTTACATATTAAAAAACATGCCCTTCTACTGTAACATCACATTTGATATCACAATAAAAAATTTATACAGAATTAGAGCCGACCTATGTATTTTCATTTACTAGTTATCTTAGTAATGTTGCTTTCTGCAGGTTCCAACGATTTCGAATTAGAACAAGAGTTTAATTTTCGAAGCTTTGTAACACTGGTCTGTCGACGGTGTCTCTAGTACTTCCCTGAGCCTTAGATCTTGCTATTTCCCTTCTATACTCTCATCTACACTTATATAATATGGTACATACATCGTAATTCATATAAGACACGAGTCACGAGAGTTATCTTGAGTCACTGCTTCAAAAGTGCGAAAATGGGTAATAAAGAATGTTGTCTAAACGAAAAGTGTTACTTCTATATAAAGCCGTAAACAACTCCTTGAAGACGACATCGTATACGCGGAAGCACGTGCAAACATGGGCGCGTTCGAGCACCGGTTGAAACGGTGCCGATGATTTCTTGCATGGATACTAGAAAGACAGAGAGAGAAAGAGAGAGAGAGAGAGTGAGAGAGGGAGGATTTTCCGAAACATTGCGGGCGCAGCGACGGCGAAGAAAAAGAATTTATCGGCCATCTTGTTGGCCATTTTGAACTTTTCGCGCCGTCGTGTTTTTAAGCCCGTTCTTGCGCAAGGTCATCCGAAAAGTCATTTTGGGATTTCTTGAGTCACGCATACTACATTTTTATAACTTTTGACTTCCGTGAGTGTACGCGTTGTGTCGTGACACTATTGAATATAAGCATTTATCTTCTTTGGAAAAGCGAATTCTCTTAGATTTTTGCGTGATTCACCACGTTTACTCGTGCGCATCAATTATTGTCGGTGAACCCAGCGAAAAACAACATAGCTGTAAGTTTTAGCATAGGCTTAATGTGAAAAATTATTGTTTGTGCCTGCGAGCACTAACCAGGTAGCTTGTGATACGCAGCAGCGTAAGGCAATTTAGTCTCATTATCAACCTCATACGAGGAATCGGATTACCTCTACTTTCTACGTGTACTCGCGAGTCGCGTAGAAATAGCTATTTACGCATTTGGCTTTAGTCTTGCGTATATTCTTTCTCATCAATATGGCTAACGATGAAGCAATACAGGTTCTGCAGCAACAGGTGCAACAGCTCCTGGAGCGTCAGGACGATCCAGGAGCCAACCAAGCTGCGCGAGCGGTCAATGCGATATACCGGCAACCTAAAATCGCTTCCTTTTCTCGCGACAACCAGGCGGTATGGTTCGCGCAGGTAGAGATCACCCACAGAAACGCAGGCATTACGTCGGGTGCGTCCAAAGCGAATTGCATTTCCGAAAAACTAGATATGGAAACGTTTGAAGCTATCAAAGAAATCGTCACCGCCGACACTCGTCCCGCGGACGAACATAAAAAGTTAATAATGAGAGAAAAGAAGGAAAAACTACAAGGAGAGGAGATTTATATCTCGCACGACAAGACTTGGAAGGAAAGAGAGAATGAGAGGGTAGTAAGAGCATGGCTGAAATACATTGCTAGTTCGAAGAATGTAACGAGTTGAGACCGAGTATTATTTCACTAACACGTGTGTCGATTAAGGAAAAAAAATGCAACAATCACTCGCGACTAAAAAGATACTTATGAAGATGTAGCATAATTCGTTTATACAACTGTTACGTGTGAGCCTATCTCGGTTAACACACGTACGAAGGGTTCTGAGGTGTTCGTGTCGTTCCAAGCCGAGACTCGAAACGATGTAGTGAAATACAACTATACTATATAATATAGAGTTAAAGTATACTTGCGTTATTTATTAAAATACTTATACGCGCGAGAGAGATAACCTAACACGCGTTCGCGATGCAACCGATCGACGTCCTCTCGTAAATTCATCGTGCCGCTCGTCCTCGTTCCTCGTACCTCGCTTCCGTTCTCTCTCTAACTGTCTACGCGCCCCTGCTTTCGTTCTCTTTCTTTCTGTCTGTTTTATGGCTTCATCCTCGGCTTCGTAAGTGGGGGACCATTGCTCATCGGCCGTCTGTTCCTTCCCCCTAATTCGACGTTCGACCCTCATACCGGTGATTCAGTGCCTCGTAGATACGCTGTTCGTTGCTCTGCCTACTCGCAATAGTTGATGTCATGCGCCTTTGACTCGGCGCATTGCTGACCCGGAGTTTATGTTGACCTACGTGCCTTCTTTCTTCGGGTCTGTGCATGAATCGGCATCGTGTGCTTTTTGGGTTCATGGCCGTACGCGTTTGCTCGCCGGGAGCTACCATTCGTAACACGTCTGAGGGCCGTGACATCGACCTCCGGGGCGATGAGTTACGTGCTGCGACGGGGGAAATTTATTATTTTTTTTTTTCTGATGATAAGGTTGACCGAGGTTGATGGTCCATCTTGGTGTTCGGGTCGGATTGCTGCTGAGTGGGCATGGTTTGACCTGAGGTTAAGCTTGATACAATATTAAGGTTAGTTAAGGTTGGCTAAGGTTGGCTAGGTTTGCTCGGTTTGCTAGGTTTCACGTCAAGCGGTCGGGAGCGTTAACAAAAGATAATCTTTCTGGGGTATAATGTGTGCTTGTTACAGTACCAATATTCGTGTGTAGTGTTGTGTCTGCGTGAGTGTACCTAACAATACAATTCTAAACCTCACGATTTTTCTCTCTCGCTTCTTATTATATATTCTTTTTGTACATAGTGTTTGTTAATACTTGGATACATGATATGGTGATATAATAATAGATATTTATATATATATATATATATATATATATATATATATATATATATATATATATATATATATATATATATATATATATATATATATATATATATTTAAAATTCTCCCCCCATCCGTTTATGGAGCCCATTCCTGTATATTAGTACCTACAGCCCAGAGATCCCTATGGCAAGTGACTAAAGAAATAATGGATCCTGGGGTTATAGACTCTAGATCGGGCTCCATAAACGCCCGAGAAAATTTTTTATGGGACCCGGGCTCCATAAAAGAAAACGGGCTCCATAAATATGCTCATGTGTATAAAAGGGCTCCATAAATCTGTTAAAACAAATGTGTATGTGTGTATATATATATATATTAATTTTTTTTTTCTTTTATTTATGACATTGTATAAGATCGGGCTTGCGGCTCCGATTTTTCTCAACCCGTGCTTCGTTCTGATGGTGTGGCAGGGTGATGACTCGCCCTGTGGTAGTCGAATAATATACCGCCGAAGGTAGCAGCGCTTGCGATGGTGTACTTGGAAAAAGTTCTTTATTGATTAGTAGTGGGGGCTCCCTTCCCCTAGGCCAGAAATTCCAACCTAACGCGAGGACAATTATGATCGCGACGATTGACCCCCCTCAATAAGAGACTGCTTGTTTTAGGGCTATAAACTCGCCGTCCACGGCGTCGCGTTGCATACCATGTTTAATTTTGTTTCCACAATTCCTTAACAAGGTGACTTAAAAGTTGTTATATATATTGTAGAGATTTATTGTTAAAATGTTTATTAACCCTCATTAATTATGTAAATAGTTTTTTTTTCGGTTCATTTATGCTATTTACTAGTAGTTGGCATCGAGGGGATCAGTTTAAGCCCTCACTCCCGTGTTTTTGATTATTAGTTGATTGATTATAGAGCTTTATTGTTAAGATGTTTATTAGCCTGAATTGAATGTTTAAATAACTTTTTTGGGTTCAGTTATGCTATTTACTAGTAGTTGGCATTGAGGGGATCAGTTTAAGCCCTCACTCCCGTATTTTTGATTATTAGTTGATTTATTATAGGGCTTTATTCTTAAAATGTTTATTAGCCTGAATTGAATGTTTAAATAACTTTTTTCGGTTCAGTTATGCTATTTGCTAGTAGTTGACATCGAGAGGATCAGTTTAAGCCCTCACTCAAGTATTTCCGATAACAAGTTGATTTATTATATGGCTTTGTTGTTAAAATGTTTATTAGCCTGAATTGAATGTTTAAATAACTTTTTTGGGTTCAGTTATACTATTTACTAGTACTTGACATCGAGGGGATCGGTTTCAGCCCTCACTCCCGTATTTTTGATTATTAGTTGATTTATTATAGAGCTTTATTGTTAAAATGTTTATTAATCTTTATTAATTATTTAACTAACTTTCGGGCTTGAAATACCTTTTCCCCCTTATAGTTAAAATTAGTGGCAATCGTTTAAGCCGTCTCTGACATTTTCCCGATAATAAGTTAATTTATTATAGTTTTTCGTTCAATTGCACTCTACCATTGCAACAGGGCCGCCAGTTTCGGGTACAATCGTACTTCGATCATGATATGAGTTACTTTTTTTTTTTTTTAAATGTGATAAAATACAATTAGGCGTGGCGCGGTATTATATTTACTCCATTATATATACTGGCCTGGCCACGCAAATTCTCTTTCGCGGGTAAATGCATATAGCCTATGTGCTCAGCTACGTCACTCCGTTTTTGAGTGTATATGATGAGCCGTGTATGTATGTATACGCGGCTGCGCTATTCCCCAATGCATAAGGCTTTGAGTGTGGATGTTGGGGAGCCGTGGATAGCCGTCGTGCTATTTTTCCTGACGCTTAGGCTTGTTGAGCTTCGTATTGCTTTATGCCGATTTCGAAGTTCGGTGTCCCCCCCCCCCCCCTTTTTGTTTAATAATATATTACTTAATTCAATCTTTGAATTCTTACTTATATTTAATATATTTAAAGTTTTCAAAATATAAGTTTTATTATTTTAAGTTTTTCTTTCAATAAAAATAGGGCTCCCTGCTAATTATTTTTATTTACAATTAAAAATTATTCCTCTTTGTATTTCGATATCAACTAGTTATATAAATAATATTTATGCCTATTTATTTATTTTATTTATATTAATTTTATCAATGATTTATTCTTGTTTATTCTCCTTCAACCAGATTAATTTAAAGTTAATTATCATATTCTTCTATTATTCATATATCTTGAATGATTAATTTGTTATTTAGTAATGAATTAATAATAATCTCTTATTTTGTTATCTATAGATCAATTTCTTTCCAAATGGAATAATAGGGCTCTATTAATTTAAAATTAATGTTTTTTTCTTAGATAAATCTTGTTCCTCTAGCTTTTTAACTTTTTCTCTCTGTTTATGCTCTAAGTATTTTAAATATGGTCTGGGTGTCTTTTCTGTGGCGTGTTGTTCTATATTTTGTTCAAAATTGTTAATATGACAATACTATGTCAATTTGCGGTGTGATTCAGCATGATTGATTATTAATAACAATTTGTTACCAATAGAATATTTCGGTAATTACTTCGTGTATCGAGAAATTTTTGGCATAGGCCATATCAGTATTGCAATTACTAGTGACTTCCGTATAGTCACTAATTAACTCTTTAATTGTTCGGCAACGACGGGTCGTAGCCGAATCCGGATAACGGCACTAGTTTTGTTAAGCGCTAAATTTTCTTGTTGTTAATTTTTAATTTTATTGTTTATAATTTTTAACAATAATTAATTTATAATATTGAAGGTTATTTGGTTTTTCGAGTTTTGGCATTATGAAACTAATCTGAGGACATATTAGTGCCCACATACCATATTTTATCCAAATCGCTTAATAAATAATCTCGCTATTAATTGATTAACGTTTTACAACTTATTACGACTTTTCTCGGTGAATACATATCGCATCGGGGAGCTCCTAGTATAGGTAGAAGAGACAGTCCGTTCAACATTATTTCGCGCCTGACCCTTAATTAACAAATTAATTGCACAAAGGCTATGCGCTGTAGCCCAACGCGGATAACAACATCGGGCTGGTTGTCCCTTAACTTTTCTTTCGGGCCTATTTACAATCTTCATTATTATTATATTATATCTTACTATTCCTTTTCTACGGTTAAGATCGGATATCTCGCATACATTTTTTTTCTATTTCGCGATGTAGCCGTCCTAGGGCTCAGAATTCGCGCGGCCAGTCGGGTTCTTTATTTTCTTTTTCGTAATTTGAAATTGTCTTATTTTTTCTTTTATTCTTTAGTTGTGCGGCGGTGAGTGTGCGCTTTACATTCGTGCTGACGTTCGATTTAACTTGATACGCGGCCTTCTACAGTTTAGTTTATGTTTAGATAATATGCGCTTTGCTTAATTTCTGAGTATGACTCATTTTTCACGAGCACGACATGCTCGATTGTTGTCTCTGAAATCTGTTGTGTGTGCCTGTTTACAATTTTCTAAGGATTCTGGTGATAGATTTTAAGCAGATCATTCCAACGATTATTGTTGAAATCAAAGGATTTGTTCAAATAAACCACAATTGCAGTTAACAAAAACAATAAGTATCTTTATTAAGGACTAATCTAACTCAGTACAGCTCTCTTTCTTACTTACAACCGTTCACAACGGAGGATGACGGACGAGTGAGCTCCCGCTCGGTCGTTCGCTCCTGCTATACTCTTACCGCTATACTCGCGTGATGGCGCTGCGCATACATTCTCTCTCTCTCACGCTGATATAAATGTACCTCATATTCTAACAATTATTATTATATTACTTATATTATTGATCAATGGTTTTTTTTTTTTTTTTTTCAATATCCCTGCTTGTTGTGAATTCATAGCGTATACCCCTAGCGCAGGCCTATGACTTCCGTGCATGACAAGTTAGTAACTTTAAATATATATATATATATATATATATCAACATTCTCACAGGCACACACAACAGATTTCAGAGACAACAATCGAGCATGTCGTGCTCGTGAAAAATGAGTCATAC
This sequence comes from Torymus aiolomorphi, assembly GCA_036365515.1. Lineage (NCBI taxonomy): Eukaryota > Metazoa > Arthropoda > Insecta > Hymenoptera > Torymidae > Torymus > Torymus aiolomorphi. Next base: position 64,287,371 of record CM070875.1, on the reverse strand, counting down.
TCAGAAATTAAGCAAAGCGCATATTATCTAAACATAAACTAAACTGTAGAAGGCCGCGTATCAAGTTAAATCGAACGTCAGCACGAATGTAAAGCGCACACTTACCGCCGCACAACTAAAGAATAAAAGAAAAAATAAGACAATTTCAAATTACGAAAAAGAAAATAAAGAACCCGACTGGCCGCGCGAATTCTGAGCCCTAGGACGGCTACATCGCGAAATAGAAAAAAAATTTATGCGGTTTGCGGATCGGTGAAAGCAATTCGCCATGCCTTGTCTTTGCTGAACGCGGATTTCTTTTTAATAAATGAGTAGGCGTTCACCTCGCAACCTCACCTTTCGTAGCATGCACGCTAGTGTTCTTTCTTAGGTCTGTACGCATTGTAGAAGAGATTCCGCCAGTCAGCTGGCGTATCCCTCTCCACGTCACGCAACCGTTGCGCTCAAAGTTGCTCAGCGCCGAGATATGACTTGCGTCGTTGCATTTTTGTTCATGCAGCCGATTGAGGGCTTTCGTTTTCTCCCTTTTTTTCAGCTCCGCGACTCACATCTTTGGCTCCCTTTCGCCGAGTTCCCGCCGCGACTCCACTCTGTAAGCGTACTTCCTCCCTTTATGAGTACTCGAGTCGCTAGTTCGATAACCATTGCTCTGTGTCTGCGGGAAGGTAGGATGCTTACGCCTGCTTCGTTATACGATGCATATGTAGGTTTTAGCGAATTCAGCCCAACTACTCATTTTTAATGCGTGACTCATACGTCTATTTATATTTGCGATTGAAAGGTGAACTGCTTTCCTCGCTGGCTACCATGGAATTTGATGAGTTTACTTTACTTTCTTTCCTTGCTTTTGTAATCGGGAATCATATTTCCGCGCTGTGACCAAAATTTAGTCTCTCGACTCCGCGCGTGTATCCTCGTTAGAACCATTTGCTTGTGAGTGTGTGTGGTGATGTTATTACTGTAATAACCAGATTGGTTATGACGCAAACATCCCCTACCTTTTCCCATGCGTTTTTCTTTCTAATTTCGATGTTTACAATTATGATGCTATTCTAGCGACATTCACTGCCGAAACTAAAGATATTTATTGCTACTTATTTAAAGAACTGTATGTTCATCGTATCTTTGCACGTGTGATGTGCTGCCTTTTTTTTCATCGACCTGGTCGCGCAAATTCCTTGCGATTGTGCCTATTTTTTTCTTTATGAGAACGTACGAGATATCGACTTTTAAACGCGCGGCGTCTAAGGGGCCGCGAAAAAAATAAAAAATCATTTTCGGGGTTATTTTCTTATCAAAGCAGCGTCAGAAAATAGTGGTTAATTTTACTTAAATCTCTTGTACTTTATATTATTGTTGGATCGCGCTTATTTAAATAAAGAAGTCTAGGCACTTGTATAAAATAAGCTGATTTTATTGAGGCTCTGAAAATAAGTTGGCACAAGGGAGTAGCGAAAGTGATGCTTCCGTAGTCTTCGGCGTTCGGCACGAGAGAGGGAGAGCGGCGTCACTCGCGCGCTCATGTGGTAGGCGAGGGGGGTAGAGAGAAAGATGGCAGGCTATCCGCTGCGCTGCTCTGCACGGCGCGTAGCGCCCTCCCGTAGTCGCTGGCATACAACGCCAGCTCCTCGCTGTGTGTTTAAGGCGCAGCGGCTTACTACTTTGCGTGCTCTTGAAGCATATCTCTTACACTCCCTCCCTTCGAGGGTACGCAACTTCTCATTATTGTATCTTCTGATTATCTTATAGAATTATACTCTGAGTCTTGTATTTGTGTATATATATATATATATATATATATATATATATATATATATATATATATATATATATATATATATATATATATATATATATATATATATATATATATATATATATATATATATATATATATATATATATATATATATATATATATATATATATATATATATATATATATATATATATATATATATATATATATATATATATATATATATATATATATATATATATATATATATATATATATATATATATATATATATATATATATATATATATATATATATATATATATATATATATATATATATATATATATATATATATATATATATATATATATATATATATATATATATATATATATATATATATATATATATATATATATATATATATATATATATATATATATATATTTGTAGGTATTAAACTCAATCTAAATAAATAAATTAATTACTCTGGATACATTTCTGAAATTTATTTAAAAAAGGTTACAAGAAAACGTCTGGTATTAAAAAACTTAATCTAAGGTGTTTGGCTTCCACTGTGGTTTGGAGTCATCTCTGAAATAAAGAAAATTACACATATATATTATAACCATCTGATTTTCTATTTATTATTATATTTTATGTGTATTAGTTTATAGTGCCAATTCTCTGATTTTTAAACTATTCTGAATTCATTATTCTATCTCTTAAATATTTATGCGTATCAAAGGGAAGTAGTTTAGTTATTATGTCTGCTTCATTTTCTTTAGTAGAAACCCATCTGACTGTTACTTTTCCTTCTGAGACACATGACTTTATATAGTCACCGTGAGTGACTGCCATATGACTTTTACTCCCTGATTTTTCTCTATTTTCTAAATTACTTCTGATTGTTTCTAGATCATCATCAAAGTTTTTAAGTTTGTGACTGCCATCCATCTGAGTGCAATCAATGACTGACTTATTGTCGTACCATATTGTAACTGGATACGTGGCTATGCCTGTTACATCTCTGATTGCTTTGTCTAACGATACAAGTTCTTGACATGCATCACTCATGGCAAGATACTCTGCTTGGCAAGTTGACAGTGTCACATACGTCTGTTTATGGCTTCTCCACATAATTATATCACCAAATAGTTTTATTCTATAACCACCTGTGGAAGATGAATCTGAACAATCTCTAAAGCTTGCGTCTGTCATAGCTGTTAGATTTTCGTCTTTTGCTCTGTATGTCAAACCAAGGTCAGAAGTTCCTTTGAGATATCTGAAAATTCTTTTTACTTCTTTCCAGTCCTCTTCTGTTGGATTTACTTGTCGTCTGGATAAATAGTTGACTACAAATGCGATATGTGGTCTTGTAGCTCCTGCCAGATATAACAAACATCCAACGGCTTCTCTGTATGGTGCTTTGGTTTTTATTTTTTGTTCTTCTGATTCGTTCGAGTTTTCTTCACTTCTGAGTTCTCTATTTTTAACTTGCCTTGTCACCATGGGTGTTCTCTGAGTTTTGCATTCTGTCATGTTAAATCTTTCCAAGATTTTCTCTGTGTATTTTGTCTGTTTTAATGCCAAGGTTTTATTTTGTCTGTCTCTGATAATTCTCATTCCTAAGAAATTCTCTGGTTCTCCTAAGTCTTTCATTTTAAATACAAGACTTAGTTTCTCTCTGATTTCCTCTAATTTTTGTTTGTCATTACCTGCTAGTAGTATGTCATGGCATGGTTCATTTATGTCCTTTTCCAGTCCTAGTTTTAGTGCTTCTTCTGAATATAGACCTTCTTCCAGTGTTCTATTTAGAAAAGCGGTTTTGACATCCATCTGAAATACCTCTAGGTCGTATTTATTTATTATGGCTAATGTCGCTCTGATTATCGCTAATCTGGACACTGGTGCGTATGTCTTTTTCAATTCGTATACATTTCTGTCTTTGAAGGCTCTGATTACTAATCTGCCTTTGTACACATTTTCACCTTGCTCTCCAGTTTTCTTTTTAAAGATCCATTTCGAATCTATTATGTGTACCTTTTTGCCATCTTTTGTTGTAGAGGGTCTATCAACAAATTGCCATACTCTGTTTCCTCCATTGATTTTATTTCATCATTTATAGCTTCCAACCACCTAATTTTATCTTTTGATTCTATAGCTGCTGAGTATGTTATTGGATCTTTATTGATGGTTGCGATAAAACATGTTTCATTTCGTGCTCTGTATTGTTTCTACGCTTGTTATTTCAAGGTTTCATGTTGTTACTTTATTGTTTAATTTTAAGCTTGTATCCTCTAATTGTTTTGTTGTTTGAGTTCTTCTGATTGCCATGTATTTTTCTCTGTTTTTCATGGTCTTCGCATTTCTTCCAAGTTTGTTTGCGTTTCTTTGCTTCTGAGTTGTCTGGTTCTTTGTTTTCTGCTTTTCTCTTCTTTGGCCTTTCATCTTTTTGTTTCTTTTCTGATTGTTTTTCCTCTGGTTTATTTTCTTGAATCTCTTCTGCTTGAGTTTCTTTCTCTTCTGAGTGTACTGGTGCTATTTCTTTTTCTGGATCCTTAGATTCTTCTGTTTCTTCTAATTTGTCGTTCTCTTCTGACTTATGTTTGCAAATATCCTTATAAGCCAGTTTTTCATTACATCTGACATGTCTGGAGTGAAGAAATTTTCCAGTTGAAGGATGCCAAAAAACGTAGCCTGTCGCCGAGTACCCTACCATTATAGCTTTAATTGCTCTTTCTGAGAACTTCCTTTCAGTTATGGGTATTTTGGCATATGCCACACATCCAAATCTTCTGATTTTCTCTAAGTGATTTTTAACTTTTGGAGTTAGCATATTTATTGGAGTTTCTGAGTTTAACGACTTATGTGGTGTTCTATTGTACAAGTGAACTGCGGCTTCTACTCCCAATATCCACATTGTTTCTGGTAAGCCGGAATCAATCATTAAAGCTCTGATTTTATGTTGCAACGTCTTATTAAATCTTTCTGCTGTTCCATTTAGTTCTGGTGTGTGTGCGGAGGTGCTACATTATACTCTATCTTTTCTTTTTTCATTACTTCTGAGAACTTTCCTCAGATGAATTCTGTTCCGTTATCAGCTCTGATATAACAGACTTTTTCATCTTTGCCTAATAGATTTCTCATTGTTATTATGAATTTTTGAAGACAATCGCCAGCTTCATTTTTGTGATTGACCGAGTAGGCTTTTGTAAATCTGGTAAAGTCATCCACAAATACAATTATAAATATGTTGCTACCAGGAATGACGTTGGCTTTATGGGTCCAATAGCGTCCATATGTATCATTTCTAGTGGTCTAGATCCTCTGGCTCTATTCTCTGAAAAAGGTAATTTTTCCATCTTCGCCATGATACACACTTCGCAATCCATAATGTCTTTGTCGAATTTAATTCCTTTAGTTTTTCGTCTGATTTTTGCATCTGTTAGAGATAACCTAAAGAGGCGTGTTCTAATCTAATATGCCATAGCATACCTTCATTTAATTTATTTTTTTTACTATCATATGATTTTTCATTATAATTTAGAATTTCCATAGACTCATTTATACTCATGTTATCTAGGTTATGTATTTTCCTGTTCAAAATACTTTCATCTAAATCGAAATCGCTGGTTATTTGGCGGCTTCTGATATTTTGTCTAGTTTGAACGAGTTTTTCTCGATTCTCCCTCCCAATCTCAGACGTGTGTGTTTCAAGTTTCTCTGTATTCTGTTCTGATAATTGTGAATCTAAGTTCATAAAATCCGTCTGAGATTGTTGCAAAAACTCGTCCGAAGTTACCAACTTAGCTATGCATGAATATTTTTCGCAATCTGAATTTACATTGTTAATATTTCTTTGTTTTTCTACTTCCAAATTTATTATCTAATTTGGCTTTTCATATTTCCCTGTAATATATTCAGCACCTGTATTTTTATCAAAAATTTTGAGAATTTCGTCATCTAAATAAATTCCTAAACCTACATCTGCAAATCGTCTGAGAGAGATTAAATTCTATGATATATTTTCTGCTGATATTACATTTTTCATAATAATTATTTCATCTTTATTAATATTTGATTTTACAACTAAATTTCCTTTTGCATATATCTGAATATTCGCTGAGTCATTTTTGTTCGCGCTTCTGATAAACCCTCCCGTGCAATGTTTAAAATCGCTCAATATAATACCCTTATTTACAATATGATCGGTGGCATCTGAGTCTGCGATAAATGTAATTTGTGTTTCTGATTTAAACTTATGATTATTGTTAATCGTACCTGCAATATACGCTGTTGCTCCTTGCTTTAAGGTGTTTTGGGCTGCACCTCTTGCACCTCGATTTGCTCCTCTTTTAAATACCCTACCTCTGAAATTTCCCCTCCCACCGCCTTTTATACCATTACCCCTGCCTGTTCTATTACCTCTCCCTCTGTTACTTTTGTTACTTCTGAACTGTGTGTAATTGTTTGTGTGGTTTTGTGTCGTGTGGTATTTAAACTCCATATCATCATACCTTCTGGGTGGTTGTACTACCCCCTTCTTGGGGCAATCTGGTCCATTGTGGTCGACTTCTTTGTCGCAGAAATAGCAGAACCACTTGTTCTGTTGTTTCAACGGGCAGTTCTGAGCTATGTGCCCCCTCTGGTTACACCGGAAACATTTGGCATGCGGCCCCGACTGCCACTCTGGTTTCTTCTGAGTCAGTTGTGCCTTTGGCCCTCTGGTTTCCTCTGCGTACTTATTTTCTGCCTCTAACTGTAAAAGAAATGATTTTATTTCTTCTAGTCATTTCTTTATTATCAGTCTGTCTTCCGATTAAGTAGGCTGAACGAAGTTCGGAATTATCGCATGAAACCGCTTGGTAGAACGCTGATCTTTTCTCCTCCTCAGATAGTGGCACACTTGTATCGCAGCTCTCATACTCTCTTATAATCGTATCGAATCTATCACAAAATGCATTTATTTTTTCTTTCTTATTTAATTTTAAGCGATACAATTGAGCCCTAACTGAGGATGCTGTAACATTTGCTTCTACTTTTCTGAATTCTCTGATTTTCTCTATTATTTCTTTTGGTTCTTTCAAGTTTAAGATTTTCTTATGATAATATTCGTCTAAGTGGTTTATAATAATGTCTCTGACTACTGATTTTCTCTTTTCTATTTCTTTTTCTGTGAGATTTAGAGGGCTAGTATTTTGTCATCGATAGTATCTAGTAAATCATTTGAACTTAACTCTGAGTGGAGGTAATCTAACCATACATTTAAAATTACTTTCTGTGTTAATTTATAGTCTCTTTTAATGTTTAGCTTTGAACTATTTTTCTTTGATTCTAGCGTCTGAGTGAAATTCTTAACGGTTTCATTTAAATCATTTATTGTAATACTTTGTTGTGATTGTGTATTACTCATGCTTGTTTCTAAGTTTATATTATCGTCTGAGATTAAGGCCGTGGAATTAAGGATGGGTTGTTGTACCTCGAGTCGTCTGATCCTCGCTGTTTCCATCTCCAGCATTTTCTCCATCAGTTGCTTCCGACTCTTCATCAGAGACTTCATTTCCGCCATCATCTCCTTCTGTTCTTTGTGGTTTTCGCGCATCGCGCGAAACCACATGTCGATGTCCCCTCTTGCTCTTTCTGATGGTAGCCGGCAAGAGGCTGGTAGTCCGGGCGGCGTGTGCGGCGAACTTGGTGTTAAGTTGCCGTCGGATTATATGTAAATAATTATTCTGATAAATATTTGGTCTTTTATATACCTCTGAGCATTCTGATTTTTAAAATTTTACAGGTCTGTACTCTGATTCTCTTAAATTATTTACATTCTGTCCTGAATTATCATAATATCAATTTTGTTTCAATATACTTTTTACTACACTGTGTAAATGACTTTATTTGATTTGAAATAAAGATAATTATTTATATATATATATATATATGTATATCTATATATATATATATATATATATATATATATATATATATAGATATATATATATATATATATATATATATATATATATATATATATATATATATATATATATATATATATATATATATATATATATATATATATATATATATATATATATATATATATATATATATATATATATATATATATATATATATATATATATATATATATATATATATATATATATATATATATATATATATATATATATATATATATATATATATATATATATATATATATATATATATATATATATATATATATATATATATATATATATATATAATCATATGAACATCGACTTATGCTGACACCAATGTATAAGACCACGTGACCTGTCTGCATAAGTGTAGTACCGTTTATACAAGTGTCTGCACAAGTCTAGCGTGACTAAAGAAATAATCCCTCTACTTATGCTGACGTCTGCATAAGTCGGTCTCTGTCTGCATAAGTCTATTTAAATTTCGGAAAGTGTCTGCATAACTAGCGTTTTATATATTTATATATATATATATATATATGTATATATATATATATATATATATTTATATATATATATATATATATATATATATATATATATATATATATATATATATATATATATATATATATATATATATATATATATATATATATATATATATATATATATATATATATATATATATATATATATATATATATATATATATATATATATATATATATATATATATATATATATATATATATATATATATATATATATATATATATATATATATATATATATATATATATATATAATTATCACTTAACCCCTTTATGGAGCCCATCCCTGTATATTAGTACCTACGCCCAGAGTTCCCGTATACAAGTGACTAAAGAAATAATCCCTCTCTGGGTATAGAAACTCTAGATCGAGCTCCATAAACGCCGTATAAGAATATTTTATGGGACCCGGGCTCCATAAAAGAAAACGGGCTCCATAAATATGCTCATGTGTATAAAAGGGCTCCATAAATCTGGTAAAAGAAATATATATATATATATATAACTTAGTACACCGCTACCTTCCAGGACACCTACAGGATTTCTGCAATAAAAGTAGGTATAAAACGTTAAACAGTATATAAGTGACTAAAGAAATAATATCCCTCAGGGTGTTGACTAACACCACGACGCCTGCGGCGCTCCTTTCAGTTCCGCAGTATTTTACGTTGATTTCGGAAAAATTTTACGGAAAAAAACGTTGTGAAAGAAACCCTAAATGTCCTGAATAATACAAAAATGTCCTGGAAGGTAGCGGTAAACATATTCCTAATTCAGTACAGTCCTGAAAACATGCAAATGTCCTGAAATATAGCGGTAAACCAATTAAAAGTCCTGAAACATAGCGGTGAACAGATATATATATATATATATATATATATAATTTTCACCCCAGCCGTTTATGGAGCCCATCCCTGTATATTAGTACCTACAGCCCAGAGATCCCTATGGCAAGTGACTAAAGAAATAATGGATCCTGGGGTTATAGACTCTAGATCGGGCTCCATAAACGCCTGAGAAAAATATTTTATGGGATCCGGGCTCCATAAAAGAAAACGGGCTCCATAAATATGCTCATGTGTATAAAAGGGCTACATAAATCTGGTAAAACAAATATATATATATATATATATATATATATATATATATATATATATACTAAATAAAATTACTTTGTCCACCGTCGGCCTGAACTTGTCTTTCTGGTGTTAGTTCTTCTCTGTTGGACATTATGATTTCTCTTTTTCTCTCTTCTGCTGCTTCTGAGCTTCTGGATTCTGGAATGCCAAATATTTCTTCTGTGCAAAGTTATATTTTTATTTGTTTTATTGTTGCTTCTCCCTATACTAGACCGCACAGCAAGTCTAGTAAGTTCGAAGCTAGTCGTTACTTCCGTGTATATCGTTTCCGCGTTCGTGCTCCCTCCGAACGTGACGTCACGCACAGCAATGACGCCAATATTGTCAGAGAGATGGCCGTGCACTTACACAGTCCCGATAATTCACAAAGTTGTAACGACTTTACATGAGGGCAAGAATTGTCTGTACAACAGTATCATCTACGCCTCATGTCGTCATTACAGTGTTTTATCTCGCATCTGAATTTACTTCTGAGAGTTGTGTTTGTGTGTGCGTGTGCGCGCCTGTCTAAGAAAAAAATCTTATGTGAAAGGAGTATCGTCTGACGCTTTCTCCGCGTTTCGTTTCTGTGTGTGCTTCCTTGTGAATATACGCGCTTAGCGGATAGAAAGCATTAGTCTGAATCAAAATGGCGTCTGATTTTCTCGTCGCTTCTCGTCCGCGTGAGCGCGTCCGTGCGTGCACGCCGCATGCGCGTCACAGCAACCTTCTACTCCCTCCGAATATCTGAGTCAAATTTTTAATTTTCATATACACACCGCGTAGCTACGATTTGCGCCCGCACCACACTTTTTCACTTTTACTTCGCACTCCGCACCGGTCTATTTATACTTTCTCGTTTCGATCAATTTACTTCTGATACTTACCTCTGAATTTATATTGATTCTTATTCTTTATTTTTTCCTTTTTATCGCAAGATTAGAGTTACTTATCGCGTATTTCTAATTAGCTCTTGGCTATTCTAAAAACTTACGTCCGAATAAAACTCTTGCCATATGGTCAAAAACTTAACATGGCCGCGTCTGTAGGTTAGCCTCGCATACAACTCAGGTACTCACCAATCTTCTTCTGGGTGACTGCCTCCAAAAAACAGCGTGGCATACAACTTAGATACTCACCAATCTTCTTCTGGGTGCCTGCCTCTAAAAAAAACCTGTTGGATCGGGCTTATTTAAATAGAGAAGTCCAGGCACTTGTATAAAATAAGCTGATTTTATTGAGGCTCTGAAAATAAGTTGGCACAAGGGAGTAGCGAAAGCGATGCGTCCGTAGTCTTCGGCGTTCGGCACGAGAGAGAGAGGGTATGTGGTAGGCAAGGGGGGTAGAGAGGAAGACGGCAGGCTGTCCGCTGCGCTGCTCTGCACGGCGCGTAGCGCCCTTCCGTAGTCGCTGGCATACAACGCCAGCTCCTCGCTGTGTGTTTAAGGCGTAGCGGCTTACTACTTTGCGTGCTCTTGAAGCATATCTCTTACAATTATAAGTCATTGTAGATGAACATATGGATCAAAACTTGATGTTAACTGTTCTAAAATTTACATATTATTTTCCTTGTTCTCGAACTTTGTATAACTAATAACAGATAAGTAACTATATTATGTATCTGCATACACTATTACATTTCGTGACTGTAAAACTTGTAACTATATTCCGTGAGTTAATTTCACTTAGTTCAGAATACAACTATTTTTGTGAGAGCGTAGCATATCAGGGCTACGAAAAAGAGTAAATTCCACTTACTACATTTTTATGAGGAACTCTTAATGTTCTAGCAACTAAAATTATTTCTTATTAAACTATTCTATTAAATTTTCTTTAAATCTTCTCTTTATAATGATCTCTTTTCAACTTAACATTATGAATATATTTGTAATCATTTTTCTCGAATCTAGATTTTTTCATTAAATACTCCATTTCTTTATCTTGAAAAATCGGAATATTTAGACAATAAGCGTAACGCTGTTTTAACCTGCGTTTCTTCCTAATTATTTTTACATATTCAACCCTTGCATTTAACATTAATTGATATCAAGCCCTTCGATCTCTTAATTTTCTGAGACAATCTCTCTTAATAGCCTGTGTCATATATAATTATTTACCAGCATTACGTTTTTCCATCGACTCATTTATATGTTCGATCTTTTCTGTGTTCAAATATTCTCGTGTTTTGGAATCCCATAATTTAAATTCGTTCGCCGTTTTATTCTTTTCCTTCTTCGAAAAAGATGTTAGCGGACTGGCACACTCTAATTTACAGTTATCGTAGCGATTATTTCCTTGCGCCTCGAAAACTTTGCCCATTTCAAGAGTAATTATGCAAGGTTCAAATATAACAATCGATGGGTCCATAACCACCGACTTATCACATGGAATATAGCAAAGATTATTGCTCTTCTCATGTTCAACGAAATTATTTACTAGCGTTTCCTGGCTCAATGGCAGCATCGAAACGGAATCAACAGTATCTTCTATCATTTCAATGTGTGCGTAATTAATTATTCTTTCCTGAAAAGGGATCCGAATTTCCTCTTCTTTAACAGAAAATTTATCTATCGTAACACTGTTTATTATCGCTAAATGTTTAGCATCAACCGTGGTATTTTCATTGACAAAACTATGTTTCGTTTTTAACATATTGGCTCTAGATTCCGTGGAAAAGTGGCCCTTGTTTTGCCTGAGCTTGCGTTTCTCGCATTAACTATGGGGGGCTGGCGTCCTGCTTGAGCAAATCTTATAGGCAATAATCTATCGGCACCTCCGGCGTGCGTATACCTCATCGTAATATCCTCGAGTACTTTTTCGACCGATGTAGAACGGTTCATGTGACACATATAACCTTCCGCAGCTCGTCCTCGAAACTTTAAGGCGAATGCACTCATCAGCCAGCATTCTGCTGATGGGCCAAATTCGTTCAGTACATTGCGTACAATGCGGCAAAAGAAGGCCACCGAGTCAGGATTCCCATCGAACGGGGGGATCGTGTTCATAGCCTGCTGCAGTGAAAATGTCCACGCAGCGTCCCTCGGCCGGGCGACGCGTGACTGCGGCGGTGGGAGGTCGACGGACTCGGCGTGTGGGCTAGCGAGGTGCTGACGCGTCGGTACATAGCTTGTTCCGAAGACTGGGAGCTTTGTTTTTATTTGTGACTCTAGGTGTGCTAAGCCACTTGTGTTTTTGGTTTGCACGATGAAATGGTTGAAACCCGACAGTCTTCTTGCCTTAAACTCGGGTAGTTGGTCGGGCGTTACCCACTTCGGTACGTAGTCGTTGGGTGCTTCCGCAGTGGTGTACGGCGCGCAGAGTAAGTCGCGATCTATACTCGTGGCGTTAGTTGCGGCCGGAAGTCCCTCGTTATTAAATTCACTTTTGCCGAGCGACACCTGCCCGGTGGAGGGCGTAAAGTGTAATAGTTCCCTCGCCGGAGTCGGAGATTTCGTTTGTCTGTTTGGTAATTTTTGTAAATTGTCCGCGAGCTCGTCTCTGTGATTGGTAATAATTTTGATCCATGTCGGCACAGGTGAGAGCACTATTAATGTCAACCTCCAGTTGATCTACCGTTTGAAACCCAGGTGTTCGTGGGCGTGCCCCTAAGCATTGCGCTGCTTCTATGTTGGGATCAAATCCCGCGGCTTCATTCTGCCACGCGGAGTGAAGGCTATATTCTTCGTTATTCCTCATGCTTCGACGCGACAAGAGTTTCTTAAACATCCTTAAAAGTGTCCCGCAAATCAAAATCACTCACTATTCACGGTCCGCAGTTCTCCTTCTTTTAGCTCGCTCCTTATCGGCCACATGATTCCCCAGGAGAGACAGGGTACAATAATTGGGTATTAAAAGTTTCACTTACCCTTGTATGTAGACCACTATAAGGATAATGGACACGGGCGACATCCTTACTTCCCTTCAAGCGTCGAGTGGCACGTATTCGGTGCGTACTTCGCGATTTTACTCAGATCTATTTCCAACGAACACCCCAGACATAGCACCAGAAAATTTATTAATGTTACGTGTGAGCCTATCTCGATTCACACACGTACGAAGGGTTCTGAGGTGTTCGTGTCGTTCCAAGCAGAGACTCGAAACGATGCAGTGAAATACAACGAAAATTAAAGTATACTTGCGTTATTTATTAAAATACTTATACGCGCGAGAGAGATAACCTAACACGCATTTGCGATGCAACCCATCGACGTCCTCTTGTGAATTCGTCGTGCCGCTCGTCCTCGTTCCTCGTACCTCGCTTCCGCCCTCTCTCTAACCGTCTGCCCGCCCCTACTTTCGTTCTCTTTCTTTCTGTCTGCCCTCTGGATGCGTTTCCTTCCGCTTTTATGGCTTCGCCCTCGGCTTCGTAAGTGGGGGACCATTGCTCATCGGCCGTCTGTTCCTTCCCCCTAATTCGACGTTCGATCCTCATGCCGGTGATTCAGTGCCTCGTGGATACGCTGTTCGTTGCTCTGCCTACTCGCAATAGTTGATGTCATGCGCCTTTGACTCGGCGCATTGCTGACCCGGAGTTTATGTTGAACTACGTGCCTTCGTTCTTCGGGTCTGTGCATGAATCGGCATCGTGTGAACATCGTGGCAATGTAAGAATTAACATGGTCAGACATATCAAATCAGCTGTAACCCATTTGCTTATCTCACATCTAAGTACAATGCTGTCATCGCATCCAAAAAAACACAGCTCATTGCATTTTTTAACACACGTTTCTTTCGCATCCTTCGGCTACCATATCATATATTACCCTATTGTGTTATTAAACTTACATTTTATTGTAGGTACATGCCTAGTTAATAGTTTTTAAGAGAGAGAGAAAGAGAGAGAGAGAGAGAGAGGGAGAGAGATTGAATAGTTATTTTATTTTGCTAAAGCCCATGAGTCACAAGAAGCCATTTTGGTCCGAATGGCAATACATAATCATATAATTAATAATAACCAAATATAAAGTAAGAACTATACAAAAATTACTACGGTAGTCTACACTTTCTATAACAGTTTATACAGGTATCGTAAGTAGTGACTATCTAAAACAAAATTACTAGTAATTAGTTTAAGATTACAATAAGCATACGATAATGCACGCTAGAAAAGCAAAATTTGTAAATTGTGTTAAACATCACTTATGTCGCTCGTCTTGTCCATTAAATATTTGAATTTTAAATGCATCAATTGATGGCTTTAACCTAATAGGACAAGAAAGAGTATCGCACAGTTTCATGACCATATAGCTAAATGAATTCTCATATGTAGAGGTACTGATCTATGGAAGATCAAAGGAAGAGGAGACTGCAACAGCAAGTGATCGACCAGATCTTCGAATATCAGAGCTAATTTTAGGAAAAAAAGTAGAACAAAAGAGGAGAAGGAAAAAGCAAATGTGGGATATAACAAAGTGAGGATATATGAGGTGGAGTGGATGCTAAATGAAAATAAAGGGCAGATGAAGGTTTTTCCGACAAGGAAAAGAAAAGAGGAAGGACGTATGATAGAGACGGAAGACAAAGAAAAACAACGGACATAGTGTTTTGGAACGTGACAGCAGTGGCAACACTAAGTAGAGAGACATGGGAAGAACTAAAAAGGTTCGATGTGATAGGACTGACGGAGACATGGTTGGAAAAGAAGAATAAGAAAATCCTGGATAAGATTCTAAAGGAGTATAATACGGAGACAATACCAGCGTCGAGGATAAGCAAAAAAGGAAGAGCAAGAGGAGGAATGATAATAGCAATAAGGAAAGATATAGAGACAATAGGAGAGGAAAGAGAGGAGGAGACGGAAAGGGATCAGAAAGAGACTCTGGCAAAGACAATAAAGATAGAAGATAAAGAAGTAAGGATAATGTCAGTATATATGAGAGAGAAGAGAAAAGAAAATTGGAACAGTATAGAAGAAGAGGCGGAAAAGTACAAAGGAGCCCCTATTATATTGGGGGAAAACTTTAATGCAAGAACTGGAGAAGATGGAGGAGAATTGACAGAGCACGGAGAACACAGGACAAGTAAATATAAGAAGAGGAATACTGAGTGAGAGGAGATGCTGGAAAAGATAAGAGAGATAGTAATGCATATCATGAACGGAGGAAGAAAAGACAGGGAAGAAGGAGAATTTACGTATATAGGAGGAGGAGGAAAGTCCACGATTGATTATGCGCTCACAAATGAAACAGGATTGGAATTAATAGAAGAGATAGAAGTAGGGGTGAATCCGGAATCGGACCACCAATCAATAATAGTGAAGATGAACAGAAATTGCTACCGACAAGAAGAAAGGCAAAAGAAAAAAACAATGGATTGGTCAGAGAAGGCGTTAAGAGATTTCCGGAAGAAACTAAGAGGAGAGAAAGAAAGAGGAGACTGGACAGAACTAAAAAAAGAAGACACAAAGGGCAATACAATGGAAAGAATCAAATACAAACGGCAAAGGAAGAGAGAAATGGTGGGATAAGACATGCCATGACAGAAAACTGCAACTGAAGGAAAAATTGAGAAAATGCAAAAGAGGAGAAATAGAGGTGGAGGAATATAGGAAAGCGAGAAAGAGCTACAGTAACTGGATAAAGAAAAAGAAGGACGAGTGGGCGGAAAAAATTTTAGAAGAAATAGAGAAGGACAGGAGTGAAAAGAATTTTTGAAAAATAGTGAAGGAGGGTAGGAAAGAGGTATAACAGATACATGAAGGAATAAAAGATGAAGAGTAGCTAGAACGCTTCAAAAATCAGCTGGAAGGTAAGAAGATAGAGGAAGTGAGAGTGGAAGAAAACAGGAAGAAAGAATTAGAAGGGGAGATAGAAGATAAAGAGATTACGGAAGCAATAAAAATTGAAAAAGAATAAGGCGACGGGATCGGACGGAATTCCAAATGAAGCCTGGATCTACGGAGCGGAAAGCCTGAAAGGACAGATAATGGAGTGCACAAATAAGGTGTGGAAGAAAGGAATAATATCGGAAGAATGGAAGATAGGAAGAATAAAGCCTGTGTTTAAGAAAGGGGAAAAGAAGAAGTGACAAACTATAGAGGAATCACGTTAATGGACACCGGATATAAGATTTATGCGGAGATATTAAGGCCATGTGATACTCAAGTGAAAATCCCTACGTTACCGATATGTCGGTAACATATAATATATTAAACAATAATTTAATTAAAAATAATTTTTATGAGAAAAACGCTTAATTAGGTTCTCGGAAATTCTTTGAAGATGATTATATTAAATTTTCAGAACAGAAATGATGATTATCATCGAGATATTTGTATTTTAGTCACATTTTTTATCTAAAAAAAGGATTTTAGCTCGAATATACATCGCATTTGCCTGAAATTTTATACACATGCTCGCCATAACATTTGCGAGTGTCTAATTACGCGCTTTTTTTAAAAATCAACAAAAAGTATAATTTTATGATTTTCCACATATAAACTTTCGACAAGAAGTTGTGAGGTTGGCAAAACTGTTCAGTACTTCTATACCATTAACGTAAGATGGTTGTGTACGGTGCAAACTAAGTCGTACCAACCATTTTTGATGCACTATATTTGTTTACGTTTTATTGTTTTCATAAATTAGTGTAGATGGCGCTGTGACTAAACTTTTGCAGAATAAAATTCTAAATGAAGGAGCGCGATAATAACAGAGTAACACTCTGAAGTAATAATTTATTCGAGGTAGCAGCTAAGGTCGGACAAAGCGTTTATTTTTGTGTGGTGTTGTGTTCCTTGCAGGTAGCAGCACGACAGCAGAGAAACAGCAGTAGAGTACCTCTCAGGCTTGAAGATAAGTAACACCGTGTTACATAACCTCCCAGTTGACGTCATGTAGTCTAAGGTAAACATTACGACGTCTTAGCTGTCATCTGATTTGAGCTTTTTTTCCATGTTAGGGGATGTCGAGTCTTTTGTTCAACACCTAAAAAGCAAATTCTCGAGCTCTGTGTGCAAGAATCGGACATTCTTATTCTTGTCTCTGTTGCTGATGCTACTGCTTTGCACTCAGGTTTACTGACATACAGCATTCTGGCACAATGGAAAATGAGAGATAGGATAATCTGGATGATAAAATTGTTTAGAAAAAAGTGTATATGTATGCATATGATTTAACCATAAAGGTAAACTCTATTTCTTTTGTTAATTATTGATTCTTATTATTTTTATTATCAATATTTTATTTCAGATTGCGATAGAAATTCTATTTTATTTATTCTATAAAGTAATATAAATGATGTTTAAATATAATTTTATGTAACAATTAATTTTAAATTGTTTTTTTGGTTAACTTTCTGCTCGGTAAAAAAAAATTATGTTTTTTAAATTTAATGCACTCTTAGGCTCTAAATGATTTTATTACTAATTCTAATAAATTCTAATTTATTAACAATGTTTATTTTAGTTTTAACTAGACAGAGAACAGAGAACCAGCCTGAGTTGGGGATCTTTATTATTTGTACTCCTGATTACTTATAGATAATTTAAAAATTGTAGAAATAACGATTAACTACAAGCTCAACAATGTTAAACTCACCTCAAAATGTACAACGTCGAATGTTCAACATCTACGACATATCAATAGATGAAAATACACTAGTAAAGCGATGTGAGGTCTAAAATCAACCCAAATTCATTATTTATTAAACTAACTTTCGAACGTTTATTTTGAAAAATACGTCAATTAAGTCCTTCCTATATGCAAGTAACAATATACTCAGAATTTTTGTTAATGATTCGATTAGTATTTACATAAGATTTTTTAGAAAAAATACGTCAATTAGACACTCAATATATGTCATTACTACACACAGGAATTTTTTGTGCGATTCTATCGGTTAAGTACTATTATTTCGGTACACATGCCACCCGAAATCGTCCCCATATCCGAATTCCGCGCGTGCTCATACGACGTGTGGACCTACGGCGGCGGCTCGCCTCTCAGCCCGCGCGAAGAGAGCCGCTGCCGTAGGCCTCGATCTGACGCGGCCTATTTACCGGCTTCGCCCTTGTTTCGTGTGATACTATATAGCATTCTTTGGCCTAACAGTATGTCTTGACTTTATTCATAGATTACCAAAAATTTAATATCAATAAGATTTATTACAATAGCGAATATTAATTATGGATTGTGCGAAGCATAGAACGTAAAGAACAGCCTCACCGCCCTTTGCAGGCACCAGTGAAAGAGAGAATGCAGCTGTAATTGTTGAATGCATAAAATCTAATGGTAAATTCTTTTATTTCGGTGCACATATCACCCGAAATCGTCCTTATATCCGCATTTCGAGTGTGCGCATACTCCGTGGACCTACGGCGGCGACTCGCCTCTCAGCCCGCGCAAAGAGAGCCGCTGCCGTAGGCCTCGATCTGACACGGCCTATTTACCGGCTTCGCCCTTGTTTTATGAATAATGTAACGGCAAGTACTTTTATTTCGGTACATACCGTCCGAACAGATCCTGATATCCGAATTTCGCGCGTGCTCACACGGCGTGAACCTACGGCGGCGGCTCGCCTCTCAGCCCGCGCGAAGAGAGCCGCTGCCGTAGGCCTCGGTCTGACGCGGCCTATTTACCGGCTTCGCCCTTGTTTCGTGTGATACTATATAGCATTCATTGGCCTAACAGTATGTCTTGACTTTATTCATAGATTACCAAAAATTTAATATCAATAAGATTTATTACAATAGCGAAAATTAATTATGGATTGTGCGAAGCATAGAACGTCCACGCAGTATGCGCACGCGCGAAATGCGGATAGCTGGACTTTTTCGAGTTATATGCGCACCGAAATAAAAGTACTTGCCATTACATTATTCATAAAACAAGGGCGAAGCCGGTAAATAGGCCGCGTCAGATCGAGGCCTACGGCAGCGGCTCTCTTCGCGCGGGCTGAGAGGCGAGCCGCCGCCGTAGGTCCACACGTCGTGTGCGCAGGCGCGGAATTCGGATATGGGAACGATTTCGGGTGATATGTGCACCGAAATAAAAGTACTTGCCACTACATTATTCATAAAACAAGGGCAAAGCCGGCTATACCTCGCGTCTACAGTAATGGAAGAAAATACCATTTACCCCTATCATAACGGGAATGGTTTTCATCTAACCAGATGTTGCTTATAATTATATCCCAATTTCTATTTTGTATCTGAGCAATTCTATTCAGAGGAATCTTTGGTTATTGACGAGCATCCATAATATACGATGATTAACTGTATTGCCAAATGCAGCTCTATCGAAATATTTCCTTTCTTTCGTACATACTTATCTAAAAAATATCAGGCTCACTATTTGAAAGGAATAATAATCGGTGAAATAGGAATTTCACGATAAAATAACACTATTTAACCTCTTTTATCTCATAAATTCGTGAACCGGAACTCCTGTATATTGAAAACTGCACATTCTTTTATCACAAACGAAAACTGTATAGCAGGCACATTTAGTAGTCTACGGGTTGCCAGAGCCGTGCGACGCTCGACCGAACTCGACTACCCGTAAAGTAGCTGGCCGCCGACAAGCTCTGTCGGTTTCGGTCTTGTAATTGCGTACTATATTATAATCAATTGCTTAGCACTATTCATATAAAAATTTCCAATATCGCTAGAATCTTATGTTCTGACTTATTTTCATAGCATATCGATCTATCAAGGCTCAAATTAAAAGCAAAACCAATTATATATTGATAGTATGTGTGCTGCTTTTTCTATATAGATAAATAAACACATTAAAAACATAAAGAACAACTGGATTATCGACCTTTTTTAATTTTGTCTACGCTGCAAAATATTTTGAGCTTTCATTCATTTGTATACTTATTGTAAAGAACATGTGCTACAGCCTTTTGAATTTTAAACTCTTAAGCTCCAAAAAGTTAAGAGTTCCTTAGATTTACGGATATGTGAATGGAAATCCATCTATAAAAAATAGATTGTCACATTACGCTGTATTGCGCGCTCATCTCATGACGAAAGCAATCGTTACTTTTTCCAATTGGATTAGCAGATATAGGTACATGGGGAACAGAAGCGAAAAACTTACGGCGCCTGGGCCAACCAAAATCGCTAACAGCTGAAAAACAGCTTGCGAGAGGCAAAAAAACTCAGTTGCCAGTTTACGTGGGCTCATACGATAACATAGCAGCCAGCGGCAATTCGCAGAATTCTTCCGAGCTCCCCGAGCGCCGTCGAAGCGCGCGCCCGGGTTGTCGATGCCGCAGTCGCGCCACCGCACTCCGTAGCCGAGATTTGACAACACTGTGCTTTCGCGTAGTAGGAAGCGACAACCACACCACTAGACGCGACGATGCCGGCACGCCGCGGCTCCTCGAGAACAGTGAAGAGCAGACACAAACATACACACAACGCATACGCACACAGTAGGAAAGAGTGCACTTCCCGAGGACATCACCGAGGCGAACACGACGGAGAAGCAACGGCGATGGTGCAATTGAAGCCACGCTCCCGCGACCGACTTGAGTAAGTACTTCACTTCGGACTTTATTCTGTAGTATCTGTAGTATAGCCGAACCTAACCTCCAAATTTCCATCTGCCTGATTTCCTAACCCCCTAGAAGTTCGATACTGCTCTCCTCATTCCTAATGCTTGACACATTATTAATATATTTTGTTCTGCCTAAAGCGAAGAGCTGCTGTACATGACCACGCGCTTTCACATAATTCTATTCCCCTCGAGAGTTGCCGGTGCAGCTACCACTTCCCGAGGACATCACCGAGGCGAGCATGACGGGGTCAGAGATGGTGCAGTTGAATGAAGACCATGCTCCTGCAACCAATTCGAGTAAGTACTTTAGTTCGGACTGGGACTTTATTATGTAGCATAGCTGAACCTAACCTCCAAATTTCTGTCTATCTGCTCCCCTTTTCCTGGCAGTTTGATACTGTTTTCCTCATCTCTAATACTTGACACGTTATTTATATATTTTGTTCTGCCTAAAGCGAAAAGCTCCTGCAGATGATCACACGCCTTCATAAGATTCTATTCCTCTCGAGGGCAGCATTAATATAAATTGGCAATACAATGGAGAAGCGTTGCGGATACTGCGACGAGATCGCATTCTGTTCCATGGCACCTAGCTGTGCAGAGGTTCTCCTGGTGAAGTGTAAGATACAAAGTGCTTCTGGAGTATTAATGTGTACAGCTGCCCTACGCTGCAAACAACATGGGGCAAACCTTAGTGAGAAATCTGTGATGTGCATAATTAAAGGCACTGATATCACTGACACTTCTGCGATGGATGAAAATGAACTGGCAGCGATTTCTTATCTCTTTTAACATCATGTGGCTAAACCCCTGGTGCGAATGAAGCTTCCCAATAACTGTCGTTGTCTTTTCAGCTGGTGAGTATACTTTCAATGTGATACTATTGGGATTGTTGCTTCAGCCACGTACTCTTCTTTCAGCAGAGGCAGAATGGATTATGAAGTTGTGTGTTGCACGCCTGGCTAGCCTCCAAGAGCGTTTACAGGGCAATTGTGATTGTAACAGCTATCGTTGCAACTACTGTTTATTCTTATTCTTTTATACGCCATGCAATGAGTGATTCTAGTCCAACTAATCCTTTTCTTTATATTACAGGTACGATATATAGCATATGAGAAAGATAAAACTCAGCAAGGCCCAAGCGGGTGCAAGAGGCGCCGCCAAGAGGCCAACGTCACTACGCCTCAGGCAGCTGAACTCCTATTACCATCCTCTAATAATCGTTGGGGCCTATAGAGAGCTTGCACGCTTTCTATCAACACTCTCATATTGCTAGGGAAATACATTACAAGTAAGTCGTTGCGCCTAGAGAGTTGATTAAGCTGCTCAGAGCCTTCCCTAAATCTGAGCTCTCTGTGTAGATTTTCTAGTCCACACTTCTGTATTATATGTATCGACTAACTATATACACTTTCTTTATTGTAACAACATGTGATGTTACAACCTTTGCAATCCTAGCATTATTGTGTGTACAGCTGTCCTACGCTGTAAACAACTCTAGTGAAGGCATTGCTGAAGAGGCTGTCCTAGTTGGCAGTCTTTACTGTGATTGTTGACAGCTAATGGCTGTCTGCTATGTCACTTATATACTACAATACTGCAGGAATCGATTTTGTATCGATCTGCAATCAAATATTATGTTTATGATATTGCATGTTATAGTAAAATACTGTAGTAAATGATAATTTGTTTAACAATTTATAATCAAAGATCGTTTTGCATGTGTACATTATTGCATGATTTTATTCAATACAAAAACAGTAATTAATGATTTTTTTATCAATTAATAATTATCATAATTTTGTATATTATGTATTCTGCAGCAATAGATCTCTTCTTTATTGAGTTACAATAAAATATTTTTTATAACTAAATGTGCATGTTCTTTTATATGTAAATATGGTTTTTTAATCTGCAATCAATTGTTGTAGAAATAATTTTGCATGGTTTTATTTAATATCGCAGTAATTGATTGCTTTATCGATCTGCAATGAAAATTGTTTTTATGGTTCTGCATGTTATAAACAACAGCAACAATTGATCATACCCTTATCAATTAACAACCAAGGACTGTTTTCCTAATTTTCCATGATATTTTATGATCTGAAGCACACGATAATTTCTTTATTTTACAATCAACAGTAGTTACTATAATTTATTATGATTTAATCTGCAGTAATTCATAATTTCTTTATAAATTTGCAATCATAGATCGTTTTCATAATGTTGCATGGTATCTATATAAGTATTTTTTATTTATCGTTCTATAATCAAATATTATTTTTATGATATTGCATGTATCGTAAAATACTGTAGTAATTGTTAAGTTCTTTATCAATTTGCAATCATAGATCGTTTTCATAATTTTGCATGGTATTTATATAAGTATTTTTTATTTATCGATCTATAATGAAATATTATGTTTACGATATTGCATGTCATCGCAAAATACTGACAAAATTGATAATTTCTTTATCAATTTGCAATCATAGATCGTTTTCATAATGTTGCATGGTATTTATATAAGTATTTTTTATTTATCGATCTATAATGAAATATTATGTTTACGATATTGCATGTTATCGTAAAATACTGCCAAAATTGATAATTTCTTTATCAATTTGCAATCATAGATTGTTTTTATAATTTTGCATGGTATATAAGTATTTTTTATTTATCGATCCGCAATCAAATGAAATTGTTACGACCCTTAATAATTTCTTCATCATTTATTATAAAAATAACGTATAACGTCTTATTCTCGCTAAATTTAATTATAAGAATTCTTATTTGAAAAAAATGTATAAACTTGATATGAATATTTTCATAATTTTTTATGAAAAAAATTATTGCTTATATTATGCACTCAGAGAACAACATCTTCTGTTTAAATTCGAAACTACAATATTGTAACTGTTACATATTATATTTTAATAAGGAAGAGTTTAGACGGCAAATCTCATATTGTAACTATTACAATATCAATATTTACAGCAATACATTGAGATTGTTTAAAAGAACACGGTGACTTAACAATTACAATGCGTATATATCGAAATATTTAAATATACGCATGTTAATAGTTACGAATGTTACGAGGCCATGTTATTATTAAAAAAATGTTCTCAGTGCACGCCATCTGTGAGTGTTCTTGGAACTAAAAGTTCGACGCATAGATTAAGTATAGCTTCAGCGCCATCTACTGCTTAATATACAGTAGTTGGCACCCATCTACATTAGCGACTGAACCCAACACAATTTTTGTTGAGTATCACATGGCCTTAAGGAAGAGATTAGATGTATAATTGAAAAGAGAAAACAAACTAGACGACACACAGTTTGGATTCAGGAAAAAAAGAGGAATGATGGATGCAGTATATGTCCTTAAGAAGGCAGTGGCAAGAGAGATAACGAGAGAAAAAGGGAAAGTATGGGGATTTCTGGCGGATATGAGAGCAGCGTTCGACAAGATCAAGAGACTAGAATAAAACATTGAAAAATCAAAGATAATTGAATTCAGGAAGAAAGGAGGCAGGAGGAATGAGACAACGTTTAAGTGAAAGGAAAAAAAAGATAGAGGAAGTGAAGGAAGCCATGTACTTAGGATACAAGCTGCAGAGTAACAATGGAGATGGGAAACATGTAAAACACATAACAGGTAAGGCAAACGCGGTGATAGCGAAGATATGGAGTATACGAGAAAGAAAATTTAAGGACGACTGGAGGAAAAGGATGAGAATTTTTTATGTACTAGCGGGAGGTATACTGAGTTTTGGAGAAGAGATATGGGGATAGAGAGAGTGGAAAGAAGTGATGAGGGTACAGGATAAATACCTAAAGTGGGTGGTAAAGGCAGAGAGGACAACAAGAGGACATGTTTTGCACGAAAAGACAAATAGGGACAAAATCGCAATAAGAACGGGAAAAAGAGCGATGAAATATGAGAAGAAGGTGTCAGAAGCAGAGGAAGGATCGATAAAAAGAGAGTGTTGGAACATGATAAAGAAGAAGGAGAAAAAAGCAGAACAGGAAGAATGCAGAAGAAGATTCTACGGAAGAAGAGGATGGTCCATGGAGGAGGCAGACAGGAGATTGGAAGCGGGAGATGAAATCTGGCAGAAGATTACACAGAGGAGTGAAGATATAGACAAACAAGAAAGAAGAATGCAGATAGACTGATCAAGATATGCAAGATAGGTGAAGAGAATTATCGTGTCGGACGAAAAACCAAAATACCAAGAAAAATGTAGAATAAATAGAAAATGGGAAATAGAGATAACAGGAAGATACAGGATGGGAAGTGAAAATAAAAGTAGCAGGTACTGGATGAAGGAGAAAGATACGAGGTGTAGAGTATGTAAGAAAGAGGAGGAAACGTTAGAACATATATTTGAGAAGTGCGAATATACAAAGCAGATAGGAAAAAAGTGGGATAAATATATTGTCAACAAATTTGACATTATAAATATATTGTCAAATTTATTTAAATTTAATGTAGGGATTGGGTTTTTTATAAGAATTTTCTTATAAAAAAACCAAACATCTAATTTTTATATTTCAAAAAATTTCTAAATTAATGCAAATGAAAACACTACAAATCATTTATCATGCTTTCTTTCACAGCGAAATCAGCTAAGGCATAATTGCATGGGGAGGAGCATTACAAAATAATATGCAATTATTACACAAAATACAAACTAAGATAATAAGCATTATTAATAAACACCATTGTTCGAGATAATTCTATGAATTTAAAACAACTTTTTGCGTACAAAAGTTTATATTAGAATTACAACATTCGTAAGGGGGTACTACAATAACATATTTTTTTTTTTTGGATTAAACTAAAAAATAAAAATGTTGATCATTAATGACATCTTTTATTAACTTTGTATTAAAATATATAATTTTTGATAAAATAGACCATATCAGAGGCCTGCAAACCTATTTAATCCAACGATATTGAGATTTTAGAAAATTTATCCTGCCGTAACTCACAGGCTGAACTATTTGATATTTTTTAATGGGATCGAAAATGAGTACTGGAAGCTAAACATAAAGCTTCTAGGAAGATCAAAAGTTAAATTACATATAAAGATTACGCGAAGCTTTTTAAATACATTCCAGGAAGCTTCCTCTGGAAGTTCAAATTAAAACTTGAGGAAAGCTTTCATGGAAGATTCTAGGAAGTATTCAAGCAAGGTTCCTGACATATAAATAAAGCCACTGGCATAAAGTTATAACGGAAGCTTCCGGCTAGATTCCGGAGTAACCTTTTTAGGGAACTTCCAGAACGCGTTAGGAAAGTCTAACAGAGAGGTACCAAAAATGCTACGGTAAAATGTTACACAATACTTACGAGTAAGCTTCCACGAAGCCTACATAAACGATTACTGAAATGAGCACTGGAAGCTTCACGGAAGTCTCTTGGAAGCTAACATAAAGCTTCTAGGAAGAATAAAAGATAAATTACATATAAAGATTATGTGAAGCTTTTGAAATATATTCCAGGAAGCTTCCTCTGGAAGTTCCAATTAAAACTTGAGGAAAGCTTTCATGGAAGATTCTAGGAAGTATTCAAGCAAGGTTTCTGACATATAAATAAAGCCACTGACCTAAAGTTATAACGGAAGCTTCCGGCTGGATTCCTGAGTAACCTTTTTAGGGAGCTTCCAGAACGCGTTAGGAAAGTCTAACAGAAAAGTTCCAAAAGTGCTACGGTGAAATGTTACTCAATACTTACGAGTAAGCTTCCACGAAGCTTACATAAACGATTACTGAAATGAGCACTGGAAGCTCCGCGGAAGGCTCTTGGAAACTAACATAAAGCTTCTAGGAAGAATAAAAGTTAGATTACATATAAAGATTATGTGAAGCTTTTGAAATATATTCCAGGAAGCTTCCTCTGGAAGTTCCAGTTAAAATTTGAGGAAAGCTTTCATGGAAGATTCTAGGAAGTATTCAAGCAAGGTTCCTGATATATAAATAAAGGCACTGGCCTAAAGTTATAACGGAAGCTTCCGCCTAGATTCCGAAGTAACATTTTAGGAAGCTTCCAGAAAACGTTACGGAAGACAAACAGAAAGATTCCAAAAGTGCTACGGTGACATGTTACTCAAAATTTACGAGAACGTTTCCATGAACCTTACATAAACGATTACTGAAATGAGCACTGGAAGCTTCGCGGAAGGCTCTTGGAAGCTAAAATAAAGCTTCTAGGAAGAATGAAAGTTAAATTACATATAAAGATTACGTGAAGCTTTTGAAATATATTCCAGAAAACTTCCTCTGGAAGTTCCAATTAAATCTTGAGGAAAGCCTTCATGGAAGATACTGGGAAGTATTCAAGCAAGGTCCCTGACATATAAGTAAAGCCACTGGCATAAAGTTATAACGGAAGCTTCCGGCTAGATTCCGGAGTAACCTTTTTAGGGAGCTTCCAGAACGCGTTAGGAAAGTCTAACAGAAAAGTTCCAAAAGTGCTACGGTGAAATGTTACTCAATACTTACAACTAAGCTTCCACGAAGCTTACATAAACGATTACTGAAATGAGCACTGGAAGCTCCGTGGAAGGCTCTTGGAAACTAACGTAAAGCTTCTAGAAAGAATAAAAGTTAGATTACATATAAAGATTACGTGAAGCTTTTGAAATATATTCCAGGAAGCTTCCTCTGGAAGTTCAAATTAAAACTTGAGGAAAGCTTTCATGAAAGATTCTAGGAATTATTCAAGCAAGGTTCCTGATATATAAATTAAGGCACTGGCCTAAAGTTATAACGGAAGCTTCTGCCTACACTCCGAAGTAATATTTTAGGAAGCTTCCAGAAAACGTTAGGAAAGACTAACAGAAAGATTCCAGAAGTGCTCCGGTGAAATGTTACTCAAAATTTACGAGAACGTTTCCATGAACCTTACATAAACGATTACTGAAATGAGCACTGGAAGCTTCGCGGAAGGCTCTTGGAAGCTAACATAAAGCTTCTAGGAAGAATAAAAGTTAAATTACATATAAAGATTACGTGAAGCTTTTGAAATATATTCCTGGAAGCTTCCTCTGGAAGTTCCAATTAAATCTTGAGGAAAGCCTTCATGGAAGATTCTAGGAAGTATTCAAGCAAGGCTCCTGATGTATAAATAAAACCACTGGTCTAAAGTTATAACGGAAGCTTCCGGCTAGAGTCCAGAGTAACCTTTTTAGGAAGCTTCCAGAAACCGTTAGGGAAGACTAACAGAAAGGTTCCAAAAGTGCTACGGTGAAATGTTACTCAAAATTTACGAGAAAGCTTCCATCAAAATTACATAAGCGATTACTGAAATGAACACTAGAAGCTTCGCTGAATGCTCTTGGAAGCTAACATAAAGCTTCTAGGAAGAACAAAACTTAAATTATGAATAAATATTACGGGAAGCTTTTGAAATATATTCCAGGAAGCTTCCTATGGATGTTCTAATTAAACCTTTATGAAAGCTTCCATGGGGGGATGCCATACTCGATTTTAAAGAACAAAACTACTTTATCATAGGAGTATGGCGGTAATGTACAAAAATTTGCCGTTAGGTGGCGTCGCGCACACATTCCGTTGTGGCGTGTTTTCGACCGGAGTTGACACCGCAAACAAGCGTTTTTTACATATTTTGAGGCGCAGAATTCAAATTTGGTGGTTTCCAGGCTAAAAAACGGTGAATTTGTCACCAACCATTTTATTTAAAAAATTGCTCTTTTTATAAGATGTAAATTTAGAATAAAACTAACATTTCATTTTAAGAAAAAAAAAATACTTTGAAATAACGTATCATGCTTTGGTAAACACAAAAACAGTGAATTGCGATATAATTGTTAATAACAAATAAACAGATCATTCATTCTGATTGATTTACTGAGACATTATTTCAACGTATTTTTTTTTTCTTAAAATAGAATGACGGTTTTTTTTATTCTGAATTTAAATTTTGTGTAAAAAAAAGCAAATTTTTGGACAAAATTATTAGTACCAAAATAAATGACCATTTTTAAGCTTAAAGATAAATCCAAATTCTGCGCCTAAAAATACGTAGAAGAACGTTTGGTTACCGACGCAATTCCAGATGCTTAGACAGAGCTCCCTCAGCACTGAGACTAATTGCCTACTAATGTGAGAAGCCGAGCTGAGAATTAATTCCTGTTATTCTTGAAATTTTTTGTACATGATCTACTATATCCTCTTGACTAAAATAATCCTCTTGGTTTATATACTTGTCTTAATTAAAAAATTATGAAAAAATCCTCTCGATTAATAAAATCCTCTTGATTGAAAATGTTTTCTTGATTATAAGTCCTTTTGATTAAGAATATCCTCTTGATCGAAAAAATCCTTTTGATTGATAAAATCCTCTTAAACAAAAAAAAATCCTCTTGGTTGTCAAAGTCCTCTTGATTTACAATCCTTTTGATTGATAAAATCGTCTTGATTGGCAAAGTCCTATTGATTTACAATCCTCTTGATTGATAAAATCCTCTTGATTGATAAAATCCTCTTGATTGATAAAATCCTCTTGATTGATAAAATCCTCTTGATTGATAAAATCCTCTTGATTGATAAAATCCTCTTGATTGATAAAATCCTCTTGATTGATAAAATCCTCTTGATTGATAAAATCCTCTTGATTGATAAAATCCTCTTGATTGATAAAATCCTCTTGATTGGCCAAGTCCTCTTGATTTACAATCCTCTTGATTGGCAGAGTCCTCTTGATTTATAATCCTCTAGATTGGCAGTCCTCTTGATTGATAGTTCTCTTGCTTACAGTCCTCTTGATTGACTGTCCTATTGATAACACTAAGTACACTTGAATATGCAAGCAAGTGGTCTCATCTTTTGTGTACAGTTTTCGCGTTACCAAAGTCCTCGAGCACGGGTCCGGCGCTGAGAATCGTTACTTGACCCCGCGAGCGGATGAGCCCTTTTGGCTCAGGGTGGTGAGATAATGGAGCAGAAAATTAGTTTACTCGGTCTTACCGGAACCGCTCTCGCCACTTATCACAATGCACTGATTCTTCTTCTTCTTGAGCACGCAGTGATATGCCGCGTAGGCTATCGTGGATATGTGCGGCGATATGTGCGGATCGAGCCTTTGATTCTGATAAAGATTCATATACTTCGGATTATAAATTGGGTAGAATTTGAAGGAGTTCCGGGCAATCAGGATGCTGCCAACGTAGGTGTAAATATTACCGGTGAGAAATCGGCAGCTGGCAGAGATCCGGATACTCCTCATCATGCGGTTGATGCATAAAGCGATTGAATTAGATTGAGGAACTGCGGATCCATGGGAAATCTACTATCTGACCACAGGTAGTCAGACGTAAAACCTGAAAGTTTTGCATTTTATTAGTTATGAATTTACTTATACAATTATTTGCACAAAAATTAAAATTTTTTTTGCTTCTTTAAATTAACTGGGCCACAAAAAATTGTTTTTTTTTTTTATTAAGGTAGTTCTCCTCGGACTCTCTAGTCAAAGCAGTGCTAAATATAGAAGTTACCTAAAATTAAAAAAAAAAAAATTGTAATGTGATTTATTTATTTAAAATGATAGAGATAGTCAATTTATTATAAATAAAGTGTATTTAACATGACTAAAGTAACTTATTGTAAAATGGCGATATTTTAGAAACTAGATATCGTCACTACAAACATTTTTTATTATTTTTGGAGTAATGTATAGAGACTCATGAAGGGTTTCCATCATAAATAGCATTTTTAAATCTAAAATCAGAAAAGAAACAAAAAAGATTCCGGTAATATATCAATAGTTGTTTGTAGTGACAACATCTAGTTTCTACAATATCGACATTTTGTGAAAAAAGTTATCTTAGTCATGCTAAATACACTTTATAATAAATAAATCCCATTACAACTATGGTTTTTTAGTAATTAGAGTCCGGGTAGTGTGCTCCGTAGGTTTTTGTATCCAGGTGAAGAGACAGGTCGGATGCAAGGTCTAGGTGTTTAGATGGCTGATGATGGAGTCCGGGTGATGCGCTCCGTAGATATTTACGTCCAGGTGTCGACACAGGTCGGATGCGAGGTGTAGGTGTTACCGGACGCAGCTTGCATGAGGCAGCTTGCGGATTGCGCGCACGGACTTTTGTAACCTGCGTAGTTTCTTTTGATACCATGGTTCCACTAGCTGGTTCTAATAAACCAAACGGTGACAGCAGCAGCTCAAGTCTTGTTCAGAATTTAATATTATGATTTTCAAAATATCACCTGCATCTGAAATTTTGTTGCACGGTACTGCACTTTTTTGTACATATTTTGGATGTAGTTTACAAAATTTCTACCAAGAGATAATTTAGATTTGATTTTTATTTTTTTGGTTGAGGATTTAATTGTTTATTGAAATTTAAACAAATTTCAATCTTTTTATTTTTTAATTCAATCTAACCATAAAAAAATATCAATATGAAATCAAGTTATCTTTTGGTAGATTTTAAGTATTTGCTGTTAAAAATATATGTGATATTTCAGGTGAAGTCAGCAGCTCAAAATTTTAAAATCGCTCAAAACTCGTTTTCTTTTAGGTTTTTATGAACAGAAAATGTTCCTCAAATTTTAGATAGATAAAAAAGCTATGCAACATTGAAAATTCAATTTTTTTTGCAATTTTTGGTTAAAATCCAAGTTTATTCATTTTTTAACTCAAAATCTTGAAACTATTTGTATAGTACATTGATTGGCAAAAGGTTTGCATTTTTTTTGTAGAATGTGCCAGTATTTATTTTATGACCCTTTTTGAAATTGGGTGCTTCTTAGTATACCTTCATCAAAGGATATTGAGGCTGCAGCCAAATATTCTTTATTCGACAAATTTTTTTGTATTCTTCTTCGAAAACCCTTCAAAATGCTTTTTTTGATCAATACTGGCCGAGCAAAGGGAGAAAAGTTACAATTTTTTAAAATACAAAGAAAAATCCATAATTTCAATTTTTGATAACATGATTAATGAAACTGAACATTATTCATACATCTTATGGCATGGACCGTACCACTGAATTTTGTTAGAGCATCAAATAGAACATTATAAATATCTATTTTCAATAATATTAGGCTTACACAATAAGCGATACCTAATTACACATTACAAACAAAAATTTGTCGAATAAAAAATATTTGGCCGCAGCCTCAATATCCTTTGATGAAGGTATACTAAGAAGCAGCCAATCAGAGAATTTCAAAAAGGGTCATAAAATAAATACTGGCACATTCTACAGAAAAAGTGCAAACCTTTTGCCAATTAATATACTATGCAAAAAGTTTCAAGATTTTGAGTTAAAAAATGAATAAACTTGGATTTTAACCAAAAGTTGCAAAAAAAAATTGAATTTTCAAGGTTGCATAGCTTTTTTATTTTTGCAAATATCGACCTAAAATTTGAGGAACATTTTTTGTTCATAAAAACTAAAAGAAAACGAGCTTTGAGCGATTTTAAAATTTTGAGCTGCTGACTTCACGTGAAATATCCCATATACCTGAAACAACTGAAGGTGTAACAAAATTTGAGACCAAGGGTTGAACTTCAAATGAACCTGAGTATGGTATTTAAGTTGATCTGTATTTTAAAATATACACCTTCCATCATATAAACGCATAACTGCAAATTGGACATTTTAACAATATTTGTATTTTTAGAAGTATTGTCATTAATAATTACTTTGCATTATACTTGTCATGCTACTGAATGATTGGCAAAAGTAGAGCTACTATAATTTCATTGAGCTAGGCTCATAAGTTTCTTTAGCTTCTTTTCAAATTTTATGAGTTTTGTTGAAAAAAAAACGGTAAAGAATTAAGCTTGTGTCAAGACATCTAGTTTCTTATAAATAGATAACTAAATAAACTCATGTAATTGTAATTCTTTTCTGTTATAATTAAATATGTTCGCCCATACACCTTTCCTTGTAACTAATAATTGTGCGTATTTTGTCTATACGCATTTTTGCATTATAAACAACTGTGCGTATTTCGCTTATACAAATTTTTGATATTGTAAATAATTGTGCGTATTTCGCTCGTACGCATTTTTTATTATAAATAATTATGCGTATTTCGCCTATACGCATTTTTTTATTTACTATTTTTTTTTATTACAAACACATGTCAATTTGAACGTAATTACGTTCGAGTATTTATTTATAAATTACGTGATCAAGGAGCGCGGGAGCGCTCCGAAGGCAAGTATAGAAGAAGCCTAAAGGAGCGACCCGTAGTACATGTACATTGAAATGGGTCTAGGAAAAATTCAATGCGCTTTTACGTATATTGCGTTAGTTTTTACTATATAACATATCCATTTCATTGATCTACTCAAATCAAAACATTTTATTTAATAAGATTATCTCGTTCAGAAGATATAGAGAGCTGAATTTTTTTATGTGCGATTTCCTTTTATACTTTTCTTCTCCTTATTCCGGCGTCCGGTTTGCAGCTCTTACGACACTTCCGGTTGTCGTCTATCTTACGCTTGTATATCTATATATATATATATATATATATATATACATACCCGTATCTGATCGATCTAACCTTACATACAACATGTCAGTATTTTTTTATATACAAATGTTATCATATCGTGAGTTAGTTAATAACACATTTCAAAGATCTCAAGAAGTTGCTAGATTGTTTAGGTTAAGAACTTATTCTTAGCAATCTAAGAAGAAGAATTTTTATCTATCTATTATTTTATAGATGTACATTTTACAAATGTTATCATATCGTGAGTTAGTTAATTAGTTATGTATTTGAAAGATCTCAAGTTGTCAACTGGTGATGAGAAAAATTGATCTATTCGTCTATCAATCAATGGGGAAAATAACTTTCATTAGATAAGTACTTACTAGCTAAATGTTAAATGGCTACAATCATTTTTTTAAACTTGATACTTTGTGAGATTTTCTATTTTTACAGATATTATACTAGAAGATTTTTTTCGAGTCATTTTGAATATATATATAATTATAGCCAATAATGTTGAGGAGTTCTAATTGTGTACTGTCTGAAAAATCTAATTTTGAATTAACAAAAATGAACGAGTGCCCTCATGACCCTTGGAGTTATTATTAATGAACAAGAAAAAGTTATTTTAATACAAGAACAGACACGTACTACTCAAGATAGAAAAACCAAACCAATATTACTATGGGGCAAATATATTATTATTTACGACACAATATTTTTCAAGACAAATCTATAATATAATTATAGTGAATTCAGTGCAAGTTTTCAGATCAGATATAATAAAATGTTTTGTATAATAAATTAAATAAAGTAGCGGTATGATGTGTTAAATGAAGTGTTTATAACAAATTTAAAACCTCTACTTAAAATCAGAATTTAAAATAATGTGAAACGTTAGGCCTTGGTTAAGAATGCTCTATACTTTAAGAAACTGAGTCGATATTAGTGCTGTCATCTTGTACATATTTACTTAACGATGAATTAAAAAATTATGCCAAATGAACATTAAAATACAGAAAAAAGCAAAAATGACGTGTTATTGTTGTGAAGATTTCAACAAATAAAAGTGCTCAGTTAATCTAATTTTATAATTTTCTCACGGTGGGAGACGTCAAAATGTTTCAGAAGATTTCTCAGTAAATATTTTTCTACACAAGATTCAGATAACTACAAGATTTCTTGTGTATAACAACAATAAAAATAATCAGATACGTATGAAATGACTAAATATCTATTTTTAAAATATAAAATGTTGGTTATAAAAATGAACATTGACACTTTGTGTTGATTTATTATTTTTTTTTTAGATTATATGAGAAATTTCTTACGGTGGAAGACGTCAAAATGTTTCAGAGGAGTTCTTAGTAATTTTTGCATATACTATAAACAACGGCCTGAAGAAATGGAAATCTACAAGCGTCCTGTACAAGAAGATAACTTAGAAATATAATAATAGTGAAGTCAGTGCAAGTTTTCAGATCAGATATAATAAAATGTTTTGTATAATAAATAAAATAAGTAGCAGTATGATGTGTTAAATGAAGTGTTTATAACAAATTTAGAACCTCTACTTAAAATCAGAATTTAAAATATTGGTCAGACGTTAGAGGCTTGGTTAAAA
The DNA here is from genome assembly GCA_036365515.1 of Torymus aiolomorphi. Taxonomy (NCBI): domain Eukaryota; kingdom Metazoa; phylum Arthropoda; class Insecta; order Hymenoptera; family Torymidae; genus Torymus; species Torymus aiolomorphi. The sequence continues at coordinate 64,252,365 of CM070875.1, read as the reverse complement.
AAAAAGCATTTTTTGTCTATACTTCAAGAAACTGAGTCGATATTAGTGATGTGCTCTTGTACATATTTACTTAAACACCAATTAAAAGATTATGCCAAATGAACATTAAAATACAGAAAAAAGCCAAAATGATGTGTTATTGTTGTGAAAATTTCAACGAATACAAGTGCTCAGTTAATCTAATTTTATAATTTTCTCACGGAGGGAGACGTCAAAATGTTTCAGAGGATTTCTCAGTAAATATTTTTCTACACAAGATTCAGATAATTATTTGAAAAAGTATACAAGAATGTTAAGAAAGCTTTTATTATCAGTAATTATATTTTGATATTTCTATAATAGGACCACCCCCGCTAGAGCAGCTCTATAGACTTCTATTGTCCTCCCAAGATGCATAATATTATAGAAATTTCAAAATTGAGAAAGATCAATGAAAAATGGAGATGTGGTGGTAACTATGTAATTTTTTTATATAGGCTTTGACTTTTCGTAAATATCTGATACAATTCTTATGAATTTTAGAAATAAAAAGAAGGCATAGTAGTTATATAATTAAAATAATTTTCGCCCACACGGGCGTAAAGTACGTAGGTTCTATAAAGTTTGGTAGGAGTATGGGAGCTATTACGCCTGTTAGGCGTTAAGTAGTACTTTATGCCCGCTGACTAAATATTTTTAAGTAGTTACGAAACGTTGTATTATTCAGTCAAGTTAACTTATGGGTACTTGGCTACAATAAATTGATTTCAGTACTTTCTTGTGTTTATTTTGTATAGAAGGATGAACAAATTTTAGTACATTTCTGAGAATAGTCATACAGTTGTTTCCGAGAGTTGTTTGCATTACTTGACTATCGATAATTGATTTCACAACTTTCATTTGTTTGATTTGCAATGAACAATTTGAATGTACTTACTTACATATAATTTGTTCAGCATACAATGACTCAAAGAAATAAAAGACTTTTTCACTGGTATTTATTTGATTTCTTTTAAAAAAACATAAATATTATTATTTTATAGATTATACAGAAAAAACGTCTATACTTGCCTTATTTTATACTTTCGTAGAAAGTTTTATATTAACAATATTATTATTGGTACAGTCATGAAAGAAATTATTATCATTTGCAGAGTGCTTATTGAATAAATGAGATTCGAATAAATAAAAGTTATTTGTAGAGTCATGAAAAAAATTCTTACCATTTGTAGAGAGTGATTATTGAATATATGAGATCAGAATAAATAAAAGGACTATAGACAACTGGTGTGGATAGAATATATTTAAAAAATTAGTTTTTTAAAGAACGTGTTGATTGTTTTGAAAAAATATTTAAGCTCTCATTAAAGCTTTTGGTACCGAGGGAGAGAGTGAGGGGGAAGAGAGGGTGGGAGAGTTTAGTATATAATGTTTGTTAAGTACAAACTATGTAGAATAGTAACCAAACTTATTCTTGCCTATAAGTTTTTACTTTTGTAAAATAATTTTTTAAAGAGATTTCACAACTTTTTAAGAGTAAAACTACATTGTAAATAATGTCTGTTAAGTATAAAACCACACTTTAATTGATTTCACAACTTTTTTGTGTTTGACTTTCAGTATCCGCGTGAAAGAAATTTATTTCGACTTTAGAACGCAAACATTTATTATTTATTCGTAGAATTCCTTTTCATAAAATAAAACGTAAATAATTTTTTAGGATATTGTATAGGTTTCGGAAAATAATTCTTATGGTTTACAAAAAAATTCTTATCGTTTGTAAAAGTTTTTGTAAAGTGATTGTAAAGGTTTTGGAAAAGAATTTCTCGTTGCTTGCAAAAGTTTGTAAAGGATTGTAGAAGTTTCGTAAAATAATTTATTAATGTATTTTTTAAAAGATATAGAAATGGATCATTTTTTGAGATATTTTGTAGAGAAAATATAATAATGAATAATTTACAGATAGAAAATACTTTAAGGCCATGTGATACTCAACAAAAATCAATTCGGGCCCAGTCGGTAAAACAGTACGAAACAACTTTTCTACATTTAGAAGTAGATGGCGCTGGGGATATGAACAATCTATGAGTGCACTTTTTAGTTTTCGAAAACACTTATAGATGGCATGCATTCATACGAGAAATAATTTTTTCTCATAAAAAATTATGGAAATATTAATGTAAAGCTAATACATTTTTTCAAACAATAATTCTTAATAAATTTACGAGAATTTACAAGAATAAATGAAATGTCAAATGGTATCTTTGTAAACACCGTTTAACATAGATTTTAAGGTTATGTTTAGAGAATTGTAATTTAGCCTGTCGTATTTCGATGCAGTAGACCAAAATACAATTCCTCTCTTAAAAATACGATAGCCGGATGTTGTGAAGCCTCTATAACTATGATTTTGATTGGTCGTGTTAAGGAATAGGCGCGAAAATTTGCTGCTTCCGCTATATTTGAATTTTTTAAATTGAATTTTTATTCTCAATTATTTGAAACTAAATAATTAAATGATATTAGAATAAAAAGATTATTTTGTTCATGCTTTGAAAAATGATCTGATTATCCTATCATTTAAACTAATTAAAATGAAATCATAAAGGAAAATCATATATTCATAACCTCAAAAACAATATCGTACGCGCGCAGCGCGTTTGAATTTTGCTAGTACCATTCATATAATGGCTGATGAAAACAGATCGAGTATAACCAACGTGCGATGATTATTAGTCATTGATCAATTGCATGCTTTTCCTTTTGTTTAATTATAAGATGCGCAATGTGATAGGTGTATTCCACCTCACTGCATCCACAAATATTGTTTGCATCTCTGGCGTAAAGGTTTCTAGGGCATTTAATGTCTCACATATAAAAACTACTATTAGCATGTGTCATTTTCTGCATATGAAATACTAAGCAGTCTATTTCATAGTTTTTTTTTTTAATTATAAATTTCAGTAAATTCTTTATAAATTGGTCAAAAAATTACCAATTACCAGTTACTGCAGTATTTTACGATAACATGCAATATCATAATCATTATATTTTGTTGTTGATCGTCACGAAATCAGTTTCTACAGTATTAAATAAAAAAACATTTACATGAAAAATAACATGCACATCTACTTATAAAAAATATTTTCTAACAAATCAACAGGCTAAAAATATTATACAAAATTATAATTAATTAATGAAAAAAATTAGCAAGTATTGTTGATTTCAATAAAATCATGCAATATTTTAACACATGCAAAATAATCTTGGATTATACATTGACAAAAAAATGATCAATCACTACAGTATTTTTGATAACATGCATTATCGTAAACAAAATGTTTTATTGCAATTTTGAATTGTAATGTTGATTAGAAATATAGTATATTACATACCTACGGAGTAAAAGTAAGAAATGTCTCAGATCACATGTAATTGTCGGCTGAGGCGAAGTCGAGGTTGACAAACATGTGATCTGAGGCTTTCTTTATTACTGGCCAAGTTGATTACAAATAAATTTTTTTCTCTATATTCTTTAATATTCTTTGATATTCTTTAATATTCTTTGATATTCTTTAATATTCTTTAATATTCTTTACTATTTTTCAATATTCCTTAGTATTATTCAATATTCTTCAATATTTTTCAATATTTTTCAACATTTTTCAATATTTTTTAATATTCTTCAATATTCTTCTGTATTCTTCAATATTCTTCTTAATTCTTCTGCGTAGTTCTATAGTTTGCTATTTTTTTATATTGTAATTTTAAGCAGTCGATTTCATAGTTTTTTTTTTTAATTATATATTTCAGTAAATTCTTATAAATTGGTAAAAAAATTACCAATTACTAGATACTGCAGTATTTTACGATACCATGCAATATCGTAATCATTATAATTGTTTTTAATCGTCACAAAATCAGTTTCTACAGAATTAAATAAAAAAACATTTACATGAAAAATAACATGCACATCTACTTATAAAAAATATTTTCTAACAAATCAAAAGGCTAAAAATATTATACAAAATTATAATTAATTAATGAAAAAAATTAGCAAGTATTGTTGATTTCAATAAAAGTATGCAATATTTTAACACATGCACAATGATCTTGGATTATACATAGATAAAAAAATTATCAATCACTACAGTATTTTATGATAACATGCATTATCGTAAACATAATGTTTTATTGCAGATTGTTACGGAAATAGATTCCTGCAATATTAAATAAAAACAAAATATTTTCATCTACTCTTGATTTGACAGAGAGTCGGCCATACATATGGGATATTCTAGGTGAAGTCAGCAGCTCAAAATTGTCAAATCGCTCAAAACTGGTTTTCCTTTAGTTTTTTATGAAAAAATATGTTCCTTAAATTTTAGGTTCATATTTGTAAAAATAAAAAAGGCCAACAGGCCAACGTCGCTGCCGTCGCCGACATTGTGTACTCGCGAATCTCGCGATGCTACATATTAAGTACCCATATGGTACAATATTCTATTTTTTTTTTTTTTTTTTTTTTTTAATATTATGCAAAATCATGAGTGCATTTCCCTCCGTAATGACATTATGAATCATTCTGCAAAGTTTCACGTCGATCAAGAACTTTTGATACTCTAAATAAATATGCGTATTTCGCCTATACGCATTTTTTTTTATTATAAATAATAAATATGCGCATTTCGTCTATACGAATTTTTATTATAATTGTGCGTATTTCGCCTATACGCATTTCTATTATAAATAAATGTGCGTATTTCACCTATACGCATTTCTATTATAAATAATTGTTCGTATTTCGCCTATATACATTTTTGATTATATATAATTATGCATATTTTGGCTATACGCATGTTCTATTATAAATAATAATGCGCATTTCGCCTATATGCATTTTTCAATATATATAATTGTGCGTATTTTTGTTGGCTATACGCATGTTCTATTATAAATAATAATGCGTTCTATTAGAAATAATGTTCTATTATAAATAATAAATCGCCTATACGCATTTTTCATTATAGATTATTGTGCGTATTTCACCTATACGCATTCTTTGTTATAAATAATAGTGCGCATTTCGCCTATGCGCATTTTTCATTATAGATAATTATATATTTAAAAACTAAATCCACGATAAACTAGGGGGGCCGAGCCTCCCTGCGTGTCTTCGACACGCCCCCCCCCCCCCGCCCGCCACACCTGCTCCTCGCTTCGCTCGTCGCCCCCGTCTTCCTATGTAAAAACTTCGTTTTTACATAATAGGCCCGACCGCACTTTTCCGGAGAATCTTGTATTTTCATCAAAGCGAAACTTTGGACATTTCCAGTACTTATAAAAATTTAATATATAACAATCATAACATTATGTAATTCTAGCTACACTTTACTTTTTATAAGCCTAGTTTGTCAAGTATTGATCGTACATGAAAATATTAAACGGGAAAACGTTTTGTTTTCTTATAATGTACAACTTTTACATTTATAAATTGTATGAAAGAAGATCATGTCAAGTTATAATCAAACAAGTCCATTTTATGTATATTTTAGCATTTAAAATCGTTTTTATAAGGCTAATTCATTAGGAGCTGATTTAACACAAAAATGTTCAATGGCAAAAAGTTTTATTTCAATATTATCTATAACTTTTAAATTTAATATTTTTGTGTAAAATCAAATCCTGACAAGTTATAGCCGAAAATCCTCCATTTTATGTATATTTTAGCGTTTAAAACCATTTTTACAACCATAACTCGTCAGGAGTTGATTTTACACAAAAATGTTAAATGAAAAAAGTTTTATTTTAATATTATCTACAACTTTTATACTTAACATTTTTGGGTAAAATCAAATCCTGTCAAGTTATAACCGAAAATCGTCTATTTTTGACCTTTTGCCGTTTTTCGCGTTTATTTTGGCAAATATTGCTCGTAGAGAAAAGTGTCGAACAGAAAAAATGTGTATTTTGATTAGTTTTAGCAGATAGACCTGTAGATAATTAATTTTTCTAGACATTAGGCTTAAAAGTCGATTTTTTGAGATATTTCTTTGTGCTCCCATTTCACAAATTTTACATCGATCTTTCTCAATAGGATTCCAGCACTTAGCTATAATTAGAGGAGTATTTTCCTGCAATCCCGATGAAATTGATCGAAAATTCGCTGAAATAATCCATAAACTTGATTGAATACGAACGTACATCATAAAAAACACCTAAAATGAATTATTTCTGGGTGGAAAATAGTTTTTATACAGTAAATTGCTAGTTTTCGGGGAGTTACAATTTTCACTCTGGTAAAAATATAAAATTCTCCCGAGAATCGGTCGTGCCTAAAAATTATAGACGCAGGTTAGCCGATTTCTTCTGACCTCAGTAATTGTCTGAATTCAGGATATCGCCTCGAGTGATTACAAAGGCATTCCCAAAAGCAGATATTACAAACAAGAATTACAACGACGAAAGATTCAAAATTTAATTAAAGAACTTTACTATTTATAGAACCATAGCTTCTTACCATAAAGACCAGTAACTGAACGCGGCTGGTGATGTGAAATTGTTAAAGCAGCAACTTAAGATGATCAGATCTGCAGGAGCTTTTAGCCCATATAAAATACACGTCCGTCATCTGGTCCCAATCAACTTGCTTGCAGTAAGCTACTCACCAGATAATTTTTTTAACGGGTTCAGAGGTTTTGAAAATCCACATAAAATGTCAGTCAAACATCTCGTTCCAATAAAAAGCTACAGCAGTTTACGACGCCGCGATGTCGTCTGCAAGAGCTCTTCACCCTAGGCCAAAAAACATAATTACAACAAGAATAAATTGGCTACGGAGGGAGTACAGAGAAGCCATACTCCTGTCAAAAGGGTAGAAAATTATTGCAGGATACGTGCTAGCTGAAAGGTATAAACCAATAAACTTGCTTACAGTAAGCTACTCACTAGATAGATTTTTTTAACGAGTTCAGAGGTTATAAAGGTCCACATAAAATGTCAGTCCAACATCTTGTCCCAATAACAACCTGCAGGAGTTTACGACGCCGCGATGTCGTCTGCAGGAGCTCTTCACCCTAGGCCAAAAAACATAATTACAACAAGAATAAATTGGTTGCGGAGGGAGTACAGAAAAGCCATACTCCTGTCAAAAGGGTAGAAAATTATTGCAGGATACGTGCTAGCTGAAAGGTATAGACCAATTAACTTGCTTACAGTAAGCTACTCACCAGATAGTTTTTTTTAACGAGTTCAGAGGTTATAAAGGTCCACATAAAATATCAGTCCAACATCTTGTCCCAATAAAAAGCTGCAGGAGTTTACGACGCCGCGATGTCGTCTGCAGGAGCTCTTCACCCTAGGCCAAAAAACATAATTACAACAAGAATAAATTGGCTGCGGAGGGAGTACAGAGAAGCCATACTCCTGTCAAAAGGGTAAAAAATTATTGCAGGATACGTGCTAGCTGAAAGGTATAGACCAATAAACTTGCTTACAGTAAGCTACTCACCAGATAGATTTTTTTAACGAGTTCAGAGGTTATAAAGGTCCACATAAAATGTCAGTCCAACATCTTGTCCCAATAAAAAGCTGCAGGAGTTTACGACGCCGCGATGTCGTCTGCAGGAGCTCTTCACCCTAGGCCAAAAAACATAATTACAACAAGAATAAATTGGCTGCGGAGGGAGTACAGAGAAGCCATACTCCTGTCAAAAGGGTAGAAAATTATTGCAGGATACGTGCTAGCTGAAAGGTATAGACCAATAAACTTGCTTACAGTAAGCTACTCACCAGATAGATTTTTTTAACGAGTTCAGAGGTTATGAAGGTCCACATAATATGTCAGTCCAACATCTTGTCCCAATAAAAAGCTGCAGGAGTTTACGACGCCGCGATGTCATCTGCAGGAGCTCTTCACCCTAGGTCAAAAAACATAATTACAACAAGAATAAGTTGGCTGCGGAGGGAGTACAGAGAAGCCATACTCCTGTCAAAAGGGTAGAAAATTATTGCAGGATAGGTGCTAATTGTAAAGTAAGCAAATATACTTTCTTACACCAAGATACTCACCAGAATATTTTTATTATTCGTGTCGACATAAAAAATATGCCTTGGTCATCTGGTCCTAATAAATAATGGTAACAGTGGGAGTTCAAGATGTTGCGATGTCGTCTACAGAAGCTCTTCGCCCTAGGCAACAAAATATAATTATAACAGGAATAACTTGGCAGAGGAGAGAGTGCAGAGAAGCTACGCTCTTGTCAAAGGGTAGGAAATTATTGCAGGATAGGTGCTAGCTTTAAAGTAAGCCAATAAACTTTCTTACATTAAGCTACTCACCAGAAAATGTTTCCGAAAAATATATATTCAATTTCTTGTGATATTTGCAATAATTGTGTTATTTTCTAATTTTCAATAAAATCACAAAACTTTTTTTCTCTTTTAGTAAGATCATTATATATGCAATATTAGGATAAACTTTTTAATTGAATTGCTGTTCATTGAATGTTTAGTTGGGTTTAATTATCCTTCTACATCCGAAAAAGAAAACAAACATACAGGGATCTATTTTCTATATAAAAAGTGAGATTCAGTATGTTAAATAAGTTTTTTATCTTTTTTTATTTTTTAGGATGTAGATGGATAATTAATTCCATCTAGACATTCAAAGAATGGTAATGCTATTGAAAAGTTTATCAAGAAAAAAGGATTATGTAGATTTTGAAAATCAATCCATCTAATTTATCATTAACATGTCCCTGTCTTTAAAGTAAGATAGAATTATGTGCTACCATTGCATGTATAATTTGCTCACTAAAAGAGGAAAGAAGCTTTGTGATTTTATTGAATATTGGAGAAAAAAACACAAATAATGCAATAATCGCAAGAAATTGAATATATTCAGGTAATATAATCCTTTTAATAAATTAACTTCATAATAAATAACTTGATTTGATTCCTTATGGGCCATGACAGCTAAAAAGACATAGAGCACAACTAGAATGCACAAGAAGACACAACGGGTCTGTGTGTCGTTGTGTGTTCTTGGTCTATAGCCTAGTAGTTCTAACCTATTAAAAATGATATCTCTTTCGACAATTGATTTTTCTCTGTGGATTTCACATATATATGTAGAATGTATACTGGTCTAAATAAATTTTTACTCCAATTTAAATAAGTTTAGTTTTTAATAGGGTATGACAACTAGAAAATAGACAAGAACACCCGACACACAGTGCCGTTGTGCCTTCTTGTGCATTGCTGTTGTGCTCTATGTCTTTTTAGCTGTCATGGCCCATACGGAATCAAGTCAAATTATTTATTATGAAGTCAATTAATGAAAAATATTATATTACCTGAATATATTCAATTTCTTGCGATATTTGCATTTTTGTGTTTTTTTTCCAATATTCAATAAAATCACAAAGCTTCTTTTCTCTTTTAGTGAGGGAATTATACTTGCAATGGTAGCATGTAAATTAGAAGGATTGATTTTCAAAATCTACATAATGCTTTTTTCTTGATAAACTTTTCAATAGAATTACCATTCTCTGAATGTCTAGATGGAGTTAATTATCCTTCTACATCCTTAAAAAATAAAGAAAGAAAAAAAAATGCTAAACGTACGTCAGATCTGACGTACAAATAACCTATAACCCACTTAGAAACAGAAAAAACCGCTGTTTTGAGAGTCTGACATGGAAGAGAACATTATTTCTTTAGTCAAACGTCAATCCTGCCTATTTTTTTTTTTTCTTTAGTCAAGCGTTAATTCTTCGACTAAAGAAAATTGAAGGTTAGGTTTTACGTATATATAGGTATACCTATCTGTAGTGCTCCTGACGTACGTTTAGCAAGAGCCAAAAAAATTATTTAACATACTGTATCTCACTTTTTATATAGAAAATAGATCCCTGTATGTTTTTTTTTTTCTTTTTAGGATGTAGAAGGATAATTAAACCCATCTAGACATTTAATGAACAGCAATTCAATTGAAAAGTTATGCTAATATTGCATATATAATGACCTTACTAAAAGCGAAAAGAAGTTTTGTGATTTTATTGAACATTATAGAAAAGAACACAATTATTGCAAATATCGCAAGAAATTGAATGTATTCATTCAGATAATATTATTTTATAAATTTATAATACTGAATTATCCCCATAAATCAATAAATATATAAAAAGACTGGTGGTGACGTACCTATTTGTCTTGGTTGCCATGTACCTGTAGCTAAATAAAACCAATGTTTTATTTATTGAATCTTCATTGATTCGACTGTCTCGCAGCCAGGGCATCTTGCAGCCCTTCATCTGGTCAACCTGAGAGAAGGACGTGCAGAGCAGATCCTCCAAACTGCTGTTGCTTCTGTCGCATGTGCTTGACAATTTCGAACGTTCATAGTGAACGAAAGATTTTTCCATTTTCAAATTTAGCCAAATTTGGCTACTTAATTCATTTAAAAATGATAATAACTGTATCTCATCACTTTTCACTCTTACAGTCACCACTTAAACCGCCCTTTGACGAATTCTAACAAAAATTAGAAAATTTAACGGCGTTGCTATTTGTACGACAGATCTGTCGTACGAATAACCTATAATCCACTAAAAAACATGTAAAAACCACTGTTTTGAGAGTCTATCATAGAAGGGACTATTATTTCTTTAGTCAAACGTCAATCATTGCCTATTTTTTTCTTTAGTCAAGAGTCAATTCTTCGACTAAAGAAAATTGAAGGTTAGGTCTTACTTATATATAGATATACATCGTTGCACGAATCTGTCGTACAAATAGGATCTGCCAAAATTTAAATTAAAATTTCGTTCATTATGAACGTTTGGAATTTCAAACACATTCTGTCGCCGTCGCCGCTGCTATCTGCTTCTGTTGATGATGGTGCTGTCGCCGCCGCTGCTGGCTGCAGCCTCTGATGCTGGTGTTGATCCAGCTGTTGCTGCTGCTCTTCGTCGACACTACCACCATCGCACTGCTTACTGCTGCCACAGAATACTGCACCTACACTATTACACCTACACTATTGCACTAAACACCACCCGGCCGTTAATCGTGTAAAAAGACGCGGATATCTTATACCTAGCGCAAGCGTGGACGCGAGAGTGCACCGTGCTCTGCGTGCAGTTAAGATGGCTGCCGCTGCGCAAGACTGCGTGAAAAGAAGCAGCTCGCACTACTCGCAGCGCCATGCCGGATCGCGGAACAATTCTCCGGCACATACCGTCATACGAGTAGAAGTAAATCCGGCATGTGACAAGGCATGTTTGTTATTCGTTTTTTTCCTTCCACTACTTACGAGGTATTTTAGCTCCAGGCCAGATCCTCCGTCTATATTCCTTGTACACAGTATGTCTAAATGGAAGTTCCTTTAGTTACGGCGACGAGAGAGGAGAGAGGGGGGTACTGACCTACTGCCCGAGTAGAAATGAATCCGGCATGTGACAAGGCACGGATCAGGCCCTGGTAATGCCGGATAAGTCCTGAGCCGGGCCTGATCCGTGCCTTGTCACATGCCGGATTCATTGCTACTCGGGTAGTAGGTCAGTACACCCTCTCTCCTCTCTCGTCATCGTAACTGAAGGAGCGTCAATTTAGCGGCGCGGCTATTTGAACGACATACGCACATGTGATTGTGTCCAATTGCATCGTCTGGCTCCCGGCGTTCTGGATGATGACAGCGGCTGTTAGAGTGCGAGATTCTACTGTAAATTTTTTTCCTCGTCGTGTCCGTCGGCTGGTAGTGGTGCCTCGAAGACAATGAAGTAGGAGAGCCGGCGGCAAGAGCAGATTTGGTAAGCCCTTTTATGTTCCTAACCTTTTTGATAGGTGGGCTGAGGATACTTCTTTTTGTTGCAGATAGCTGGTGCAGCGAGGTTAGTGAACAACAACCATTGCTGCAGACTCTCCTTTCGTATGGTAATATTTTTTAATGTCATTTATTTATTACTCATATGTGGGTTTTAGGTGCTCAGCTCTCCTCACTTGGCTCCCAGAGTAATGGCTGATCTGCTGCTTATGTGCTGCTTATGTGGATTCCTAAGCTGAGGTTGTCCCTGACAGTGAGACACGAGAGAAGGTCTCTGCTTGTCCTATCTACCCAGATGCTGTAGCTACTGACCTAGCAAATGGCTGCTAGTTATATGGTCCTGAGCAGACTGGCATCCATAGAGTAGCACCAGCCTGGAGCATCCATTCACACTTAGCTGCTTCTTCAGCTTCATAAGTGATCTTCGAGTGAGTGTTTTAGCATGTGAGGGAATAGGTAATTAAGAACTAGGGGATATCATAAAACTGCTGTGTGCGTGTAGTTAAATGCGATATGGGTGGGTAGGTCATTGGTAAGATTAGATCGGCTGGTTAATTTCTAAGTTTGGCCAGGGTATAAGAACTCACCTCAGGGGATCTGTTGTACTAAAATACATCATTATGTATTTCGCAGACTACCCTCATCAGACTTGCCTATCTAATGGTTTTCTACCATACCCTAAGACTGACAGAGTCAGCTAGAAAATTGCATTGTTTATACATGGAAAACTGACATTTTACAAAATTTATATCACATACATTACAGAAGAGTTGTTTTTGTAAATAAGATATTATTTTAACATATGGGTAACTTCATGTCAACTGTTGAAGGCTAAAATTTTAGAAGTGCTCAAAATGTTTTTACTGGTTCCAAATTAGCTCCAAAACACAAATATGCAATTTTAGAGCAAAATATCAATCATTCTAAAGTTATAATAAATTGGAAATTAGTATTTTTTTCATAAATCTTTTACATGATTTTTTTAACTTCAAAACTCGGTAACTTTTTGTATAGCTCATTAAATGGGAAAAAGTTTGTAAATTGTGAGTAGAATTACATAGAATTATATAATTACATATTTCTGTTCTGTAAAAAAGCTTTCAAAAACTGAATATACAATATTTAATTATTAAAATATTTGTTTTATTTGAGCATCTGTATTTGTATAGCTGAAACAGCTAATTATCAGTATGACGCTTGAAAGCATTTTATCACATGGCCTCAAGAGTTATACTTTCAAGAAATACATACCAGAGGGCAGGGAGGAGTAGATTGTTAATAGTTTCAACCTACTACTTACTTATTTACTCGAAAAGTTTCTATTAATTTTACTAGACCGTAAGTAACCCTTCAAGAAAATATCAACATTTAGAAAAAAAATTACCTATAAATGGAAAAGATTTACCTAGAATTGGACAGTTCGACTAAAAACAATTATTGAATCCCATCCTCTTTTAAGGGGATGCCATACTCGTACCATTACCGACCGAGCAATTCACACAGTTTCAAGCTGATTAAAAATAAAATACGTCGAATCACAAAAAATCAAGAGAACACTCTTCTGTATTTTTTAACGTTCTATCATCCAGTCAAAGTTTTGAGTCGAAATATCAAGTCATTTTTGCAAAAACTTTGAACAAAGCGAAATTTAATTTCGTTCAAAGTTTTTGAAAAAACGGCTTGATATTTCAACTCCAAACTTTGACTGGATGATAGAACGTTAAAAAATACAGAAGAGTGTTCTCTTGATTTTTTGTGATTCGACGTATTTTATTTTTAATCAGCTTGAAACTGTGTGAATTGCTCGGTCGGTAATGGTACGAGTATGGCATCCCCTTAACAGAATGAAATATTTAAAAAAAAGTCATAAATAGTATTTATTTAGTTTTGTGTAATAAAAAAGTATTAAAATTTTATTTGTAGTTAATAATGAAGTTTTAGATATTAATAGTATTCTGATTACAGTTAAATTTCTAGTCTTCAAATTTTGGCCTTAGTATTAGAAACAAGCTGTGCACAGAGTCGACGGCGTTCGCAGCGACCGGCGTAGTCCCTGATAGATTGCAGGGGGATTCCTGTACGTTATGCGTAGGTCTTATGACTGACGTCTGCTGCGCTCCAGTTTTTAATGCGCACGCGATTGTGGGACTTGAGGACAACCTTGCAGATATTACGCTACGCGTAGCGTAAACTAAAAAAGTTCAATGTTAAAAGGAATTTATTCGAGACTGCTGACTGCGCACTAACGAGTATATTTTTTAGACCAATTCCCAAACCAACCTTGCTTTGGGAACTGGTCTAAAAAATATACGCGCTCTCGAATAAATTCCTTTTCAGATTGAATTTTTCGTCGATAAGGCTTAATTTTTATATTATTATATTTATTTTACAAATTTATTTTTATGTTTATTTTGTTAAAATAATTCTTTACAAAGTTGGGTTGGATTATATAACATTTAACTATATATTAAGAATTTAAAATTGTTTAAATTTGACGGCCGAGCCACTGTAGTGGGAAGAAATGCGGACTTGGCTGTGCAGTTGGTACTGCTGGTAACTGACGCAGACTTTCTTCAACAGCTTGGCGGATGTTTTTTCGGGTCTCTTCCTCGTGTTTAATTTTTTTGTAGTACGCAAGATCCTGCAAAATAAGTTTTTATTAATAATAATATAACGTTCATATAGTTATTTCATACCACTCAGACCTAAAAATCGCAACTTTGACATCATATTTAAGTCGTGGTATAAATATAAAAAACTATATGAAAATCGTGTGCCATAATGTACTATTTTATAACTTACTTTAGCCATCTCCTCGCTTTTTTTTTTTAAGTCAGCGTTTTCTTTCAGTAGTTGAGAATATGGAACATAAGGAGTAGATCCACCTCTCTTTCCTGACCCACCACGTCCTCGCCAATTGTAACTCTGAAAAAGTGTAATTTTTAATATTTTAATTTTTGATATTTTAAACATTACAATTTTAAACATTGAATATTTCAATACTTACGTTATTATTAAAGCCGTTGTATCCCCCGTTGTAGCCGTTGTATCCGCCGTTGTAGCCGTTGTATCCGCCGTTGTAGCCGTTGTATCTGCGGTTGTAGCCGTTGTATCCGCCGTTATAATCATATGGATTATTGTAATCATAGTACAGATTGTAGTCATCGTCATATTCCTCCTGGAAATTAATATTAATATTTAACCAAAAACAGAGCTGAAGAGTTCAGAACACTGACACACACACACACACACACACACACACACACAGACACACACACACACACACACGCGCACGCACGCACACACACACACACACCCACCCACCCACCCACACACACACACACACACACACACACTCTATAAGTTAGAAAGGTGAAATTCTTTTTATTTTGTTTCAAGAAAAAAAAGTCAGATAGAAGGTTAAAATAAAACTAAAGAGTTAAAGTTTTTTGTTTCAATTATAGTAGATGTAGATATGAAACAACACAAATAAGCACACTAATACAAACACAACCCAAACCATGACGGTCAAAGCATCAAATATGTTTTTTATATTTTTTTATTACTAAGGCATCACAGTACTAATTATAGAAGTAAAGGTGATCAGAAAGCACAAATAAAATAAAAGTGCAAAACATGTGAGAAGGTAAAGTAAGAAAAGAGAATAAAAATAGGGTTTAAAATGGAGTTGCTCAAAAAGAAAATAGAAGAGCTGGAAACTACAATCCAAGGTAATTTGGAAAAGAAGATTAAATGGAAAGAGAAAACACTAGTGATAAAGAGAGGATAAAACTGGAGGCGAGAAAGTGAGACTGCCTGGACTCGACAAATTGACAAAGAAGAATAGGAGATAAAGCTGATGGAAAATAGAGTAGATATGATGTGGCTTACATTTGATGACCTTTTCTTAACAAATCCCTGTAGAGGATGGACGACAAAGCTTTTAATAAGGGATTTTTGTACGAGGCTAGGTACTACATCCAGTACAGATGGAAAAGACATGGGAGAGAACAGAGAAAACGTCATCTGAAATAGCAGAAGGAAATGGAAAGGACAGAAGGTTGAATAAGTTGATAGAGACTGATAGGTAAGGAGAATTGAGAGACAACATCAATAAAGAAGGAGATGGCATGTTATTAATAAATTCCAAGGACATGTTTGTAAAGGAATATTTATGGAGAAAGGAAAAAATTATAAATAAAGAAGGAATATTTAGGATGGACGAGGCTTGGACAGCAGCTGAATTGTGGGGGTGGCGAAAATGAAAAAAAAAAAAGAAAAAAGAAACGGTTAAAGGATGAGGACGTGGAAGGAACAGAAGAGCGAAGAAATGAAGAAGTTAAAGAACGAAAAAGAAGGAAAGACCAAGATAGAAAAAGAAAAAGAAAACATAAGGAAGTATGGCACAAAACTATAAACAGCAGTTTTCTACATTTACCGGTTCACGGGGCTGTTGATCTGCGTGCTCACGGGGCTGTTGATCTGGTTGTTCACGAGGCTGTTGTTCTGGTTGTTCACGGGGCTGTTGATCGTGTCCCTGCTGATCATTCCCATCTCTTTGGGCTAGAGGCGGAGGTGGTGGCTGGGCATTTACATGCTGGACGTTTTCTAGGTCTGCACCCCGTTGAGGTGGTGGTGGTTGTAGGTTGTTCTCTCCTCGCGGCAGGTTGTTGCGGACAACCGCCGCATAGCCTGCCCTACCCCGCTGCAGGGGAGGGAAAGGTTCTTGGCGTTGATTGCCCCCTCTTTGGCCACTATGTCTTCCACGCTTTCCTACAAAATGCCGAAAAAAAGTTTGAAAAATAAGAATAGAAAAAAATGTAAAAATTAAGGTTATAACAATAAAAAATGTCGTGTTATAAAATTGGTTCGAAACTGGTACGTAAGAAGATTTTTAGCTCATGTGACTTTTCTGACTAGCTTCGCTCGGACGGAAAACATCACATGTGCTCAATAATTACCTTCCGTACCCGTGTCGAAATGTACTATATAACGAAATTACGGCCGGGACGTATATATACATAAATAATTTTATATTACCTGTCATTTTACGATTGCAATTACTATCGATGTCTTCCCAATTTCACGATCGTTCTTCACGCGTGGTGACTTGGTTAGATGATCGCAAGAAAGAACTGGGAGGAAGCGGGAACGAACACGTCCGTTGCACCGGAAATTTTGATGGACAGTGTTGGAAATACTTTAAACCAATAGGGACCGAGAAAAGCTGACTGTGCCCTCGATTTCGCGGGGCCAAAGTTAGTTCCGTGACGGTCTCCGTAAGAACCCATGTAAAATTCACGGCAGCGCCAGCCCTCTCCTCCCCCCACAATTGTGTATTACACGCAATAGAGGTTGTCGTTGATTGGCCATTAGATACGCGCGCGCGCGCTTGAACAGTGAGATGTCGAGAACGCCTAAGAGAGCCGATTATAACTTGCAAACGATAAGAGATATTAAAAAAATCTCAAACAAAAAGTGTAGAGCGTAAAATTTCGCATAAGAATGGGTGACAACTTTTTTATATTTGATAAAATTAAACTTGAAAAAAACACACAGAATTACGAACGAGTGACAAGGAGAAGGGAGCGCGGAGCGTCGCGACTGCGGCATTGCCGGCGCGCTTCGGCGGTGCTTGAAAATGCTCGGAGAGATTCGCCTTCGACGCTGCTGCTGCTACAGTGCTATAGGGAGCATGTACATAAGCGCTGTGCTGTGCGATGCCTTGCGATGCCGCGCGGTGCTGCACGATTAGTGCTGCGTCCGATCCGTTGTCTAAATGGTTCAAAATAAATTGTACGTTGTATCTCTGCATTATTCATTTAACTATTTAATTTAAATCATGCAGAGATACAACTTACAATTTATTTTGAACCATTTAGACAACGGATCGGACGCAGCACTAATCGTGCGGCACCAAGCGGCACCGAGCGGCATCGAACAGCATCGAACGGCATCGTACGGCATCGCACAGCACAGCGCTTATATGTACATGCTCCCATACACATAGAGGTGCTACATACATTAGCGACTGCTACGATCAGACTAATCGATCGGGTGCTAGAATACCTCATATTGGAAGGGAAAAAGAAGTATATGTTTATTATAACATAACCTCTCTATTTGTATGTGAAATATACACATAAACATAATATATAATTATTCAGATAAGTAGAAAACTTTTATTATAGTAGTAAACTATTATTAATACTCATAAGTATTGTTACTTTGTGAAATTTTGTTTTTATTTTTACAGAATATCAGAATATATGGATCATATTGATAATAAGAAGATATCATTAAAAATACATATTATCGTATTACATGTCTGTCAAATTATAATACGGAAATAGTGAAATGCAAGATAAGAAATCTATGTGTATCTTTCAAATAAATAAACACAGTGTTTTTAGTGTAATAGCAGTGTAGATATGTAGAAATAACAATATTAAAATAATGTAAGAAGATTTATGTGAAGCATTTCTGACAGCTGATTGTGACAATTAAAATAAGTAAGGATATCCAACAATTTTATTAAAACCTGGAAATAGTGAGACGTAAGATTTTTTCAGATTTATTATTAGAATAAAAAAAAACGCAAAAAGTATTTAAATATTTTTTGATTACATTAATTCTTTTAGACTCGGGCTTCACTCCATTTTTTTTCTTAAAATGCAAATGCAGCTTGAAGAAGATATTACTTTTATTTAATCTAAAGACAAACACACTAGAAATTGATCAAGTTCATTGCATGTCAATATTTCAAAAAATGGACTACTAAGTATTTTAATAGTGAATAATGAAATTAATTGATGGTTCATTCTTTTGAGCAAACTTAACACGCAAACATATTAGTAAACTGTTTAGATAACTTTAACTTACTGTGGTTAAAAGTTAGATTGTTATTATGAGATGATAAGAGTTGAAAATTATGGAAAAATTATTTTGAAACAATGAAAATTCGCATAGAGAAAGAAACATCGAGTATTTGTGAAATAGCTTGGACTGGTAACATAAAAAGTTTATGTATTTTGCTAAAAATGTCATTTAATACAGGAACATAAATAATTAAAACAGACTGAGTTGTATAATAACTGAATTTAAGTTATCTATGGATTCAGAATTAATATGAGAAGAATCTCTGAACAAGTAAGAGTAATCTCAAAATTTTTTGAAGAAACATTTTTAACATACTATGCCTTACATTTTATTTGAAAACTAGATTCTTTGTGTGTTTTTTTCTTCTTCTGTCTAGGATGTGGAAGCCGACAACCTGATCTGTCAGAGAGCAGCAACAGCATCAAGAACTAATGACAAGTTTATCAAGCAAAGAGGATTTTTTTCTTAATATTTTTCATAATACTGCTATTAGTAAAAGCTATATTATATTTTTTGACTGATATGTGCTTCGCTGTTATTTTGATAATATTGCTATTTATACATAGTTTGCAATTCTTCAGTCGATTGCGTAGCATCGGCATCTCATGATTTTGGATTGATTCTTGTATGTGGCAGTTCTGATGGTTCCATTTGCATTTTGGTAAACATTGTTGGAGACAGTTGGGAAACACAAAAATTATCAATGCGCACATTATTGGATGTAATTCAGTTTCAAGGTAGCCTACTACAGAAGCACTTTTCGATTCTTTCTCACAACAAATATCACATGTTAAAAGGCTAGGTACATCTGATTGCGAAAACTTTGTTAAGATTTGGAAAGAAGAAGGTGAATTGAAAGGTAGATTGAAGAAACTAAATTGAAAGCCCATAGTGATTGGATAAATTTTTTTAATCAAGTGCTGAGGTTAGGTACATGTTCGTAAAGTTTGGCTACAGAACTGAAAGGACATGTTGGTCCAATCTGGCAGGTTGCCTGGGAAATTTGGCAATCTTCTCGCATCCTATAGTTATGATAGGTATGACTTCAAAATCATGCATATATGCATATATATATATATATATATATATATATATATATATATAAAAGGGTTGGTGCTCTTTATCGTATTTTGATGTTGTTTATATCAGTAATAATAAGGTTTTATAACTATGATGGTTTCAACAAACAAGACCGAAAGTGGAAGAAATTATAGAAATTAGAGAAAACATCTAGACTATATCAAACTTTTTATGGATTAGACGTATTTTATCAACACCATGTTAAGAATATTTAATAGTGCCACAAGATTACCAAGTAAATAGTAAATTTTAATTCTATTATAATACCAATTGAATTTTTTATTTTCATTATCATGCGATAGTCCAATTTTTGTAGATAGTTTTATGGCTTTTTGCATTTGCTGGTCTTTCTGATTTAGCTCATGGATAGATTACATGCACGCATGGGCATATGAAGCTTCCAAACTTGGAAGTTTCTTAGATACTGTATCAGATAAGTTATAATTTGGCACAATGTTCTTGACCTTAATGTGGGTTGATTTGATCTTTTCACTTATCAAGGAGCGCGGGAGCGCTCCGAAGGCAAGTATAGAAGAGCCTTAGGAGTGACCGCGCGATGATATACATTGAAATGGATGTACGAGAAAAAAAATCAATGCACTTTACCTATTGCGTTAGTTTCAATTATTAACATACATGTATATAAATTTACAAATTTTTAACGCTGTCAATGGATGAGAAAGAGCACATTATAATACTTCTTTTACTTATTTTCCAGTACATTGCGACTGAGGCTAGCGTTCTGTAGTTGAAAGGCTATATTTATAAATGTCAAAAGCTCGAATACGGCAATCATAGCTTATATCTATATTGTACCCTAAGGTATCTGACTTGATCAGATTATTAACAGGTTTAGTACGGCACGGGTAAAATATGACAAAAGAAATTGGCCATACTTTAGATTGATGTAAAACCAAAAGCTTATCGAAGCTTAGCCCATAACGCATTTCATATCAGGCATAATATTAGGAATAACAAAAACTTAAAAATTGAACCTCTGCAATATTTAAATTAGGTACTTCGTAACTCAAGTTAGCAAGGAAAAAAATTCATTGTCGTTAGTAAAATAATTAATTTTACTACATTTTGTTCTTTAATATTCACGAATATATAAAGAATAGCATAAAAAATGGAACTATAAGTAAGTAAGTTAATATGAATTTTTTCAAAATTAAAAATATATTCTTCAATGATAATTAATTGATAATTCAATTCATTATTATGTTTGTCGTTGTGATTAAGATTTATACTCTTGGAAAGTAAGGATAGGTCGTCGGCCCGGAACTTACATAATTACAATGATAAATTCAATAAACGAAGGTAAGACACATCGTCTAAAAAAAATCGTCCAAATTGCAGCTTTAAAAATACAGGGTTCGCCTCTAATTTTACAAAAACAACCCCGGAATACAATTTATCAATTACAACTACAACTCGCTCACGAAAAAAAATATCGAAAAAAGTCCCAAATAGAAGTTATAGAGTATAAATTATACATAACAATCATTTATCACTTTTGTATATCCTCCTCCTACTCGTCCTCAAGGTAGGTGAGTATCAAGAAGCAGCCATATATGCTTTTACACGGCAGCCGTATTGCTGAGCAAAAAAATTATTGGTTGAAAAAAATTATTATAAATTGGTAATTTCTAGATAGTTGAAGGCAAATTCGGGTATTAGTTTATATTATATCTTTATATTGTCCATATAGGCATAAACTTTATACATAAAAAGGCTTCACATGCTCTGTACAAAAAATGTCGCGCGCTCGAATTTCGGGGAAATCCGGCAGAAAAATATTCTTTAAACGTCTCGAAATTTTCAATTATGATGAAATTCATTGATTACGTCCATCTTGACTGGCAAATGGGTCGGAAGCCAAAAATGACGCCATCAAACACTCTTCGCAGGCTCTTTACACAAAATGTGCACCGACTGGCCACCGACCGGTCCTAATAGCTTCTGCCTGGTTATTGCATACTACAATAACTCATGACCTGGAAAGGTGTCTTGTATAAAAATCGTTTTCAATGTCACTTGAATTTTATTTATTTTAATCATCGGTTAAATGCATACCCAATTCTATACTGTACGGGTGGTCAGAATCGCACGACATTCGAGCGAGCTCGACCACCCGTAAGGGTACCTGCGCTCCGATAGGTTCTAATAGCTAATTGAATGTATATCTATAATAGGCTAGCGCCATCTGGGAAAAGAGTTTTCGTGTATGAATGTGCTTATGAGTATCACTGATAGTACGTACGATTGTACATAAATTCTGAAAAGTTCTTGCGAAATATTATAATAAACTCTAACATCAGTTAGTTTATTAGCCCAGTATTGAGTGGGAACTAATATATCCGAAACTTCGTTACCATTTTATTTCTTGGCGTTGGCTTGTTTTTTTGTGATCTATCATCATGGCCAACAAGAAAAACAAACGGAAACCGCCAAGAAAATATTTTGCGAAAAATGCGTAAGTAACAAGCAATTAAGTATAGTATTTAAGGGGCGCAGCCTGAGTTGAAAGCTATAAGAGCTATAAAGTAACTATTATTTTTGAGGTAATTCTAATTCCTTTCTTACGATACGCGATTGCTACATCTAGTTTTTAGGTTACGTTAGACAGAGTGGGAATGTAGTAGCAAATTTCACCAATACTGAGGTCCACCTCGAGCCGCATTTCCCATTGTTCGCGAGAAATTTACTTTTTAACTTTTAAAGTGAAGTTGCTAATGATTTTTTTTTCGTGTTAAAAAGGAGGGATAACAGTATTTGTAATATTGAAAATATTCAATAATTATATAGAATGCAATGTTGTTAAAATTGACGTATATAATTACGTGAAAGTGACGGTCATCTTACAATTTTCTATGTGGATTGCCATCCTCATCTTGCGTCGAATTTCTCATTGTTTGTCTTAACTAATTATTGAATGCTATGTAATGTTTATAAACATTTCTTATTATAATAAGCATTTGCGATAACTCCATTTTTGAGCTTTACGATTGTAGAATTTTTTTTCATTTATGATTATTATGTATTTGAGATTAGAAAATCAGCGTGGCTTTGACATCGACTCTTTAAAAAGTATGATAAAAATACGATGATTGCAATCATTTTCAACACGGTGAAATGAGTCAATGGATCGAGTCGCGCCTGCCTATACCGCAGTATCACGTATGTGGGACGTCTCCATAGTGTCCGACGGTATCGCCAGTCAACAGAAGAGTAAATTTTTTGTATGCAGAAGCTAAGTGTGACATATTATGGTAATTTGAGGTAGTACAAGTTTAGGTTGGAACATCCCGGGGTCATGCCGAATTTGCGAATTATCTGTCTCAAAAATTTGTTTTTCGCTTTCCACACGAAAACGGCTTGAGATATCTGTAAAAGTCCTCAACAAAAGTTATAGAGCAGAAAATTATACATACAAATGAGCTATCAGATGGTCAGTTTTGATGAAATGAAGCGCTTAAAAAACTAGAAAATGTGTTCAGGTCGCTGCGCTTCGAGCACGCGCACAGATGCCGACTACACGACAGATTATATACACAAAAATAGGGCCGCTTTACGGCCAAAGTATTGAACTCTTATGAGCATACAATTAGAATAAAATTTGTTCAGCTAATGAATTGAATGATATTCTTATATCTTTTTATAATAAATGGAAAGAAAATAACAATGAAGGAAAAAATTGAGATCTCATAGGTTTTCCAGAAAGTTGTAAGAAATTATTTTCGTGACATGCCCATAGAGCCCTATGCTTTTTAAGCCTTCGAATTCGCATCGATAGGCCGTAATGCGGCGCTATTTCAGTGATTCAGCACGTTTTGGTTGGCACTTGTGTCCAAACTCAGGCGAGTGCCTACACTGTTAGAAATATATTGAAATTTAATGCATGTTTAATGTACATTTACACATTAAATTTAATTTTGTTGTGCATGAAACAGACTTTAATGCAAATTAAATGTAACTTTAATGAATTTTACAAAAAATGAATAAATTGTTAGGAACATTAATGTACAGTATATTTGAAATTTCATGTACGTGTACATAAAATTTAAATACTCAATAAAAAGTATTATTGTACATTAAAATCAATTACACGTAAACAAATTTTAATGTACATTTTCATGAATATTACGGATCCCAAGCATAGAAATTAAGGTCAAAATTAATTAAATTCAATGTACATAACATTAAATTTCCATTCATTACCCGGATGGTCATTTCCAGCAACGAACGAAAGATTTACAGTACGGTACATTGAATTTGCCAAATATTTTCTTTAATATTGCAGTTTCCGAGCATGAAAAATAATGTATGAAAATAATATTTTTCATATATTTTATAAAAAATATAAGTTCAGGCATCGAATACTCATTTTATGCTATAAACATGAGATTCAAGGTAAGGTACATTGAATTTCAGTTACGTTTTCATGAATATTATGGATCACGAGCATAGAAATTCAGGTCAAAATTAATTAAATTCAATGTACATAACTTTAAATTTTCATTCATTAACTGAATCGTCATTTTCAGTAATGAACCAAAGATTTACGGTACAGTACCTTAAATTTGTCAAATATTTTCTTGAATATTGCAGTTTCCGAGCATTAAAAATAATGTACAAAAATAAAATATTTTATGGCCGAATCCATCTCAAATCAGACAGCCCGCGTATGCCTATTTCACCTATCATGTTGAAATAAAAATATTTATGTTCTACTCGAAAAAATATTTTACACGTGTTTTTTTATTTTTTTGTTTCATCAAAATTTCATGCGTTCAGCGATGCCGAAAAATTCCGAGAAAATTCTTTCATTGAGAAAAAAAATTTTCAATGTGATTTTCAAACTGCTATTGTTTCAGCAGTTTTTCGAGCTTTTAAACGTGTAACACACAATTTCACTCAGTTTTGAGCCCTCTTTAACGGCCTTAATGTCATTTTCAAAAAAAATAAAAAATCCACGAGCTATGCACTTTTTACTGAAAAATTCATTTTTTAGGGAAGTGCCTTTTTCTCGAAAACCCCATGTTTTTTTTGCACAATTTTTGTTGTCGTGATAGAGGACGGTAATGCCTAGCTAGACGTATTTGTGAGATTCGGGACTTTTTTCCTGAGATTGCGATCACTAATGAGATAACACACAAACAAATTTTTCACGCCTAATGCTTATATATAGTCAATGATATTAGAGTCAATATAAAGGTATTTGTCTTTGTGTGTATGTAATATACAGGTACACATAACTATGTATTTATTTGTTATTTGCGTCTTTTTGATTTTTTATTTTTATACCTTTTTTTCATTTGTATACCTATTTTACTACCTTTGTTTTTCTGCTTCATTGTTCTTAATTCAGTAAGCGGACGATCAGCGGTCTTTGCTGTCAAACAATGTATTTTATCGTCACATGTTTTTTAACCCATATATGAGTTTTTTGAATTCCAGGATACTTTGGAGTTGTAAGCCAATCAATATTTTTTTCTTTTCTGAATTGTTCTATTTCAGCATCTTGTAAATGTATTATTTTAATAGCATCAGTATATTTTTGAACATGTATTGCAAAATCATTTGCGTTTTGAATAGCTTCTTCAAGGGGCTCTCGAAGATTATGCGAAGTAGCATAATGCTTTATAAGTCCACCCACACCATCTACAGCTCCTTTGCCGTGCCCAGTAGCAGAGAACAACCATTTTATATCACACGGTGCTCGTTTTAGTTCATCTAATTGAAAGCGATTTTTAAAGTGACTCGCAGCGCCGTCTGATACGATGGTAATTTTTTTAATTGAATCACAACAATTTTCTTTCAAGAATTTTATAATTTTTTGTACTGCTAGCAAAGCATACGCTGAATCATATTTTCGGTCATCACTTATAACTGCGAAACTTTGTGTCGAATCCCCTTGATAAGAGACTGCTGTGAAAATAGAAATTTGATCATTAACCCAATGATTTCCTTGAACAGCTTTATTATGAATCACAGCCCAGTTTTCAGCGAAGTCTATTTGAAGAACTAAATGATGTGAGTCTTTTTTAGCACTTTCTCTTTCTGTTTTTATAGCTTTGCGTTGTATATTTTTTTACATACATGTGAGTACTAACCCTCATGGTCCAAACCGAAAGTTCATCTTTAAAAGCAGAAATTGATAGTGTCTTTTTAATCAGGTTTCCATTATCCCACAAAGCATATGTAATTTCTTCTGTGCCTTCTACATCTTGCAGTTTTAAAACATGAAACGTAATTCCCTTAATCCCTGGACATAGTTTACATTCTTGTAAATAACATAAATCAGATGGCTCAGAACACATTGTTGCATTTATTATTTGTGACCGACTTTCATCCAACTCTGTGACGTTACTCCCTCTAAAATTAATTAAGCTCGTAAGAAATAAATTATAATTTGCGCAATAGATACAGAGACAAACTTCTTTGATGGGGCTAAGTAAGACATACTTTGGTCGCAAACTATAAAATTTCGATTTTCCAATTCTCAATTCTGGATAATCATTTTTAAATACTTTATACGTCTCTTTTAAACTTCGAGTAAGAAAACGCTTAACTTTTTTTCTCTTTTTTATTGTTAACTTTAATTGTAACAACGTCACATTTATTAGGACTTTGTCTTGAACAATTAAAATCATCATTTAAATAATATTCCATAACAATTTTTTCCATGTTTTCATCAATCGGATGGCCTGAATATGCATCTGGTTCTGAATAAATTCCTTTTTCTTTAACAAGATTTCTCGATTTGTTGATCATATACATTGTTATTTCTGGAAATAAAGATAAAATTTCATGTTTTGTAAAGGATGAAGGTAGCAAAGTCAGAATTTTTATTTTATCTGATACCGTAGAACACTTTTGCAAGGCTAGACCAAGATTTTGTATCCATTCTGTACAATGGCATACAGTTGATTCATTTGCTGTTATAGAAACGTCATAAACATTGTTCAACTTCACATCAAGGGTATTAGACAATGTTGAAAGTATTTATTTTTTCTTCTTTGTTACGTAATTTTCAATTGATTTTTCATGTATAAGATTTTTTCTTTTAAGAGGCGATACAGAACCTAAGAAAGATGTACTTATTTCATTATTAAATTCTTCAATGCGTTCTGGAGTACTTGGTAAAAAATCTTCATCTCTATCAACTACGTTATCGGTAACTTCATTATCCGTTATAAATTCATTGTCAGTACTACTCACCAATTCTAAAGCACGATTGTAACAATGTTGACACAGATATGTAGAAGGTGTCAAAGGTAAATGAGGATAGAGGTGCTTCAATGGATGAGCAAGATTCTCAAGTTGTTTTAAACGTACGGAACTAGATTTGTAAATAATTTGTTTGTGTTTGTCTAAAAGTCTGCACATTTGATTCTGTCTGTTGAGTAATATTGAGACATCGTAGTTGAGTTGATAAGGTGTAAATATGTAATAATTTTCCAAAAGATGATGGTTTTAAATAAGACGAGATGTGTGATATATAGCAGAAACCGAACTTTTCTTTGTAAATGTTAAGTCAAACCATATCCATCTAGCGGACAAATGTACTAGTACATATACTCCTATAAGTAGGCGCACGTACATGTATATTACATACGCACAAAGATAAATACCTTTACATTGACTCTAATATCATTGACTATATATAAGCATTAGGCGTGAAAAATTTGTTTGTGTGTTATCTCATTAGTGATCGCTATCCCAGGGAAAAAGTACCGAATCTCACAAATACGTCTAGCTAGGCATTACCGTCCTCTATCACGACAACAAAAATTGTGCAAAAAAACATGGGGTTTTCGAGAAAAAAGCACTTCCCTAAAAATGAATTTTTCAGTAAAAAGTGCATAGCTCGTGGATTTTTTATTTTTTTTGAAAATGACATTAAGGCCGTTAAAGAGGGCTCAAAACTGAGTGAAATTGTGTGTTACACGTTTAAAAGCTCGAAAAACTGCTGAAACAATAGCAGTTTGAAAATCACATTGAAAATTTTTTTTCTCAATGAAAGAATTTTCTCGGAATTTTTCGGCATCGCTGAACGCATGAAATTTTGATGAAACAAAAAAATAAAAAAACACGTGTAAAATATTTTTTCGAGTAGAACATAAATATTTTTATTTCAACATGATAGGTGAAATAGGCATACGCGGGCTGTCTGATTTGAGATGGATTCGGCCTTATATATTTTATAAAAAATATAAGTTCAGGCATCGAATACTCATTTTATGTTATAAACATGAGATTCAAGGTACGTAATTGAATTTCAGGTACGTTTTCATGAATATTACGGATCACGAGCATAAAAGAACGTAATTTTCTAAAATTTCTGTGTATATGTGATGCAAGAAATAAAATTTAAGTACTGATAAGGTAGCTATCTATGTTGGAGTTGAACATGATCTTAAAATTAATAGCATTTTTAACAGAGATAGATGCAAGATAGTTAATATTAAATTCTCTTGTTTAAACACGATAAAAAAAATGAAATTCAGGTGCCGGTAACGTAGAGATCGTTACGGTACATATGGCCTTAAGAAACATTTTTAATTTAATCAAATTTAATTAATTAATGTCTTAAAGTAAGTTACTCATTTTCTTAAAATATTACCTAAATAAATAATGACTAAAACCATTAATATTATAGATGAATAATCAAAATATATAATATCAATTGAATGAATGTGGATAGTGCACCTTATGTAGATGAAAATGTTCAAAGTATTACAAGCGAGCGATAGCGTAACGGATAGCGTGCGTGCGTAGTAACCCAAGGTCCGTGGGTTCGATTCTCGGTCAGGTCGAAAATTTTATGTAAGGTTTTTCTTCTGCGATATTTATAATGCGATTAATTTATAAATAATGTTCTCTGATGAAATAGCGAAAATTTATAATAATTAAAAAAGTTATGTGCATAAACTATATAACATTCTTCATAAAGTACAACACAAATAAAGTGGTAAGTAAAATTATTATAATAAATTTGAATCAAAATAATGACTACAACATAAACTAACCTGTGCATTAATTATTAAATTTTGTAAAATTTTTTAATTAAAATTTTAAACAATAATTTTTTGTAATAAATAAATATTAAATATATACATAACTTTTAACGTATATGAAAATTCATAAATAAATATTAAATATATACATAACTTTTAACGTATATGAAAATTCATAAATATATACATTAAATTTAAGGAACTAATTAATATTTTAGTTTTGTCATGAAATCGTTTTCATTATACGATTAGCTTCCGTTACATTTATCTGAAATTTCATACAACTATTTTTATACCGTAGTATTTTTAATATATTAAAATTAATGTAATTTTACAACAATTTTCATGTAGACTTCATTAATACAACATGAAATTTCAATATATTACATGATTCTTTTATTTAAAGAACGACATTAAAATTAATGTAAATTTATAATAATTTTCATTCGGAATTATAGTACACGTGTTTATTTCATTTTAATCAGTGTACAGTATTTTTAAAGAAAAGTTTATTAATTTCCATAATCTGCATTAATTTTTTGTAAATCTTTAATTTAGTAATTTTAATATATACGTACTGCAAATTTCATTGATGTAACATAAATTTCAATATTTTCACATGATTTTTATTTTCTTTACGACATTAAAATTAATGTAATTTTACAATAATTTTGATATAGAGTTAATGCACGTGTTTATTTCATTTTAATGAATGCACAGTAAATTTAATGAAAAATTTATTAATTTTTATATTGTTACATTAATTTTTATAGATCTTATATACATTGAATTTAATGTATATATACTTTGAATTTCATTAATACATCATAAAACGTCAATGTTTTACATGATTTTCATATTCAGTACGTACATGAATGTTGCTTCATGTACTTTTGCATTAAATTTAATGTAGAAATTTCTAACAGTGTATGTATTACTGAGCGATCTATATATGCTCTTTCCCTACCTTTTTGAGCGCTTAATTTTATTAAAATCGAATTTGCAATAGGTGGTTTCTCTATAGAAATCTCCGTATTACAATTTTTGTTCGGGACTTTTTTTTCATTATCTCGATTTACAATATACAAAGTTCAGCTCCTACATAAAAAAGTCGATTTGCTCTTCCGTTGACTGTACGTAACGTAACTAACGGGAATTCCGTTTCAAAAATTAACCTTGACCAATTAAAGCTTACTTTTTCTCAAAGTTTACCTATGTTTTCGATGCCGTTGCAAGAACGTTCTGTGCGATTTTTTTAGAATTATAAATATGAAGATTCGAACAGATGTACTACGACATTAAAATAGTTTTCACCACTGAAAAACTACGTCAATTAGGTTCGAGTATAAATAACAATTACAATATGACATTCTGTAAACAAATATTATTTTTAAAAAATTATGGGCAACGATTGAATGTTTGAAATAAAAATTATATGCACACCAAGGAGTCGATCCAGCGAGCGGCGTGGGTCGCTCCAAAAAAACTATACGGCCCGAGCATACAGCGGGAGAGGAGGGCTGGCGCTGCCCTCGATTTTGCATAGGTTCTTATGGAGATTTACTCTGTTAATGCCCGTGGTCGCCACGGAAGTAAATTTGGCCCATAAGATTTAACACGGACTTAACTCAAAATCGAGGGTGCCACCAGCTTTTCTCGGTCCCTAAAAGGTGCTAACCTGACAGCTGACTAACCACTTTGCAAATTAACGTATACGAAGTTTATAGTTAAATTATCCAAAAGATTTCTACCACACCTATATAATATTGAAGCTGCGTATAACTTCTTACTTTTCTATCTGTAATTTAGAAACCAAAGATAAGAGCTTTGGTACCATGGCAAAATAATTATTAAAACACAAAGTACAAGAATTAAAAACGGGTGGTCAATAAACTATTATTCTACGGTCTTCTTATATGATGATAAGTAATTCATACAGGAAATTAGAAGAAACCACTATCCTTGATGTAATGATATAATCACTGTCCTCCGACCTGCGACTGCCAAATGAATTTTTTTCCTTTTGTAAGCCAAAATTGCTATCTAATTTATCAAAATAAAAAGTACAATAATTAAAAAGAAGTTGTCAATAAAATATTATTAGTCTACCAGAATTACCATGCTGATAAATAATAATTTCTATAAGAAATTATAAGGAACTATTATTCTTAGTGCATTAACTATTATTCTTAATTATTATTCTTAACTATTATTCTTAGTGCCTGGATTTTTGCTAAATGGTAAATCGAGGTCATAGAAATTAATGGTTAAAATTTCTCCGACAAAAGTGAGTTTTTCACTTTTATCTCGAAAACAGCTTGAGATATCGAAAAAGATAGACTAGCGTTCGAGAGCACGCGCTTTGCGCGCACTTTTCCTTTTTCTACATGACACGTATAAATCGTCCCTATACTGACAAATCTCACATAATTTGAAAACCAGAAAAACACTAAAAATACTATTTAGTTTAAAAATTACCTTTTACCTATTGACCAGTAAGAAAAGTCCTATTTCTTTTATAATTCTTTCAAAAATGTATCTACAATGAATTCTATGTATGAAGGGGGGGGGGGGTATAGCCGTATCATTACCGGTCGAGCAATTGCCACAGTTTGAAGCTTATTAAAAATAAAATACGTAAACTCACAAAAAAACAAGAGAACACTTCGCTGCGGTTTTGAACGTTCTATCACCCAGTAAAAGTTTGAAGTCGAATTATCAAGTGGTTTTTGCAAAAACTTTGAACGAAACCGAATTTATTTTTGTTTGAGTATAGTTTTACATATACGGACCGCCTAACAGACCTGTTATTCGAAAAACCTAGTTATAACTTTATGTAATTAAATAAAAGCCGCAATGCCGGTAAGTAGGAATCTGCATATTTAGAATTTTAATCTAGTTTGAAACGGGCATATATCTTGGAAATGATGATTGAATTTTTTGACACACAAAAATTTCTCATCATAGTATAGCCTGAGAGAATTGTTTTTCCGAATAAACATTCGAATGTTTATTTTTAAATAATGAAATCGGGTTGCTTTTGAACTTTACATCGCCTAGTTTGTGTAGAAGATCTCACGTGACTTCCCTCGTGTACGATTTTAACGAAAATTTTGTTAACGTAATTTGTTAAAAATTTAAGTTCAAAATCCGTTTTTTCTGCATGCTACCTATACTAAGGATAATGAAAGAAATATGTTCAATATTAATATATGCAAGGTAAAATAGACAATTTTGTAACTAAATTTGAGCGCTTTCCTGCTTTTTATATTAAGTCAAGTGAGATTTTGATAGCAGATCTTAGTAGTAGATTTTTCAGTAGGTAGGGGTGTTATTTGTGCAATTAATGTTCGAAATACTGATAAGTAGTATAAATAAAAACGTCCTACCATTTGCACTTTCTCAATTTTTCAAAAATTGAAAATAGCATAGGTGATTTTGATGTAACTAGTCATCTCTAAGCGCACTTTGCGCACCATAATTTTAGCAAAACTTAGTGTCACTTTTGTTTTTGTAACCTAGCAACCCATCAACTGCCAGTAAACAAATCACGAATAAATTGATATCATAACAAATTCATCATTTTTTTAAGAATATGAAATCGTACGCTCTACAACTTTTGTTTGGAAATATTTTTCGAGATCTGAAGCCGTCCCCGAGGAATAAGTGAAAACCCAACTTTTGACGTTGAAAATGTGCAAAATAGGCATTATGCCGATGTCTTTGGAAGCTACAATTATGACCATCGATTTAAACGATCTTGATTTACCATTTATCAAAAATCCAGACACAAACTACCGCAAAAAAAATCGAATTTAGACCTTTATTCACTGGACTATATGTATGCGAAAAATAGGTTCATTAAAATAAAAATTTGCAGCACGGACAACAACTTAATAAAGGGAGCAGTTGTACTTGTATCTATGTACTATTGTATTTATTAATTATTAATTTTCTATGAAATCGTGAAGCCGATATTATAATAAACATTTATTGTTTATTATATAAAGTCCATTTTATTTACGAGAATAGTCGTTCTTATAAATATATATCAGTTCATCTTTTTTCAAATCCGGGGGATGGCGAGCAAGCTTTTTATTAGTTCACTATATTACAATGATAAAATTCAATTCGTCTGCGATTTCAACTGAGGCTGTTCTCCTTCAATAAAATATTAACTGACGTTTTCATTATCTATAAACATTATTATATAATAAGACAATTGTGTTTATATCCTGGTGCAAAGTATTGTGATTATATCAAGGAGCGCGGGAGCGCTCCGAAGGCAAGTATCTGTCCAATGTAGAAGAAGCCTGAGGGACGACCGCGCTACATATACTTTGAAATGGGTGTGCGAGAATTTCACTTATTTTTTACGACTTTGTGTTATGTTTTATCTTATATTTAAATATATCACTGGATAGCTTTTTTGATATACTACATGTATAAAAAATTTCAATTAAAAATATTATGTCGTTTTGATGTATATCTAGTTTATATATTCCGAGGGCTGTTTTTCTTATCCTCCAAAATTTTTCTTCTTCTTCTTTTCTCTCCTCGATCAGCTGTTTTGTTCCGACCACTGCTCTGTAACTATATATATATATAGATAACAGCAACAAAACTGCGACTCTACAATAGCCTCAAAATATCGTATGTCGTATATGATATTTTTAATTTTTAAATATAAACATAATACGTATTTTTTAAATATACTACGTAATTAGGTTAAAAAAAAAAAGATATGAATTTCAATCAGCTGATGGCATGAGCATACTTTTATACATAGATAAGTATTATTTAATAATAATTATAACTTGAAAAAAAATAAAGTAAAGAATAGATACTTTGTAAAAAATTTTTTCATTTGCAGATTATAGAATTTTTCACAGACTTTGAGCTCTGGAACAGATTTTTATCGAAGGAGCAGCACCAGGAGTAATGCCAGCAACTTCTCATTACATTGACAAAGTCTTCATAGACTACAAGTAATACAATTATTAGATAGACTTTTAGAAGATGGAATAGATAGATAAAAACACACTAAAAAATGATGAAGTTCATTGCATATCAATGCATCAAAGAATGACCAAGAATTTTAATAATATAAACAATCAAGAAAGAAGATGTAAAAAAGTGTAAAAAAAACCATGGAAATGTTTTTAGTATACAGAAACTAAAAGATTATGTCAAATGGGAAAAGCGAAAAGGATGTGTTAAAACTGTGACTCTACAATAGCCTCAAAATATCTTATGTTGTATATGATATTTTTAATTTTTAAATATAAACATAATACGTATTTTAAATATACTACGTAATTAGGTTAAAAAAAAAAAAAATATGAATTTCAATCAGCTGATGGCATAAGCATACTTTTATACATAGATAAGTATTATATTTATAATATAACTTGAAAAAAAATAAAGATAAAGAATAGATACTTTGTAAAAATTTTTTTCATTTGCAGATTATAGAATTTTTTCACAGCCTTTGAGCTCTGGAACAGATTTTTATCGAAGGAGCAGCACCAGGAGTAATGCCAGTAACTTCTCATTACATTTTGACTAAGTCTTCATAGACTACAAGTAATACAATTATTAGATAGACTTTTAGAAGATGGAATAGATAGATAAAAACACACTAAAAAATGATGAAGTTCATTGCATATCAATGCATCAAAGAATGACCAAGAATTTTAATAATATAAACAATGAACAAAGAAGATGTAAAAAAAGTGTTAAAAACAATTGAAATTTTTTTAGTATACAGAAACTAAAAGATTATGTCAAATAAGAAAAGCGAAAAGGATGTGTTATATTATGAAAATTTCAAAAAATAAAAGTGCTCAGTTATTCTCGTGTTTGATTTTCCCAGGGTGGAAGACGTCAAAAGTTTGATCTATACAAGAATATCAAGAAAGCTTTTAGTGATTCTCAGTTCATAAACTGGTTGTATGATATACAAACAATGAAGAAAGAAGATGTAAAAAAAGTGTAAAATAAACAATGGAAATTTTTTTAGTATACAGAAACTAAGAGATTATGTCAAATGGGAAAGCGAAAAGCGAAAAGGATGTGTTATATTGTGAAAATTTCAAAAAATAAAAGTGCTCAGTTATTCTCGTGTATGATTTTCCCAGGGTGGAAGACGTCAAGAGTTTGATCTATTCAAGAATATCAAGAAAGCTTTTAGTGATTCTCAGTTCATAAACTGGTTGTATGATATACAAACAATGAAGAAAGAAGATGTAAAAAAGTGTAAAATAAACAATGGAAATTTTTTTAGTATACAGAAACTAAAAGATTATATCAAATGGGAAAAGCGAAAAGGATGTGTTATATTGTGAAAATTTCAAAAAATAAAAGTGCTCAGTTATTCTCGTGTATGATTTTCCCAGGGTGGAAGACGTCAAGAGTTTGATCTATTCAAGAATATCAAGAAAGTTTTTAGTGATTCTCAGTTCATAAACTGATTGTATAATATACAAACAATGAAAAAGAAGATGTAAAAAAGTGAAAAATAAACAATGGAAATTTTTTTAGTATACAGAAACTAAAAGATTATATCAAATGGGAAAAGCGAAAAGGATGTGTTATATTGTGAAAATTTCAAAAAATAAAAGTGCTCAGTTATTCTCGTGTATGATTTTCCCAGGGTGGAAGATGTCAAAAGTTTGATCCATACAAGAATATCAAGAAAGTTTTTAGTGATTGTCAGTTCATAAACTGGTTGTATAATATACAAACAATGAAGAAAGAAGATATAAGAAAAGTGTAAAATAAACAATGGAAATTTTTTTAGTATACAGATTACAGATAGAAGGAAATATCGGCTATGTATGAAATGACTTGTTTTTGTAATATAAAAGCCATGAGGTTTTTCAGTGAAATATATTTGTCGACTTTTATGGAAGTAAAAGTATATTATAGACTATTTTGACTAATTAAAGAAAACAAAAGAAGTGATTTCAAAATTAATTTATGTGTCATATAAACAGTATATCAGTAGACGAATATCTTGAAAGCTCCTATTTTGCAAGGAATAGATTGTGCAATATTATGAATGTAAGGAATAAAGTACCAAAAACTTTAATGAGAGCTTAAATATTTTTTAAAACAATCAACACGTTTTTTAAAAGCTAATTTTTAAGTACGTTCTAAGAACAATTTGTCTAGTCCTTCTAATTATTCTAGTCTCATCTATTCAATAAGCACTCTGTACAAATGGTCATAATTTTTTCATGACTGTACAAATAAATAATACCATTTAAAATAATGATATTAAAAATATACTATAATAAACTCTCGTAACGTTATCACACTATGTAATTATTATTTTCTCTTCAAAAATTGTGAAATCTATCTAAAAAAGCTTTTTACAAAAGTTTAAACTAAGGCAAGTATTAGTCTCTCTCTCCCTCCCCTCTCTCCCTCCTTTTCTCTCTCCCTCCTCTCTTTCTCCCCTGTTTCTCTCGACCTCTCTCTCTTTCCCTCCCCTCTCTCTCCCTCGCGCCCATAACATCTGCCAAACTGAGTAACAAAAACTTTAATGAGAGCTTAAATATTTTGTTAAAACAATGAACACGTTTTTTAAAAGCTATTTTTTAAGTACGGTTTAATAACAATTTGTCTAGTCCTTTTAATTCTTCTAGTCTCATCTATTCAATAAGCACTCTCTACAAATGGTAATAATTTTTTCATGACTGTACAAATAATCTTAATAACTGAAAACTTTCTTTTCGAAAAAATTAATTACAAAAAAAAAAAAAAAAAAAAAAATGAAAAATTCATGCAAAACTTATATGCTAACAAAACTAAATTATTTTTACTATTTCTCTAAACCACTGTTAAGTTGCTTTGTAAAAAAATCCCCACCCCTATCTCTCTCGTCTATTTTTACTTAACAACTATGTATAATAACTCCATGAAAAATGTTGAATATTTTTTAAAACAGCCCTCAAGACATTCTGTACAAGAATAATACAATAACAAACTTTATTTTGAAATATCTACGGAATCTTCGAAAAATGTTTTCTTTAAAAAGAAAGCATTAATATTTTTCCTCGAAAGTATTTAATTTATAAATTTCTTTAAATTAAAGTAGAAATAACTTTAATGAGAGCTTAAATATTTTTTTTAAAACAATCAACACGTTTTTTAAAATCTAATTTCTTAAGTACGTTTTAACAATACAATTTTTCTAGTCCTTTTAATTCTTCTAGTCTAATCTATTCAATAAGCTCTCTATACAAATGATAATAATTTTTTTCATGACTACAAATAATAATTTTTGTTAGTATAAAACTTTCTACGAAAGTATAAAATAAGGCAAGTATAAACATTTTTCCTTTATAATCTACTCTCCCTCCCACTCTTCGCCCGCCCTCTCCCGCCCTCTCCCCCCCCCTCTCTCTCTCTCTCTCTCTCTCTCTCTCTCTCTCTCTCTCCCCTCTCTCTCAATATCCGTCAAACTCTGTATCAAAAACTTTAATGAGAGCTTAAATATTTTTTTAATACAATTAACACGTTTAAAAAAAAATTCTTTTTAAGTACGTTTTAACAACACAATTTTTGTTTAGTCTTTTTATTTCTTCCAATCTCATCTATTCAATAAGCACTCTCTGCAAATGATAATAATTTTTTTCATGACTGTACAAATAATAATATTGTTAATATAAAACTTTCTACGAAAGTATAAAATAAGGCAAGTATAGACGTTTTTTCTGTATAATATCTATTAAATAATAATATTTATGATTTTGTAAAAGAAATAAAAAAAATACCAGTGAAAAAGTCTTTTACTTCTTTGAGTCATTGTATAATGAACAAATTATATGTAAGTAAGTACATTCAAATTGTTCACTGCAAATCAGACAAATGAAAGTTGTGAAATCAATTATCGATAGTCAAGTAATGCAAACCACTCTCGGAAACTACTGTATGACTGTTCTCAGAAATGTATTCAAATTTGTTAATCTTTCTGTACAAATTAAACACAAGAAAGTACTGAAATCAATTTATTGTAGTCAAGTACCCATAAGTTAACTTGACTGACATAATACAACTTTTCGTACCTACTCATCAAACATATTCAGCCAGCGAGCATAAATTACTACTTAACGCCCAAGGGGCGTAATAGCTCATATATACAGCTCTTACAAAACTTTATAGAACCTACGCACTTTACGTCCATGTGGGAAAAATTATTTGAATTGTATAATATTATATATAAGTACATTCAAATTATTCATTGTAAATCAAACAAACGAAAGTTGTGAAATCAATTACCGATAGTCAAGTAATGCAAACAACTCTGCGAAACAATTGTATAACTGTTCTCAGAAATGTATTCAAATTTGTTCATTCTTCTATACAAATTAAACACAAGGAAGTTCTGGAATCAGTTTATTGTAGTCAAGTACCCATAGGTTAACTTGACTGACATAATACAACTTTTAGTACCTACTCATCAAACATATTCAGCCAGCGAGGATAAAGTACTACTTAACGCTTAACAGGCGCAATAGCTCACATACTCCTACAAAACTTTATAGAACCTACGCACTTTACGCCCATATGAGCGAAAATTATTTTAATCATATAACTACTATGCCTTCTTTTATTTCTAAAATTCATAAGAATTCAGATATTTACGAAAAGTCAAAGCCTATATAAAAAAATTACATAGTTACCACCATATCACCATTTTTCATTATTCTTTCTCAATTTTGAAATTTCTATAATATTACGCATCTTGGGAGGGCAATAGAAGTCTATAGAGCTCCTCTAGCAGGGGTAGTCTTGCAATCTCCCATACATACTTGGCGGGCACGACGGTTTGCAGTTTACCGGTGGGCTTTGTAAATGTAGAATACTATATTATTGCATAAATTCATTAACAATGTTTATACTTATAAGTCCACTATAAATAATTACATTGGCTCTAATTTTGAATTGATACCGTTTAAATATAATATCCCTACATGTGCAAAATCTCATGATGTACTTCCATTACCCAAAATATTTTTCCTTGTGTCCGTTTTTTTAAGCGGGAATCTGATATAAAAAATACATCAAATTTATAGTCTACTCAAAAGTGCTTTAGATTTTACTAATCATTGTATAAGCCACTAATTTTTTATCCTTTTCCAACGTGTAAATATCATGTGAGATTTTATATGAGTATTTCAGACATCAGATCTCATATGAGGTATGATATATGTGATGTCATCTGCAATTTTATATATTATGGGATCTCATGAGATCTTATATGAGATCTCATATGATATTTTCATGCGGGTTTGCACTTTCTATTTAAAAACAGAGTAATACATTCAATACGTATTAGTATTTAATATGTAGAAGCAACCTATTTATTCATTTTATCTGATCTGTAAACATATGAATATTTATATGAAAATGATCATGTCTACACCTTAAACTGCAAACCGTCGGGCCCGCCAAGTATGTATGGGAGATTGGAAGACCACCCCTGCTAGAGCAGCTCTATAGACTTCTATTGCCCTCCCAAGATGCGTAATATTATAGAAATTTCAAAATTGAGAAAGAATAATGAAAAATGGTGATATGGTGGTAACTATGTAATTTTTTTATATAGGCTTTGACTTTTCGTAAATATCTGAATTCTTATGAATTTTAGAAATAAAAAGAAGGCATAGTAGTTATATGATTAAAATAATTTTCGCTCATATGGGCGTAAAGTGCGTAGGTTCTATAAAGTTTTGTAGGAGTATGTGAGCTATTGCGCCTGTTAAGCGTTAAGTAGTACTTTATCCTCGCTGGCTGAATATGTTTGATGAGTAGGTACTAAAAGTTGTATTATGTCAGTCAAGTTAACCTATGGGTACTTGACTACAATAAACTGATTCCAGAACTTCCTTGTGTTTAATTTGTATAGAAGAATGAACAAATTTGAATACATTTCTGAGAACAGTTATACAATTGTTTCGCAGAGTTGTTTGCATTACTTGACTATCGGTAATTGATTTCACAACTTTCGTTTGTTTGATTTACAATGAATAATTTGAATGTACTTATATATAATATTATACAATTCAAATAATTTTTCCCACATGGACGTAAAGTGCGTAGGTTCTATAAAGTTTTGTAAGAGCTGTATATATGAGCTATTACGCCCCTTGGGCGTTAAGTAGTAATTTATGCTCGCTGGCTGAATATGTTTGATGAGTAGGTACGAAAAGTTGTATTATGTCAGTCAAGTTAACTTATGGGTACTTGACTACAATAAATTGATTTCAGTACTTTCTTGTGTTTAATTTGTACAGAAAGATTAACAAATTTGAATACATTTCTGAGAACAGTCATACAGTAGTTTCCGAGAGTGGTTTGCATTACTTGACTATCGATAATTGATTTCACAACTTTCATTTGTCTGATTTGCAGTGAACAATTTGAATGTACTTACTTACATATAATTTGTTCATTATACAATGACTCAAAGAAGTAAAAGACTTTTTCACTGGTATTTTTTTTATTTCTTTTACAAAATCATAAATATTATTATTTAATAGATATTATACAGAAAAAACGTCTATACTTGCCTTATTTTATACTTTCGTAGAAAGTTTTATATTAACAATATTATTATTTGTACAGTCATGAAAAAAATTATTATCATTTGCAGAGAGTGCTTATTGAATAGATGAGATTGGAAGAAATAAAAAGACTAAACAAAAATTGTGTTGTTAAAACGTACTTAAAAAAGAATTTTTTTTTAAACGTGTTAATTGTATTAAAAAAATATTTTCTTAACTTTAAGGAACAAAAGGCCACATTCACTCCCGTCTAGAAAGTACCACACACATACTTGTATTTCTAATTTATTCCTGTTTAGCGCTGATTGCATTTTGCAGCCTTGGCTTTGCTCCGATTGTAAATTCTGTCGGCATCAGTACTTGATAGTTAATTAGAAACAAACATAGGCGTTGCAATTTCTAGAAGTAGAATATGTGACTTTTTGATCCTGAAATAAAGGAATAAACACAAAAAAATCTTAATATCAAGTATATCAATACGTTTTCCTAGTAATTTGATAATTACGATCTTGCAAAATATGTACCTGATTTAAATATTACATTTTTCTCATACCCTGTCGGAAAGTGTTGTCTTCCCACCCTGCTCTCACGGCCGAAAGTGCCACATTCTCTCACGCCTAGAAACTGCGACGCGCATAAGCCTCGCAATTTCAGGCGTGAGGTTATGTGGCACTTAAGACCCTGAGATCAGGTTGAGAAGACAATAATACACTTTTCTCCGCAGGGAATACAAGAGAAAAAATAATATACGCTACGCGGGCGGAAATGAAGGCATCAATTCCCGCGTTTTTGCGACCCTCGCCTTCGGCACGGGTGCGCAAGCGCACACGCGAAGAGAGAATGCCTTCCTTCCTACCCTTGTAGCGTAATGTACTATTTTGGCAACGCTGGGCCGAAAGTACCACATTCTCTCCCTGCGCAAAAACGGAAATGTGGTTTTTCCGTCCTGTTATTGCGAAAAATAGTATAGCTCATGGAGAAAAAAGGCCAGCCCACGGCACGTGTTTACCACCCTCGCCTTCTGCTCGGGTGTCAATTTGAACGTGCTATGGATCGGCCAAATCTTTCTCTCCCTAGGTGCATAATATACTATTAAATTGAAACATTTTTTTTCAGTACAAAGTCTAAATTAGCAAAAAGGTCTGCAAGTCAAGACTTAACTTCAGATGAAAACATTACAGAAATAATAGAAATATTTCAAGAATGCAATGACTATACAGAAAATGATCAAAGATCTAAGAATAATATTGATCACGATATTTTCAATGATCAATTCCAATACGATGATCATAATGTTGACAGTGATGGCTCTAATCGACATGAACAAGTATCAGATATAGTAAAAAATGTTGACGTTCAGTATGAAATTGCAGATATTGGAAACGAAAATACTTTACATTTTATGAATGATGGTAGTTGTTCTACTGAAGATTATACAGCGGAAGATGAAACAGCTGCTATTTCTAGTATAAGCAGTAATATTTTCAGTGATTTACACTTGAAAGGTAGAAGAATTGTCGATGTAAATTATTTATTGCAGTCATTCGTTGATCTCTACAAAAAACATTCTCTTACAAAATGCTCTGCACCTAATATTAATGCAACAGAATCAGTAGAGAAAGGTTTAGGCACCAAATTTTTTTTTGAATGCCGTAACTGCAAATTTCAACAGTGGATTTCCTCCGAACAGGAGAAACATAAAAGTTTTCCTATAAATAAAATGAGCGTATTAGCAACTGTTGTTACTGGTACAGGTTATGAAGGCCTTAAGCAACTCTGTGCAGGAATGAACATATTGTGTATGTCACCATCAAATTATATAAAGATTCGAAAGTCATTGGTGCCTATTATCGAGCAAGCAGCAAACGACGAAATGAAAAAAGCTGGAGAAATAGAAAGGCAAATTGCCATCGAAAAGGGACATGTGATTAATGGTATTCCATGGATAGAAGTTGAAGGAGATGGTGGTTATGGTAAAAGAAGTTATAGAACTGGCAAACATGATTCCCTACTTTGTGTTGGCGTTATTATTGGCGTTGAAACAAAGAAAGTATTAAGTGTTGAAATCCGACAAAAGTATTGTTTAACGTGTTACAAAGCTGCAAAATTACAAAGAAAAGCACATGCACATAGGTGCTTCAAAAATTGGAATTATAATAAAAGTTCTTCTAGCATGGAAACCGATTGCATTTTAAAAGGATTTCAAAAGAGTATAAAAACACACAATTTAATATATAAAACATACATTGCTGATTGAGATAGCGCCACATACAATGCTTTATTAAAAAATGACGTATACGGAAAATATGGTGTACGAATCGGTAGATTATATTGTTACAACCATTTATTTAGAAATATGTGCAATAAGATTGTAGATGCTTCTAGAAATAAAATCAACCGATCAGCTGTAACTGGTAACATTTTAAATTTCAGAGATTTTATTAAAAAATCAGCTTTTAGAGTTCGTAAAGCCATAATGTTTCATACAAATCAACGTATAAAAGAAAATTGTTCAGAGAAAGATAAAATAAAAGAGCTTCAACGAGATATTTTTAATGTTGTTAATCATGTTTATGGGCAACATAAAAATTGTAAAAGTCGTGGTTTGAATTGCACTGGGCGTAAAAACCAAAAGAATTGGATTCATGTTTTAAAGGCATGTCGTATTTATGATACAATAGAAGAAGCAGTTAAAAAAGTAAGTTGCCATGCTAAAAGTTTATTGCGTAAAGTGACAACAAATGCTTCAGAAAACTACAATTCCCGAGTCGCCAAATATATCGACGGAAAACGTACAAACCACACTTTCGCAGATTCTTATTATATCAGATGTTTGGTTGCAGCAATTAAATATAATACTGGATCTGTATACGAAACATTAAGTCGCTATATCGAAGAAGATTTTGATGTTGCTATTGACGTAGAAGCAGAGCATAAAGCTAAGATATTTAGAAATAGAGTATTGTCAGAGTCGAAAAGCAAGCAAAAGAAAACAGTTGCCTTTAAAGACGATGCGAAAGAATATGGAGATAACCATCAAGAACCTGATGTTCCAAAGGAGGTATATGATGAGTTAGTTC
Source organism: Torymus aiolomorphi (assembly GCA_036365515.1). Taxonomy (NCBI): domain Eukaryota; kingdom Metazoa; phylum Arthropoda; class Insecta; order Hymenoptera; family Torymidae; genus Torymus; species Torymus aiolomorphi. The sequence goes on along the minus strand of CM070875.1, from coordinate 64,208,921 downwards.
ATAATCACTTTCAAGAGTTAGAAGCGGATAGAGACAATCGAGAAGAAATAGAAAAAAATACAATCGAACAGAATCAATCAGATGAGTGGTATGAAAGAAGACGAAAGCTACTGACAGCATCTAAATTTGCATAATTTGCAAAGCAAGAGATTCTACATCCTGTGCAGGGAATGTTATGAGTATATTATACCCTATTCCATTAGATTTACCTCAGCTACAATATGGACATGACATGGAGAAAGCCGCTATTCCTTTAGTGGAAGATAAAATGAACGTTAAAATTGAATCAGCTGGTTTATTGATCGACAGCGAAAAACCATATTTAGGTGCAAGTTTAGATGGGAAAATAGGAGAAGATGGAATGATTGAAATTAAATCGCCATATACTGCCCGTTACTTAACACCCTTACAAGCAATTAAAAAACTGAAGAATGTTAGGGGTATTTTTCATCCATCTAATGTTAAAAAATTAGATAGAAACCATTCATATTATTATCAGGTTCAAGGATCACTTCATATCAGTCAAAGGAAGTATTGCTTATTTATTCTGTATACACCAAAAGGGATTCACATAGTAAGGGAAGAGTATGACAGAGAATTTTGGAAGATTAAAATGGAACCAAAATTGACAAGATTTTATATGGAATGCTTGTTACCGGAAATTGTTGATAGTCGCGTACGTAGAAATATGCCTATCAAAGAACCAACTTATATTCAAAATGCTATAAGAGAAAAAGAAAGTCGTGCTGCAGCTCGACGCGCCAAACAAGAATTGGCAAACAATAATAAACAAGTGAAACAGAAAAATAAGTCGAAAAACAATAAAATTGATTTAAATGTAATCGAAAATGAGAACATGTTGGAAGCATACCATGAGGATGGTGTAGAGGAAAATCATACTAAAGTAGATTTGAAGTCTTTTCAATCCGCAATAAAAAAAACATCCATAATCACTAAAATGAGAAAAGAATTGCAAAAAATGTCAAGTATTGTATCTAGGAAAAGAAGTAATACAGAACTAATGTCTTACCCAAATATTAAAAAATCCAAAGAAACTTTTAGTGGGCCACATTCAGCTTTAAGTAATGACGAATGTAAAAAATTACTCGATGTATGTAATTCATCAATAAATATTAATCAAGTTATTTCCAATATAATGAATATTAATGATATGTTACTTGACGATGCTATAGAAACATTTATGAATGTAGTTAGACGTCATTTACCTGATTTTGAAATTCATATTGTTCAACATTTTGTTTATGTAAAGTTACTGAAACCTCCAATTAAAGTAAAACATATACAAATAGTGGGAGGAAACCAATTTAAACATTGGATCTGTATATTTTTTGACGGATGCGATTTGTTTATTTACGATAGTCTTAATCGTTTGGAATACGACTTTCTGCATGCACAAGAAAAACAGTATTTACAAACACGATATGGCTACATTAAATCATCTGACATTATATTTGTTCCAGTCACCAGACAACCAGATAACGTTAGTTGTGGTATTTATGCGGCTGCATTTGTCACCGAAATAAGTTTAGGAACTGATCCTTCGATGGTAAATTATTCTGGAAATGCTTATCTAATGAGGCAACACTTAGTTAAGATAATAACCGAACGCAAATTGCAACGTTTTCCTCGCGCATGAGATATTTAGTTATGGCATGACCTTCATATAATTTTTGTATTACAGCATGACAGTTTTTTGGTGATGGTGTATTAATTTATCGCTAGTAAACTTGACTATTCATTAGAAATAATTAGAATCTTATGTAGAAGCTTATATCTCTCTATTACTTATCTGGAAGTGTGAAGTAACATTTTAATAGTATGATAGAAACATGATTTACATTTTTTTAATAAAGAAAAATTAAATGTATCGCTATGTGTTTATGTACGAAGCCTGCCTATTGCAGGGGTGGAGGAGGGTTTTTATAATGAAATGTTACATGATAATCATATTATAAGTATCATATTCCACTGTCAGATGACACGTCAAATAATATTATAATAAAAAAAATATTGACTGAAACAATAATGAAACAAGACACAGATATCCATAATAAAAATAACACAAAATATAATTATATTTGTTTAAGAAGCCTGCCTATTGCAGGGGTGGCGGAGGGTTTTTTACAGCATGACAGTTGTTTGGTGATGGTGTATTAATTTGCCGCTACTAAAAAAAATTAATTATTCCTACAAATAATTAGAATTTTATGTAGAAACTCATATCTCTCTATTAATTTTCTGGAAGTGTCAAGTAACATTTTAATAGTATGACACAGGCATGATTTTCATTTTTTTAATAAATAAAAATTACATGTATCTCTATGTGTTTATGTAAGAAGCCTGCCTATTGCAGGGGTGGAGGAGGGTTTTTATAATGAAATTATAATAGAAAAAAATATTGACTGAAACAATAATGAATTAAGACACAGATATCTATAATAAGAATAACACAATACATAATTATATTTCTTTAAGAAGCCTGCCTATTGTAGGGGTGGCGGAGGGTTTTTTACAGCATGACAGTTGTTTGGTGATGGTGTATTAATTTGCCGCTAATAAAAAAATTAATTATTCCTACAAATAATTAGAATTTTATGTAGAAACTCATATCTCTCTATTAATTTTCTGGAAGTGTCAAGTAACATTTTAATAGTATGACACAGGCATGATTTTCATTTTTTTAATAAACAAAAATTACATGTATCTCTATGTGTTTATGTAAGAAGCCTGCCTATTGCAGGGGTGGAGGAGGGTTTTTATAATGAAATTATAATAGAAAAAAATATTGACTGAAACAATAATGAATTAAGACACAGATATCCATAATAAGAATAACACAATACATAATTATATTTCTTTAAGAAGCCTGCCTATTGTAGGGGTGAAGGAGGGTTTTTATATCAAAATCATATAAATTAATTAAAAACTTGATCGTAATCGATACTATTATTATATTATAAGAATCATAGTCCATTGTAAAATAATACAATGTTAAATACTATACCAGACAAATGGTTTTCCTGTGTTATTTTAAAATGCATGGCTTCGTCACTACTGCTTCAATCAAATTTGTACTTTGAAAATTTTACTTCAATAATTCACTTTGCTAATACACAAATAGATTCACTTGCTGTCGTCAATTACCTCCGAAAAGTTCAAATTTTATTTGATTCGGCAGTCGATAACTTCATTAGGTAAGATATATTATCTATATTTCCTTTAACAAATGATAAAAATGTTTACGTCGTTTTTATATGTTTTAGGTACGAGCGTGGGTCTACTAATATGTTTATGAATACTCTAACGTAAGTAACTATTTTCTATTCAATAAACAGTACATAAAAAGAGTAACATAATGTACAAGTTTGGTTTAGCGTAAGCTTTTCTTATTCAAACGATCACTTCAAAGGATTAATTTCTAGCACTTATAGTGAAATGAACTATTAAACTATGTTTGGAAAACAACACAGATAATTTATAAGCAGGAGAAACTAAAAACACATTGTTAAATTTTCAGATACCAGACATGCAGGGCTAACGACATCCATTGATAGTCCGGACGAACACATACCAAAAGGAAATTTCTATTTCCTTCTTAAAAGGTGATAAGCGGCCATGTTAAAGCATCTAAAGGCTTGATTTTGATTGGTCGATAAGAAGAAGGCGCGAGAAATTTACCGTGTTTGAATTTTTTAAATGGAACTTTTACATTCAATGACTGAGTGATTTTTAATTTAATCAAAATAAATGAATTCCTCTCTTTAAAAAAATCATGGCCGCAAGTAGTGGCTCATTAAAAGAATCGACGTGATTGGTTATTTGAAAAAAACGCGAATATTTGAATTTTTTAGATTGAAAATGTGTTTTTGCCCTTAAAAAAGCGACCGGCGAATGTTGTGTAGCGTTTAAAGATTGATTTGATTGGTCTGTAACATTTTATTTTTTTCTTAAAAATGTATCTAATTATCTTATTATTTAAACTAATTAAAACTAAATCGTAATGAAAAATAGCGTACATAACCTCAAAAAGAAAATAGTAAGCGCGAAGCGCGTTTGAATATTGCTCGTATGAATAAAAACGTAATGCTTTTGGACCGGGCTCGTATTGAATTTACGACGAATCATCGGCTGTGTTGGCTATGGTTATAACCACTGTGGCTTTTTGAGTATACGGGTGTCGATGCGCAGACGCGTGACCGCGAGCTTGACTCTTGACATTAAAAAGCACCAAGTTTTTTCAAGTAAGAAATTAAGAAAACGGACAGCAAGGCCAAGAACGAAACGGCCAAAGACGTGGAAGAAGAAGCTTCGTCCTGACATGGATTTGGACAACGAAAATTTCCTTGGTAATAATCCAAATGAGATCATTATATCTTTTTGAAAAGTTTTTATTAATTTATATTGAATATTTTGTTTCATTGTACTCCCCAGCTCGGAGACCAAGAAAATGAACAGCGAGGTGGCCGAGCGCTTAGTGAAAGTAAAATAATAATTATAACAATATTAAAACTTACTTTTATTATATAAACATTACTTAATATTAGTATAATAATCTTATATTGTACCATTTTATACATATTTAATTGAAATATTTTTTAGGAAATACAGAAATAAAATAAAAAAAATAAATACAAAATAAAATAAAATAAATACGGAAATACGCGCGAAAAAGGCCCTGTCATTCTTCGTTAACAAAAATAAGGTGTATAAGTGTAACACGGGAAGAAAAACTATTTGAGACTTGGGTGAGGTGCTTTCTCCGTACATAGGTACAATTTGCGATCTTTTAGCACGCCATCTGTAAAATACCATGCGGTGGCCTTGAGAACTGAGCGAGAGGGAATAGTTCTTATGGGCCGACCGCACGGTATTTACAGATGGCGCACTAACGTGTGATCACGAATAGCGTCGGCCGGCTCCCACGGCGTTCCCAGCGATCGCGATGACAGCGGATGTACTGCTGTAGTACGTCGTCCTCGTGGTAACTCGTCAAAAACAGCAAAGCAGCGCAGGCGGTCGTGAGAGCAGATTTGGTAATCCCTTTCTCGTTCCTATCCTCTCTTATGGGGGGGGGGCTGATCGTATTTCTCTTTTGTTGCAGGCTGCTCGGGCAGCGGGAAGCGGGAACCAAGACCACTGCTGCAGACTGTTCTTTTCATGTGATAATGTTATCCGGGTGAATTATTTATTAGCTATATGTGGTTTGTAGGTGTTCGACTCTCCCTGCTTGACTCCCAGAGTAGTAGCTGCGTGTAGCTGATCTGCTGTTTGTGACTTGATCAATCCGTGTGCTAAGGCTGTCCCTGGCAGTGAGACGAGTTAAGGTCTCCAGTAGTCATACCTTCTCAGCAGTAAGTGTGGCTGTTGATCTAGCAGTTGGATGCTAGTTAGACTATCCTAAGTAAACTGGTGTCCTTGGATAGTCACCAACCTGGACCGGCTAGCCTAACTTTGTTGCCTCTCATACAGCTCTAGCAGTGGTTGGAAAGTGCCAGTGCTTTAGATGTGAGGGGACAAGGTAATTAGGAACTGGGGAAAAACGCAAAAGTGCTGTGCTTGTATTTAAATGCGATACGAGTAGGTAGTTATTATTGGTAAGATTAGTTCGGCTTATCAATTTATAAGGTTAGTCAGGGTACAAGAACTCGTATCAGCGGATCTGTAGTATTAAGAGGACGTCGGATATCGGCAGTAGGAATCTGTTTTATCATAACCTCAAAACACTTCATTTTTGGGTTTTCATTCAATATTCTGAATATTTCAACTAAAAAAAAAGACTTGTCCCCCATTCAATTTTTATTGATGAATATAACGAAATGTTTCTCCAACGTGTAAAGCTTTTTGTTTTCTCAAAAACTTGGAACTACGTTGCGCTATGTGTAAGTCTTATGGGGTAGATGAGGTGACTGCTCCATTTGATTAATTACAAAATTCAGCAACACTTTTCACGGAAAGAAATAGTTGTCCCCCCTAGATAAAATTTTGATGAATGTTATCGTAATTATCTTATATCATAAAAGTTAGTAATCTCAGAGGAAACTTGGAAATACAAAACGAACTGTAAAGAAGTAGAGACAAGAACTTCTTTACCATTTGAAATATTGATTTGTAATGTATTTAGTGACCGCGAGAGGGCGATACAGACATTTTGGGTATAAACAAGAAACGATCGAAAAGGACCTAGGATTTTTTTCATGCAAAAGTACTTTAAATTGACTCAAACTTGATTTTAATAAAATTATATGTTACAGCGCATTAACTAAACAAAAATTTGTATTATATAACTTTTCAATTTTAATAATAAATTAAAAATATTACTTGTTATGATTTGCATAATATTTAAAAAAAAACATAGTTTTTGTTATCATGCGGTAAATAGTAAAGTTAATAAGAGAAAAATTTACCGTCTAAAGACATTAATGACTGTCTCTTACGGACATGTTACCGCGCAATGGTCATCGTCATATTGTGGGTATATTCCGAGGGTATATTCCGATACTGGAATCGTAAGTTAATTTGGCAACCGCGCAATCCCAGTGACGACCAATAACATTTTTCTGACCATGTCGTACGTCCTGAAACGGTCAATAACGGTTTTTGACTACTGGAGCTGTGTTCCGTATCTGTAAACAAGAATCAGCTGGTTAAGCACTCATGATTGACTTCATCTCAAAACTATCATCAAAAACCTGCTGGTTAAGCGTTGACATTCACAAATATTTTAAAGCTTTCTCCGTTGTTCGGATCAAGTAAAACTATTTCTTCTTGTTCACTATATTCATTGTTGTATTTTGTATCGAATGAACAAATATGCAAAACCAAATAAAGTCTTTTTTATTGCATTAGTGGTGATCAGCGCTTAACCGTTGATCTCAAATCTTGTTTGAGATCAATCAGCGTAACCAGCTGATTCTTGTTTACAGATACGGAACACAGCTCCAGTAGTCAAAAACCATTATTGACCGTTTCAGGACGTACGACATGGTCAGAAAAGTGTTATTGGTCGTCACTCGGATTGCGCGGTTGCCAAATTCACTTACGATTCCAGTATCGGAATATACCCCGATACTGGAATCGTAAGTTAATTTGGCAACCGCGCAATCCCAGTGACGACCAATAACACTTTTCTGACAATGTCGTACGTCCTGAAACGGTCAATAACGGTTTTTGACTACTGGAGCTGTGTTCCGTATCTGTAAACAAGAATCAGCGGGTTAAGCACTCATGATTGACTTCATCCCAAAACTATCATCAAAAACCTACTGGTTAAGCGTTGATATTCACAAATATTTTAAAGCTTTCTCCGTTGTCCGGATCAAGTAAAACTATTTCTTCTTGTTCACTACACTGAGAGAAATTTTTTCTCAAAATGTTTATATTTAACATTTATATTTTACATGGCATTGTAACTATTAAAATATATATGTTAATAGTTACAGTGCCATGCTAATAGTTAAAATACCATGTTAAATATAAACATATTTTTCTCTCAGTGTATTCATTGTTGTATTTTGTATCGAATGAACAAATATGCAAAACCAAATAAAGTCTTTTTTTCTTTTTTATTGCATTAATGGCGATCAGCCATTGATCTCGTTGATCTCAAATCTTGTTTGAGATCAATCAGCGTCACCAGCTGATTCTTGTTTACAAATCCGGGCTGTGTTCCGAATTGCCTGCAGCAAGCAGAGTGAGAGAGATAGCGCGATATGATGAAATGCGTTAGACAAGGACAGAAGTTACTGGCCAGCTGCTGGCAGCAGTAACGGAACATACCCTGTTCGTGTATGACGTATTAGGTCCGTTAGTCCGTGGGTGCGTTCCGTTATTGCTGCCAGCAGCTGGCCAGTAACTTCTGTCCTTGTCTAACGCATTTCATCGTATCGCGCTTATCTCTCTCACTCTGCTTGCTGCCGGCAATTCGGAACACAGCCCCAATATCGGAATATACCCCGTGTTGTTTATGCATGACGCTGATCACAGCTGTCATTAGTCGAGTGTCGAGCCGTGACGCGTCCCCCGCGCAGCCTCCGACGAAGTGACGACAATGCCAGCTGATCGCCGACCACGACGGCGACGAGGTACGGTACCTCACACCGCGTGCGGAGCACACCCACCGACCCCACGAGACCATGAGGAGAGCGCCGCGCGCCGCAATGCCATAACCTCACTTGACTACATTACTACAAAGACATTTTCTAGGAGAAGACAAAAAAGTAAGTCATTCGAAAGTTAATTTATTTATTTATTTTAATGAGAGTACTGAAGTTCAAGACGTACCTCATATGTCTGAACCAACTTATAATAAAGGTAGATGTAACTGTAGATTTGATGCGCTTTTTACGACTTTTCATTCCAAAGATCCCTTTTCATTCACTAAAAATAATTTAAACTTTATACACACTGTGTTATAGATGCTGAAAGATTATACACCAAGTTTCAGATCTAAATAATCAGCAAGTGTGCAGATAATGCATTTTCTGTGTGTATTTCAAGAAGTTTTCAAGAAAAAAGCTCTTTTCTCCATACTGGCTAATTGAGTAGATCTAAAATTGGATATACAATCCTTCAGCATGTATTGCAAAGTGTGTATGTAATTCTGACAAACTTTAAGCGAGGGTGAGGAGGTCTTAGTTGGAAATGCACATCGGCTTTTTCGACTTTTCATTCCAAAGATCCCTTTCTATTCTCTACAAATATCTTAAACTTTACACACACTATGTTGTACATGCTGAGGGATTACATACTAGGTTTCAGTTCTAAATAATCAGCAAGTGTGGAGATACTGCATTTTCTGTGTGTTTTTCAAGAAGTTTTCAAGAAAAAAGTTATTTTCTCTATACTGGCTAATTGAGTAGATCTGAAGTTGGATATACAATTCCTCAGTATGTATTGCATAGTGTGTGTGTAATTGTGGTAAACTTTATGCGAGGATGAGGAGGTCTTAGTTGGAAATGCACATGCGCTTTTTCAACTTTTCATTCCAAAGACCCCTTTCCATTCTCATATGTTTGAATGTTCACGGTGAACGAAATATCGAAAATTTCCAAATTCAGTTTTTTTTATATTATCTCTTAGAGATATGCATAAAACATGTACAAACTGCAAAATAAGTTGTTTCCAAAGTGATTATCCCCCCAAACCATCCCTAAAACCACCCCGACGAGACAATAAATGACAAACAAAATTGGTAGCATCAGAGTTTATTAATTTAAGACAAATTTTATGGCTGATATTTCTTCGAGATGCTGCCCTATCATTGTAAAAAAATTGGCGATATGAAATTCGAACCGGATCCTTTCGCTTCGGTGGTGCAAAGGGGCTAAAATAGCGTAAAATACACGAAAAATACGGAGAAAAAATCATGTCTTGTGAGTTTATGAATTTAAGACAAATTTTATTTGCTGATATTTCTTCCAGATACTGCCCTAGTATTGAAAAAAAATTGGCGATATGAAATTCGAACCGGATCCTGTCGCTTGGGGGGTGCAAAGGGGCTAAAATAGCGTAATATACACGAAAAATACGGAAAAAATCATATCTCGTGAGTTTATTAATTGAAGACAAATTTTATGGCTGATATTTCTTCCAGATACTGACCTAGCATTGAAAAAAAATTGGCTATATGAAATTCGAACCAGATCCTTTCGCTTGGGGGGTGCAAAGGGGCTAAAATAGCGTAATATACACAAAAAATACGGCGAAAAAATCATGTCTCGTGAGTTTATTAATTTAAGACAAATTTTATGGCTGATATTTCTTCGAGATGCTGCCCTAGCATGGTAAAAAATTGGCGATATGAAATTCGATCCGGGACCTTTCGTGCGGGGGGTGGGGGGTTAATGGGCTAAAACAGAAAAATACACAAAAAATACCGAAAAAAATCAGTTCTAGAGAGTTTATTAACTTGAGACAAATTTTGTGGTTGAAAATAATTCATTATGTTGCTATAAAAATTGTACTATTACAAAGCTTGCTTTAGGATAATGCAATTTGTTGGTTAGAAATTTCACTGGAATCAGAACAGTATTCATAGTCCATTGTTAACTACAGATAAACTTTTAATATTTTTTTGTCATACAAAACCACATTTCAAGTGATTAATACTATTTATACTTATAGTTTTTGTTTAAATATTTCATTATTCCAAACTTTGCGGGTTTTATTCGGCCCAATCAGTCAAGACCGTAAGCGAAAAACTGAAGTCACCGTCGATCAATCGGGGGCTCCTTTTAAACTGACTTGGCCAATTGGAATAGTTTTATTTCGGCTTCACATTTCCTCCATCATTCTTCTAAGAGAGGAATATATTCGTAATAATAGGCTAATGTAAAATATATGTGAGAAAAATGATTTTTTCTTTAGTATGCCAAAACTTATTCCATCGCCATAATACTTTCCCTGATTAAAAAAAAATATTAAATCCTATTGGATCCTATTAAATTCCCTATATAGTCCATGTATTAAGTCAGTAAAAAATCCTCATTAAAGTCGATTCAACTAACAGCTTTTTAAAGGAATGAATGGGTTTTTTTAATCAGGGTTATTTGTAAGAAATTAATTGAAAAACAAAAATTGTTTTGGTTTTTGTATTTTTTCATACCTCCATTAGGTCGTCGAAAATGTTCTTCAGAAAACTCTAAGGAAAATTAGTTTTCGATATACGTGTCCGTAATATTCGATTTTACCAACTCTTTTGCCGACGTAAAATACGATTTCACGTACCCGATTTTGTACGTTGGCAAACGAGTCCTTAAAATTGAATGATGAACAAGCATATCCAAATAGCATATTGTGCAACAAGGGGAGAAAATGAGCTGAAAACTCCTCACCTGAGTCTGAAATAGCTCTACTTTCCGTGATGAGTAAACACCTTTTTTTTAATGAATCCGTGAGAGATCCTTTTTGTATGCATAAAAGTTGTGTAGGCATAGGGGATCGCGCATTTCGAGACATGTACTATCCAGTTACAAATCATAGCATTTTCTGTTTTTATTTGCATAGCTTATTACAAATATAATCGTCCTTCTTATATTTAATTTAAATCGAAATGTAATTTTTTTTCAATTGTTTGTATATGTGGTAATAACTCTTGTTATTTTACCATTGAAACTTTAAAAATTATCTTATATCATTCTAAACAAGCCAAAAAAGTATATAATATATAAATTTGACACTAAGAGAACAATTTTACAAAATTACGTTGAAGTTAGCAGGGAAAGAATTTTTTTTTCCCGCTAAACTTTGAAAAAACGCTCGGAATTCGCTATTTTCTATGCGACTTTTAATCGTGGAGAAATGCATATTTCAAACAACTGTAAAAAAAAATACTATTTTGACGCGAACAAGTATAAGACCATGGTACCATGTAAAGTAACACCAGTCCTTCTGTTAGGGGCGCCTAATGTAATTTTTTTTCTCATTTAAGTTTACAAAATATCGTTTCTTCTTATACTTAATAGTATATTTCGATACAAGTGCGAAAGTATTGATTCTAGCACACGAGTGTAGAACAATCTTTCGCACGTGTATCGAACGATATATCTGTACAGGGGAAGTAAAAGCGATTTTAAAAATGTATGTATATGTAAAATAGCATTTTAGGCATACTGAATCGAAAAAATATGATTATGCATGTACTGATTTCATCCATTAGATTTATGGCCTACGAGATGCATTTCGCATACGTTACGGAATACTCAAGCAGAGAAAATCATTTGCATCGGCGAAAAATTTTCCTGTTAGTTTTTCTATAACAGGAAAATCGGGAAGAGATGGCCTGTGCCCGGCTGGCGTTGGCTCGCGCCGCTCGCGCGACTCCGCTACGCTCAAAGACATAATATAGATATCCATTCATATACACACGATCAGTGCGACTTGAGTCGGGACGGAGTGGGGGAAGCGGTAGAAGGTGGTTCGGCTGACGCATGGCTCACGAGAGTCGGCGGCGCTCGAACAAAACTATACAGCGCGCGATCAGTTCCTGGAATCGCTGCGAAGCGGGGGAAATCGGAGAGAGTCGGCACGGCCGTACGGCCGCCGCTGGCTCGCGTGAGTCCGCTGCGCTCGAACCTCGAATATGTGAGAGCCTCCGTCGCAGAAGCGGGCTAGCAGGCGCGCGCGGTGCATTTTTGGTTGTAAAATACGCTCTGTTTAACTCGCTTATAATCGTATGCGGAGTCTAAAAAAAAACAAAAGACATATATCGATAGACTTTTTCCTGCTCTTTCCAATGGTGCTATGTTTGTAACTCCGAAACGCTTTCTTCTGGTCGGAAATTCAAGTTGAAAGTTCAAAGTCATTTTTCTCACAGTAAATCATGTTCTCTTTTGAAAATGCATTTTACCATTGGAAAGTACAAGTCTTAAGCTTCAAGACCCTAATTTTTCGAGTTGGAGAAATGAAGGATTCAAAAGTAATAAGATTAAAAAAGAGGCGAGCGGCCGCGAGTGCTCTTCGCGCTGCGCTCCAGCGGACTCTCAAACATCATTTTTATTAATATAGGTCATATATTTCACTTTTCTAGAATTTTTAATTTCTCTACGTTTTTCAGAAAACTATGCTTTCATTGGATAATATGTGGCGCAATCATTTTACTATAATAATCAATGTAGTTTGACGACAATAGTCATTTACCATAAAAGATAGGATTCTAAAATTGAACACAAAAGAATGATAATTTTTTCAGACAATTTAATTCATGATGCCGTAGCACTTTACCTAATCCAAGAAATAATAACTAAATACACTAAAACATCTTTTGATTTCGTTAAAGAAGTAAATGTTTAAAAAATATACACAACTTCTAGAATCTTCTTCATCACTATGAAGATTTTTCTGTTAAAGTGGTATTGTCATCGGACTATACCAACGCCACAAGATCTTTACGAGTGGGTAACAATATTTTGAAAATATTGTTTGGTTTTTTTCATCAAAAGATGAATATTTAAAAACTATACATAAACTAAAACAAGGGTTAGATTCAGCAAAAACAGTGCCTGAAAATCCATCGTTTCACTATATCAAATTATTAGCAGATACTGGAAAGTTAGATCTAAAACGATTTTCAGTATCAGGAACTTCCCAATTGTATCATATACCTATTCGAATAAAAATGAAAAAAATTAGAAATTAACAGGATCGAAAGTTAAATTTGTGACCTACTAATAAAAATGATGTTTGAGGCTTTATTGTTTAATGATATTTTTCAGTATGAAAAACCGAAATGGTTCACCACATTTATTAGTATAGAGTTTGCTCGGGCGCAGCGTGAAGAGCGCGTGCGGCCGCTCGTCGCTGTCTGTGTTACTATTGAACCCTTCATTTCTCGAACTCAAAAAATTAGGGTTTTGTAGTTTAAGAATTGTACTTTGAGAAAAATGACTCTGAATGTCAACTTGAATTTCCGACTAGAAGGAAGTATTGTTTCGGAGTAAAAGCGATAGCAACATTGGAATGAGCAGGAAAAAATCTATCGATAAATGTCTTTTGTTTTTTTTCTTAGAGACTTAGCATACGATTATATGCGAATTGAACAAAGTGTATTTTACGCTAAATATGCGCCTCCCATTATAGGTATTATATAATCGCGATCAGTATGACGTGTGACACTGCCTCTGGCCGGTGAAAGCTGGGGAAACGTCAGCTCGGCAAGTATAATCAGAAGACGACGCAAAACACACGTACGTTTCTATTTGCCGAGCGTCGCTAAGTACATGACGTGCGTGATTCCTATTTATTTATTTTCTTTAAAGAACTTCACATCAAAGAAAAATGGATGTTTTTGAATATTAGTTACATCGACAAGAGACAAAGTTAAAAAATACTACACATCCCTTTGATTTCCAATAAAGCTTTGCACACCAGTTGATCGCAGAAAAAAATTCTTTTTCAAATACTTTTTTGCTTTTATAATTTTAGTATAAAATACAATCTTTTCCTGATCTGTTTTCATAACCAATTCCTTAATTCTGCTTTTTAACTTTGTTTCCAATCATATTAAATTCAATACAATTAAATTACCTTTGTGACGAACAAATAGGTTTGGTACTCCTATTCCCATAATTTGATGGGAGTAAAAGTCATTTCCTTAGGGCTGTACTGCGTAATTCCAATGGTTATTGTGACAGAAGAAGAGAAGAATGCAAAACATACTTAAAGAATTAAACAGAAATATTTTAAATAGTCGTAGCTGACATATGATCATGGTTAAGAAATATTAGAAATCAATTTTATGAAAAACTGTTAACTATAAACGTGTCGGATGAACCTCCCTCTAATACATATAAAGAAGAGCATACATACATGATTATTATAAAAATCTGTCATGAAAGTATCTTTAATTAATTTATATTACCTTATTTAAATACGTAAAATCCCTTTAATTGCTTATTTGGCGATAAACCTTGCATTTATACCTATAAATAAGCATTTAGACATTATTATCACTTAACTTATGATTTTATATGATAAAATATACTATCATTTTTTACAAAAATACTATTATTAAATTTACATTACCTTGTTTGAAGTCATACAATGCCTTCTTTTCCAATATTTTTTCATTTAAATAACAATGTAAGCGATTCTCGCCTTGGAGCATAGCTTTATATTTGCAGTCCATCCTTTAATCCTTAGCTTTCCAATTCAAAGAATAATTAAGGTATTCATGTTCCAAAGAGTCCACTTCATCCATAGATCACTGGATAATAGTTGCGACAATATTCTATTGTCTACAATGCAAAAAATGTTGAAGTTGCCGTGTAGCACTATAATAACCTGTCACCTGAACATAAGCTGCAACAAAGCAAAAAAACAAACACAAAGTACCAAATTTTTTTAAAGAATTATGCAATATAAATAATGAGGTTATACGTATCTAATTTATAATTAATGTATAATGTACAATCCTGTTGATGGTACACTTTGGCTCTTGCTCCGTGCATCATCCTTGAAAAAGTCTTCTTGGACCTCCGTTTCCTGTGTTCTTTTTTTTTTCTTTTCTTCTTTTCACTTCTTCACTACACCTTATTATAAATACCAATACCTGAAAATACACTCGTAAAGACATTGATAGAGAAAGAAGAGTTGATATTGCCAAAGAAGATAGACCATCACACCATTGCTGCATTTCATTGCTGTCTGCTCCGTGTGTTTTGACAGCCCATGGCTCGTCGCCTGCACGTTGAGCTGAATAATCGATTACACGGCACTACACCAGTGTCATCAATATCAAATCTATATATAATCTATATAATTTCAATTGTTATAATTAATTTAATTCTTATTTAAAAAAATATTATATTCAAAGTTTGTCACCTTGTACGGACTTCATAAGCATTGATTTTTATATTGATTTGATATTGACGATACTGGTGTAGTGCCGTGTAATCGATTATTCAGTTCAACGTAGAGACGAGCGATGGACTGTCAAAACACACGAAGCAGACAGCAATGAAATGCAGCAATAGTGTGGTGCAATTTTCTTCAAAAACGTCTCATGCGGTAAATACAATTGAAATTAATCGCTGCGTTTTATATAACACGCGTCACGCAAGGTTGTAGAGACACCCTTAGAATATACATAACAGAACATACCCCATATATAGACTCACACGCATGCGCCGTAGACTGCAGCACAGCTGTTGTCAACAGGGCATGGCGACTCACGGACTCGGCGATGCCGCGTCTGCACGATCAGTGCACGTCTGTACGAGGAAATCCAGCGGCACGGACAGTGGACACTGCTGCGGGCATCCGGGCAGACGAGCACGACTAAGTATACACGACACACGCATGCACGGGCCGGAGTCGAGTCAATATAGTAACAAATTGCAAGTTGCAACGGGCACAACCACGTCAGGTGGAGAGTGTGAGGCTGCAAAGAGTAGGGAGTAAAATGAGACTCAAGTTTTGATGAAATTGAGATTGGTGTGTGCTGATAGTGCAGCTTATTTGATTGCTGATGCCTAGCCTCGAATTCTCAATGTCACTGAACCAGAAAAAGTATGCTCCAGAACCTGCAATCGTGACAAAATTCTTTTTATCACTTTTTATCATTCTGACAACAAATGTAATAAGTGTCTGGTGTTGCAAGCTATGTGTTCCCATCGTTTTTCAAAAGCGCTCGCAAGAATGCTTGCAAAAGTACGAAGAAAACGTTCTACTAGAATGGAGGCCTAATTCTAGCATAGTTGTCATTGTGACGAATGATATCCTTTATATGTGCATCGTACCCAATATATTTTGGTTTTATAAGACTAGTATGGTAAGAATTATATATATTATAGCTAATGATAATTGTTTTTTCAGTTTTGATAACTACTTTGCACCATTGGTTATTGATGGCATCCCAGTAAGTCACAAAATACAGCAGGTTCAGAAAATTAGAGGAGATGGTATAGGCAGCTTTTTCTCAAGTATGTGCCCATGATGTAAGTATGCTTCGGACTGGGATTTTATTTAATAGTATAGTTGAACTAAACCTCCAAGTTTCCATCTTTCTGCTCCTCTGTTCCTGGCGTTTCAATACTGCTCTCCTCATATCTGCTGCTTAACACATTATTAATATATTTTGTTTTGCCCTAGGCGAAGAGCTCTCGCAGAAGACAACACGTCTTCATATAATTGTACTTTCCTCAAGGGCAGCCAACACAACTACCACTTCCGAAGGATATCACCTAGGCGAACACAACGGAAAAGTGAGGATGAAGGTGCAGTTAAATGTAGTCCACGCTTCCATGACAGACTCGAGTAAGTACTTTGGATTTGGATTTTATTCTGTAGTGTAGCTGAATCTAGCCTCCAACTTTTCATCTATCTACTCCTCTGTTTCTGGTAGTTCCATACTGCTCTCCTCATCCCTACTGCTTAACACATTATTAATGTTTTGTTTTGCCCTAGGCGAAGAGCTCCCGCAGAAGACAACACGTCTTCATATAAAGAATTATAGAGAATTAAGAGTAGAAACTCTCCTCGAGGGCAGCCAACGCAACTACCACTTCCCGAGGACATGACCTAGGCGAACACAACTGAGAAGTAACAGTAAAAGTGTAGTTGAATGTAAGTACTTCGCTTCCCTACTGAAAAATCTCATTTGAGACCTCGCTCGAGATCTCACCTGAAGTCTCAGATAAGATTCTTCAGTAGAGTTTGAAAAATAAAAACTTTTATTAAAAGTGATATTTCACATAAATTTTATGAAAATATTTTTAATTTTCTACAAAATAAGCCCTATTTGAGGTCTCTCAACCCAAGATATTAACATTTTAACAATTTTGTCCTGGTATAACCTACAGACCTGAGAACTTGATGGATTTTAATGGGACAATGCCTAAAATCTTTGTTTTTTATATCCTTTTTATATCCTCATTGACTGAAGTCATTCGCATTTTTTAATTTTCTCATTTTAATACTTATAAAATAAAAAATGTGATTGAAAATTGAATTTTTTTTAATTTAAGACCTTGAAATAATATTAACATAAAAATAATTCTTAAGAATAGCTTCAGTCACATAGAGATTGAACATTTGTTCAAAAACAAAGATTTTAGGCCTTGTCTCGTTAAAATCTATTAAGGTGATGTGATACCCTGATTTCAATATTTTTTAAATCAACATTCAAACGTTTATTTCGAAAAAGCCGACTGTCAGACGCTCCGGACAGATAAACACTATATTCAGAAAATTTTTTGAGGGATTCTATTAGTATTTTCGTTAGCTGTGCTCGTTTTAAAAGTAGGTTAATTGCAGATACCTACTTACCGACAGTACGGTTTTTATTTAATTAAATAAATTCTCATCATTTTTTTGGAAAAACACGTCTGTCAGGCGCTCCGTATATGTAAATACTATACTCAGAATTTTTTGTGGATGATTCTAATGGTATTTTCATGAGATGTACTCTTTTTCAAATTATGTCGGTAATATAACATCACCTTAAAGCCTCCGGTCTGTAAGTTACGCCAGGTCTCAAAAGATTGTAGTTTTCAGTAGAATGCCTTAAATTTAGAAATGAAAAATTTTTGTATTATTGGGAATTAAGGATATACTACAAAAATTTGGTAGTACTCCCTTAATTGTATAGTACGGCCAAACCTAACCTCCAAATTTTCATCTGTCTACTCTCTTACTCCTGGCAGTTTGATACTGCTCTCCTCATCTCTGATGATTGACACGTTACTAATACACTTTATTCTACTTAGGATGAAGAGCTCCTGTAAACAGCAATACCCATCGGATCACTTTGCTACTCTCAAAGAACGTCCAACAAATGAGCTTGTGGTGGAGAGTTGCAGCTTTATCAGTATTTAGGGCACACCTGATTTTTAGGTACGATTTATATCTCCCCAAAAAGTAACAATTTTCTGTATAAAAATAATTTTCTACTAATAATTTGTACGTTTTAAGAGCAGACAGAAGTAAAAAGTCTAAAAAGAAGTAAAAAGTCTAAAATACAGTTATTGCAAACAATTTAAGGCGGTCTTATACCTAATGGCCATTCTAGACAAATTCACCTAAAAGAATAAATTAAAATAAGATTACTAAAAAATAAATAATATTTATTATTAATATAACTCATTTTTAATACAAAACTGCTTGTGATAGGTCTTAAACCCTTATTATGCTGAATTATGTTGTTTAAAAAAAAAAACTTCAGCATCACGTTTTTTGCTAGCTGGTCCATTGATTTTAATGGGAGACGAAGCACATTACTTGTAATACATCAAACTTTAGTATGAAGCTCTGAATTTACAAATGTTGGTGTTTAAGTATTTTTTTATGAAAAAAACTACTTTTTTTCTTAATTTTATCAATTTTTATGAATTTTTATCATTTTCTCAATTAAAAAAATATTTAAACACTTACATTTCTAAATCCAGAGCTTCATGCTAAAGTTTGATGTATTACAAGTAATTTGCTTGATCTCCCATCAAAAGCCATGGACCCGTTGTCAAAAAACGTTTTCGTCATTTCAAAGATACCTAGTAGGTTTTTTTTAGATATATCATCTGAAACATTTTTAATTATTCATCTAAACTATTTTTTAAATTTCGAAATAACATATATAATTAAAAAATTGAATAAAAAAAATGTGAATTATTGAAAAGTTTTTAGGTATAAGACCACCTTAATAGAAAAATATTTTATATATATTTAGATATAAAAATGTATCTTTTTCTACATTTTTACCTTAAAATATTTTAAATATTTGTAGCAGCCCCTTTTGTGGTACAAAAAATTCTATAATTACCAACAGTTATGAAATAAAGATTTTATGTAATGTAGTAGATCAACATTTGAGAATTCGAAAATATTAAAATTCAGAACCAATTAAATGGAATAATTTATTGCTATATAATTTTTGTAAATTATGCGAGTTTGCAGTTGCTGTTATTCTAAACTTATGTTCGTAAATAAATGTAAAAATCAATTTTCATGTGAGAATAAATCACGTTTTTAGTTGTAACGAATATTCTAAATATTCTAAATATGATTTCGTGATAAAAAGAAATCTTTTTTTTCGCTTTTCACTGCAGTCTACCCTTAAGCTTTTTCTATGATGTATGTATGCACATATATGTACATCTGAGGAAAGTTGATTCTTGTCGAACAAGCCTAATCTATTTTCAAATCTTACAATCTCATTGGACGAATCCAATTTAGAGTTAATGTTTACACTTGAATTGTTAATTTTAAAATTGACTAGACACGTTTCACAAAAATCAAGTTCCCTTGGGTGTACATTAAAAACTTTGTTGTTACATAAACAGAGGGGGGGGGGGGTTATGATTTTTAATTGTTATTGAAGCAGTAATGAGCAACTTGACCTGCTGATTGAGTTTTTGCTGCTGGGGTGGTTTAGTTCTGATCATTGCCGATCTTGCCAGTAAAAAAACAATAATGCTTCAGGGGAACAATTTTCTTCTCTCGCAAACATCTTAAATAAAAAATTAATTTAATAATATAAAATATTTTTTTGAAGAATTTGTTTAGATTTGATTTTTTTAAATTATTAAATTCTTTTTTCAAATTATTGATTTCTATTTTCTATACTTTTACAGGTAAACGGCAGTTCTTCGAGCAGCTCACTTGTGAGTAATTTTTTTTCTCAACAATTTTCAGGAGTACATACTCAAGAACAAATACTTAAGATGATAATGAAGAGGATATTGAAGATATTCAAGAGGACATAGTATGCGTAAAATTCAACTTTACACACTCAAACGATGCGACGACGTGCTTTACTCATACTATAAAAAAAAAATATTGTTCGCCACGCGGGCGAAATCTCGTGATTATCCAACACTCGGTGCGTAAAGCATACTATAATATGGATTACAAGACTGGTTTTCTACATAAAAATTGAAGATGTTACACCCTGTCTCGTTTATGTGCTTAGCACGGCTTTTTAATAGCAGCAGTAAATTACTTCAAAGAAATAGTCACACAAAAGTTTTGCCCATATGCATCTATACAGTGAGAATTTTGAATATATTGAAAACAGACAAAGAATAAAATCAGAAGAAATCAATATTATCATATAAGCATACATAGAAGAGGAAAAATGTAGTTTGTGAAAAAATTTATCAGTATTTAGTTCACATTTCTACAACAAAAATGGATCATTTTTAAAACAAATTAGGAACATTCTACAATCGCCATCGTTGCCAATCTAATAGAATCATACGCATCATCACAGCAACCTTCTCAATCCCCAACTCGATGCAATCAACCAGCAGTACAAAGCAGATTTTCTTGCCTCAAATGCAAAAAAAAATTGAATAAGCTCTCAAACAGTTTCTCTTCGATCCAGAAGTTTCCCAGAAGTAGTTACAGTGACAGTAGCAACAGTAACATTATACGAATAACAGTAACATTAAACGATACGACAGCCACTGCACTCGCTTCGATCAAACATAAGAACAAGTAATTGAGACGCATGCCCGTAGATTTTACTTGAGCTTCAGAAGTGCGCATGAACCAGCTACGCTGGACCGTCTTCTGGACCGACTTCTGAATCCAACTCTGAAAAACAGTCTTTGAGATTAGATCAGCGGATTTTTTTCAGATGAAATTCAAGAGCTTATACTCAAAAGGATATTTCAGATGAGAATCAAGAGTAATTACTCAAGAGGATATTCAATAGGATTATCAAGAGTAAAATTACTCAAGAGGATATTCAAGAGGATTATCAAGAGAAATTACTCAAGAGGATATTCAAGAGGATTATCAAGAGTAATTACTCAAGAGGATAATGAAGAGTAATTTCTCAAGAGGATATTCAAGAGGATACTCAAGAGGATATTCAATAGGATTATCAAGAGTAATTACTCAAGAGGATAATGAAGAGTAATTTCTCAAGAGGATATTCAAGAGGATAATCAAGAAGACATTCAAGAGGAAATACTCAAGAAAATGTTCAAAATACAATAAGCAAAAGGATATTCAAAATACAGTACCCAAGAGGATATTCAAGATGCAATACCCAAGAGAACATTCGAGAAAAACTAATCAAGAGTATATTCAAGATGATAAGTATTCATGAGGAATTTCTCAACAGGATATTGAAGATAAAATACTCTACGAGTTTTAAGGAGGTTCATGAGTTTTGATTCACGTTAATTTTAAGAATTTTTACAATGATTTTTACCCTTATGATGTAAGCATTAATATAAATTGAATGTAAAAGGTCTTAAGATAACGAATAATTTCTTTTTTATGACATTTAATTGTTTTTAAAATTAGTTACCGTCAACTATAGTTGAAATTCAACAATATCATACAATCTTTTTAACTGTTTATCCAATTTTTATCTGAAAACAGCCATTTTGTTCCTTGCTAAATTTCAGGGATAGGTACCGTAGGAAAATTTTGAAAATTATCAAACCTGCAAAGTTACACTAAATTGTTTATAAGTATGTGGAAGTCTCTCGTAAACAATTTATAAGTGTAACTCTGCAGGTTTTAATAAATTTCTAATGTTTCCTGTCATAACTATCCCTGAAGTTTAGCAAGGAACAAAATGACCGTTTTTAAATCAAAATTGGATAAAAAGTTCAAAAGATTGTATGATACTATTGAATTTCAACTATAGTTGCTGGTAACTAATTTTAAAAACAATTAAATGTCATTAAAACTTTTTTTTCTTCATCTTAAGACTTTTACCTTCAATGTATATCAATGCTAACATGATGATATGCGTAAAAATCATGTAAAAAATTCTTAAAATTAACGTCAATCAAAACCCCTGAACCTCCTTAATTTTATTTTACTTGTTTTACGCACACGCTCACACACCCACACACGCGCAGGGGGTGGGGGGTATTTTATCAGAATGGTGAAATGTTAGGTATTTTCTCAGAAAATATATTATTGTTTAAAATATTTTCAGAACACACAAGGGATTTCTTTCGAAAAAAATATCAGAAAAATTTGCGTCTATAAAAATTGAAAACAGATTGCATAAAATTATAAAGATACTTTTTACTAGAAGAATAAATTCCAAAAAATGTAAAACATTCACTGCCTATATGATTTTTAGCTCATTTTTCGACGTTATAGCTTTTCTAAATCACTGTATTTTCTAGAATTTAATCGTTGAGAAGAAATGGCATTCGAAAAATTGATATCACATGTCATATAAAAATAATTTAATGAAAATATTATGACCTTCTTGCCAAATTTTTTAGAATTTTCATGAATTATGCATTTTTAAACGTTCGGAAAATTTACCCTTCTATCATAAGATATTATAATTTGTCTTTTTACCTTTCCGAGAAAATACCCATCTAACATTTTACCATTCTGATTAAATACCTCCCCCCACACGCGCACACGTGCACAGTGTACATACGCAAACAGTACAACTGCACAAACACCGACCACCGACCAACCGTATAATAATTCCGCAATTCGCCGCGTGGCTAGCGCCATCTGCCGGTGAAATTATATACTGTTATTGCCATACGCGGATGGTAAAACAGTTTCGTCTTTTGAAATCGAGTATGGCATCCCCAATAATTCTTGTCCTTGAATAGCAAAAATATTTTTGTATAATTTTAAAAACTTCATTTTGTAGATTTTGTTATGGTCTTAGACTATTGACAGGTAAATCACCAAAAGTTATTATCCCATAATTGGCAAGGTGATTAAAGAGAGCATAATATATAGTATCAACAATGTTTTAGTTTGTATAATATTTTCCATTTTTTAAAAAGTGAAAAATGATATTTTTAATTATACTTTCAATGCGTCTATTAACATTGTAAACAATTTAATATTGTAATCAAACGTAATTTTGTATCTTATTATGATATTTTATAATTATATGATCTTTCGAATGTTATACTGATTTTTCTGATTTTATTTATTGCTATTGTGTTTAATATTTATGTGTCGAATCGAATTCTGTGAAATTTATGAGCGAACATAGACTATATAAGGTGTATTGAGGCGTTAAAAGTCGTGTTTATAGGTTTAGATGATCAGGAGTTGATTGTACATGAAAATTTTAAACGGAAAAAATCTTTCAACAATAAGCGAAAATTGACTATTTTAGGAGTATTTAGGCATTAAAAATCGTTTATAGGTCTTACTAATGAGGAATTGATTTTACATGAAAATGTTAAATGGGAAAACATTTTGTTTCAATATTATTTACAACTTGTATATGTTATCGCATAAAAGAATCTTGCTTGCTTAACTCATAATTGTACAACATTATGTAAATATATAAAACTTTCTGAAATTTTTATTTAGTTTATTATTCATACAATTTTTTTTCTAAATTTCTAGAAATTGTTACAATTTCATTTGAATGAACGAAAAATTATTTATAATTATATGAAAGATCAGTATTAATACCCTACGTATAACAATAACATTCTAATTATTCTATTTTTTCTTCAATTGAATATAAATTTTATAATTTTCTATATTTATAATATTACAATTTTAGGAACAAATTTTTAAAGATTTCTACTTTATTTTTAATTTATTATGGTCGTATTACAATAAACAACCTTTAAAAAAGAAAACAATTAAAAAATAAAATAAAACAATTTTTCCAATCAGTAAGTATATTCATTTAACAAGAAAAAATCGGATCGATAGATCCGATCATCAAACCTTAGCCCGAGCTGCTACGGCTAGGAATACTCCGATGCGAATCCAAGATTGTTTATCATAATTTTCTCCTTCGGGGTTTAGGTTTTGAAATTTTGTTTTCATAAATTTTAATTTGCATAGTTTCCATTACTATGTGGGATATCATTTAATTCGAAATCGGTAACATTTTCAATTTGATGTGAAATTAGTGTTTGAGTGAGCGTGCACTTCTGTGTGGAAGCGGAGTAAGTACGCGTGAGCGCCCGACGATCTGCGGTCCGACAAACTCGGAGTGTCACACGTGACACAGGCGTAATAATTTTGTCTTTTGAGGTTATGAGCGCTATTCAGCACTATTATTTAGTTTTAATTACTTCAATACATAATGTTATTTAAATTATTTGCAAAACTCAAGTTTATATTAATTCTATTTATCTTCAATTATTATTTTATAATATAATTTATAATTTTATTCTACAAAAAGGTAGTCATAGCGCCATCTAGAGTAATTTACGAGAACTATACAACGTAAATAAATATGAGGCGCCAAAAGAGGTTGGTACGACTTACTTTGCACCGTGCACAGCCATTTTATGTTAGTGGTGAGCAGTCTTGCCAACCTTCCAAGGTATCATGAAAAGTTAATTTGTAAAAAAAAATAAAATTATACTTTTTGAAGAATTTCACAAAAACAAGAACGTCAGGCGCTCACAAACTCGATGGCGAGAAGGTATGCCAAATTTCATGCAGATCCGATGTATGTTCGAGCTTAAATCCATGTTTTAGATAAAAAATGTGACTAGAACATGAATAACTCGATGACAGTTATCATTTCAGTTCTGAACCTTTGGCATAATAATATTTGAAGAATTTTCGAGCGCCTAACGTTTTTTTTTTGTCATAAAAATTGTTGTTGATTTAATTATTCTTTAATATATAGTATGTTACCGACATATCGGTAACGTAGGAATTTTCACTTGAGTATCACATGGCCTTAAAAAATAGTTTTTAAAAATGTTTATTATAATTGTTTCAAAAAAACATTTAAACTTTCAGTCAAGTTCTTTGTAGAGAGTTGGACAGTTGTTGAGAGCAAGATTGTTTGGACAAAAACATTAAACTTTTATTAGTATTTCGACAGAGAATTTAAAGTTGTTAAAAACGATAACAATAATATATTTTTTCTTTGTAGCTATCGCAAGGAATAAAAGAAAAAAGTACAAGTTCTCAGAATTACAATTCAAATCTCTATATCACCTGATTCTCTTGCTTTTATAAAACTTGAAGCTCGAAGTTGGCTGAGAAGTTGAGTTCTCATGTCAACTGCCATTTCCATAGCAGTAGGCGGTACAAAGTTTTTTAAAAACTATTCTTTCGCATCTATTTCTCTGAAATCACCTAATCCTCTAGCCTTTACAAAATGCGAAGCTCAAAGTTTGCCAAGTTAACTACCCTTACGTAACAGAACCTGATACTAAGTTTTTTTACAAAACACTCTTATGCATCCATTTGCTTTTGTTTTTTTCACAAATTATTATTACATTATTAAATTTGTGCTAAAATTTACCTTTACCCTTTTATTGCACATTCTAAAGCTGGGACTCATTTCATTATTTTGATATCCACATATTTCTTTTTCATAATATTTTATCAAAGACTTACAAGGATACTAGATCTAATAATCATACTATTGCATCACAATCAGCTAGCAAATTAAAATGTTGGTTGCAGATTCAAGAAGTAGCCATTACAGTAATTTATATTATGGTTTCATGTACCGTATATTCACAGAACAAATGGCTCCTCTGAATCATTCGGTGCCCTTCACCATAAGCCAATCATTAATTACATTATTTTCAACACTTGGATTCGTTGAAGGTTTCACTAGAAACCACTTGAATTAATAATCTATCAGACACATCTTGCAAAATTAAAAACAAAAGTTTATGAACTAAGAATCATTGGGAGAAAAAAGCTTTCTCGATATTCTTTTAGTAGAATTAGTAATACTTTAAGTTTTGATATGTCCAACACCTATTAGCCAAAAACTACGGAGCGCACCACCTAAATATCGTCATCGCCTTCCCCGAAGACCTGGACCACGTATTAGATGCACCCTGATATCCAAACGCAAAAGACTACGAAGCGCACCACCTAGACCTCGTCATCGGCTACCCTGAACACCTGCACTGCGTATTAGATGCGCCCTGATATTTTAATGCAAAAAACTACGGAGCGAACCACCTAGAATCCATCATTGACCACCCCAAAGACCTAGACGACGCATTCGACGCTTTCAATTATCTATAAGTAACACTTCCTTATAATAGTTGTGATTTCCGTATTAGCAGGTAGCAACCGTTACCGCTATAGTATTTCTCCCTTACAATTGTAGGTGGAAGCAATGTATACTGAAATCGTGTGACGTTGTTACGTCGGTATGCTGCTGATCCAACGATCGTATAATTGTGTAACTGTTGTAGTATGAAAAGCAACATATTTTAAAAGTAAGCGACCCATACCATAAAAGTATGGGTTCCTTACCAAGATTGCTAAAACCACCTTACTTATATAATAAAGGAACTCCTATACTCCACGAGTAAGCCTTTTTAACTGTAGCAGTAAGAGTTTTCTTTCCGTGTGCACCCGCAGAAAACTGCTATTTTTTGGCGAGGTATAATTCGTACCTACAAATCAGGTGTGCCCTAAATACTGACATTAGTCTAGGCGCCAGAGGGTTTCCGTGGCTGATGGATGACCACGCCTCCACCAAAGCTTTTCTTACGTATTTTTGTCTGCTGATTCTGAATTTCGAAGGTGGACAGTCGCCAGACTGTTAGCTTTTTGTTATTAACAATTTAATTGTTTAAATTGCTGCCAAATCAATATGATTAATTATAAATGAATGCTAACTGTCTAAAACTGTAGTAAATTGATCTAGAATTATGCACGATTGCGCTCGAATTCGCGAGTTATTGCACTAAATTTGCAATAATTCGGGTTCTAATCAAAATATTTCAATCCTGAAAAAATGAGCATATTTCTAGATCAATTTACTACAGTTTTAGGCAGTTAGGATTCAGTTATAATTAATCATATTGATTTGGCAGCAATTTAAACAATTAAATTGTTAATAACAAAAAACTAACAGACTGGCGACTGTCCACCTTCGAAATTCAGAATCACCAGACAAAAATACGTAAGAAAAGCTTTGGTGGAAGTGTGGACATCCATCGGCCACGGAAACCCCCCTGGCGCCTAGACTACATCTCGAGTCTGTCGCGGGAGCACAGACATTCAAGTATACCTTCGCCGTCCCTTCTCCATCGTGTCTGCCTAGGTGATCTCCTCGGGAAGTGATAGTTGCGTTGACTGCCGTCGAGGAGAGTACAATTATATGAAGACGTGTTATCTTCTGCAGGACGCTTCACCTAAAGCAAAACAAAATATATTAATAATGTGTTAAGCAGTGGGGATGTGCAGAGCAGTATCGAACTGCCAGCAACAGAGGAGTAGACAGAAGGAAAGTTGGAGGCTTGTTTCGTCTATACTACATGATAAAGTCCAAATCCAAAGTGAAGTACTTACTCGAGCCTGTCACGGGAGCGCAAACTACATTCAACTACACCTTCGCCCTCCCTTCTCCGTTGTGTTCGCCTAGGTGATGTCCTCAGGAAGTGGTAGTTGCGTTGGCTGCCCTCGAGAAGAGTAGAATTATATGAAGACGTGTGGTCTTCTACAGGAGCTCTTCACCTAGGGCAATACAAAATATATTAATAATGTCTTAAGCAGTAGGGATGAGGATAGCAGTATCGAACTGCCAGGAACAGAGGAGTAGACCGATGGAATGTTGGAGACTAGGTTCGGCTGTACTACAAGATAAAGTCCAAATCCGAAGTGAAGTACTTACTCGAGTCTGGCACAGATCAAACTATATTTATATACATCTTCGCTCTCACTTCTACAATATGTTTGTCTAGCTGATGTCTTCAGGACTTGGTGGTTGCGTTGGCTGCCCTGGAGGAGAGTAGAATTATATGAAGACGTGTTGCCTTCTGCAGGAGCTCTTCGCCTATGGCAAAACAAAATATATTAATAAAGTGTTAAGCAGTATAGGAATGAGGATTGCAGTATCGACCTGCCAGGAACAGAGGAGTAGATAGATGGAAAGTTGGAGGCTAGGTTCGGCTATACTACAGTATAAAGTCCAATCCCGAAGTGAAGTACTTAATCGAGTCTGTCGCGGGAGCGCAAACTACATTCAACTATACACTTCCGCTCTTACTTCTCTGTTGTGTTCTCCTATGTGATGTCCTCGGGAAGTGGTAGTTGCGTTGGCTACCCTCGACGAGAGTAGAATTATATGAAGACGTGTTGTCTTTTACAGGAGCTCTTCACCTAGGGCAATACAAAATATATTAATAATGTCTTAAGCAGTAGGGATGAGGATAGCAGTATCGAACTGCCAGGAACAGAGGAGTAGACCGATGGAATGTTGGAGACTAGGTTCGGCTGTACTACAAGATAAAGTCCAAATCCGAAGTGAAGTACTTACTCGAGTCTGGCACAGATCAAACTATATTTATATACATCTTCGCTCTCACTTCTACAATATGTTTGTCTAGCTGATGTCTTCAGGACTTGGTGGTTGCGTTGGCTGCCCTAGAGGAGAGTAGAATTATATGAAGACGCGTTGCCTTCTGCAGGAGCTCTTCGCCTATGGCAAAACAAAATATACTAATAAAGTGTTAAGCAGTATAGGAATGAGGATAGCAGTATCGACCTGCCAGGATCAGAGGGAGTAGATAGATGTAAATTTAAGATATTAGTAGAGAATGGAAAGGGATCTTTGGAAGGAAAAGTCGAAAAAGCGCATGTGCATTTCCAACTAAGACCTCCCGACCCTCGCTTAAAGTTTACCAGAATGTCCACACACAACGCTGCACATACAGAGGGATTGTATATCCAATTTCAGATATACTCAATTAGCCAGTATGGAGAAAATAACTTTTTTTCTTGAAAACTTCTTGAAAAACACACAGAAAATGCAGTATCTCCACTCTTGCTGATTCTTTAGACCTAAAACCTGGAATATAATCCCTCAGCATGTACAACATAGTGTGTGTAAAGTTTAAGATATTTGTAGAGAATGGAAAGGGATCTTTGGAATGAAAAGTCAAAAAAGCGCATGTGCATTTCCAACTAAGATTTCCTCACCCTCGCTTAAAGTTTACCAGAATTACATACACACTATGTAATACATGCTGAGGGATTGTATATCTAATATCAGATATACTCAATTAGCCAGTATGGAGAAAATAACTTTTTTTCTTGAAAACTCCTTGAAAAACACACAAAAAGTGCAGTATATCCACTCTTACTGATTATTTAGAACTAAAACCTGGTATATAATCCCTCAGTATGTACAACATAGTGTGTGTAAAGTTTAAGATATTTGTAGAGAATGGAAAGGGATCTTTGGAATGACAAGTCGAAAAAGTGCATGTGCATTTCCAACTAAGACCTCCTCCTATGAGTTTGAAGTTCTGAACGTTCACCGTGAACGAAATGTCGAAAATTTTCAAATTCGGTTTTTTTGATATTATCTCTTAAAGATATGCATAAAATATGTACTAATTGCAAAATAAGTTATTTCTAAAGTGATTATCCCCCCAAATCATCCCTAAAACCACCGCGACTAGACAATAAATGACAAAAAAATTGGTACCATGAGAGTTTATTAATTTAAGACAAATTTTATGGCTGATATTTCCTCCACATACTGCCCTAGCATTGAAAAAGAATTGGCGATATGAAATTCGAACCGGATCCTTTGGCTTCGGGGGTGCAAAGGGGCTAAAATATCTGAAAATACACAAAAAATGCGGCAACAAAATCATATCTCGTGAGTTTATTAATTTAAGACAAATTTTATGGCTGATATTTCTTCAAGATGCTGCCCTGGCATTGTAGAAAAATTGGCGATATGAAATTCAAACCGGATCCTTTCGCTTAGGGGGTGCAAAGGGGCTAAAATAGCGGAAAATCTACGAAAAATAGCGAGAAAAAATCATGTCTCGTGAGTTTATTAATTTAAGACAAATTTTATCGCTAATATTTCTTCCAGATACTGCCCTAGCATTGAATAAAAATTGGCGATATGAAATTCGAACCGGATCCTTTCGCTTAGGGGGTGCAAAGGGGCTAAAATAGCGGAAAATCTACGAAAAATAGCGAGAAAAAATCATGTCTCGTGAGTTTATTAATTTAAGACAAATTTTTTGGCTGATATTTCTTCGAAATACTGCTCTAGCATGGTAAAAAATTGGCGATATGAAATTGGATCCGGAATCTTTCGCTTGGGGGATGCAAATGGGCTGAAATAGAGAAAAATACACAAAAAATACCGAAAAAAAATCAGTTCTAGAGAGTTTATTAACTCGACACACATTTTGTGGATGAAAATAATTCATTATGTTGCTATAAAAATTGTACTATTACAAAGCTTGCTCTAGGAGGAAGCAATTGGTTGGTTAGAAATTTAACTTGAATCAGAACAGTATTCATAGTCCTTCATTGTTAACTACAGATAACTTTTAATATTTTTTTTGTCATACAAAAGCAAATTTCGAATGATTAATACTATTTATACTTATATTTTTTATTTAAATATTTCATTATCCAAACTTTGCGGGTTTTATTCGGCCCAATCAGTCAAGACCGTAAGCGGAAAACTGAAGTCACCGTCGACCAATCGGGCGCTCCTTTTAAACTGACTTGGTCAATCGGAATGGTTTTATTTCGGCTTCATATTTCCTCCATCATTCTTTTAAGAGAGGTATATATTCGTAATAATAGACTAATGTAAAATGTATGTGAGAAACATGATTTTTTCTCTAGAGTGCCAAAACTTATTCCATCGCCATAATACTTTATCTGTAAGAAATTAATTGAAAAACAAAAATTGTTTTGGTTTTTGTATTTTTTCATACCTCCATTACGTCGTCGAAAATGTTCTTCAGAAAACTCTAAGGCAAATTAGTTTTTGATATACGTGTCCATAATATACCTGATTTTGTACGTTTGGAAACGAGTCCATAAAATCGGATGACGGACAAGCACATCCAAATAGCATATTGTGCAACAAGGAGAGAAAATGAGCTGAAAACTCCTCACCTGAGTCTGAAATAGCTCTACTTTCCATGATGAGTACACACCTTTTTTTTAACGAATCCATGAGAGGTCCTTTTTGTAGGCATAAAATTGTGTAGGCATAGGGGATCGCGCATTTCGAGTCATGTACTATGCAGTTACAAATCATTGCATTTTCTGTTTTTATTTGCATAGCTTATTACAAATATGTGCGTCTTTCTTATATTTATTTTAAATCGAAATGTAATTTTTTTCAATTGTTTGTATAAGTGGTACTAACTCTTGTTATTTTACGATTGAAACTTTAAAATTTATCTTATATCATCTAAACAAGCCAAAAAAGTATATAATATATAAATTTGACACTAAGAGAACAATTTTACAAAATTACGTTGAAGTTAGCGGGGAAAGAATTTTTTTTCCCGCTAAACTTTGAAAAAACGCTCGGAATGCGCTATTTCCTATGCGACTTTTAGTTGTGAAAAAATGCATGTTTCAAGCAACTGTCAAAAAAAAAACTATTTTGACGCGAACAAGTATAAGACCATGGTACCATGTAAAGTAACACCAATCCTTCTGTTAGGGGCGCCTAATGTAATTTTTTTTCTCATTTAATTAAAGTTTACAAAATATAGTTTCTTCTTATACTTAATAGTATATTTCGATACAAGTGGGAAAGTATTGATTCTAGCACACGAGTGTAGAACAATCTTTCGCACGTGTATCGAACGATATATCTATACAGGGGAAGTAAGAGCGATTTAAAAAGTGTATGTATATGTAAAATCGCATTTTAGGCATGCTGAATCGAAAAAATATGATTATGCATGTACTGATTACATCCATTAGATTTATGGCCTACGAGATGCATTTCGCATACGTTACGGAATTTAGCGTACGTTACTCAAGCAGAGAAAATCAGTTACATCGGCGAAAAATTTTCCTGTTAGTTTTTCTAAAAAAGAAAAAATGCTCGTGCATAAAGATCGGAATTTCGTGTCAATGACTGGAGGTTTTTCGAAAAATACAATATTATAGAAACGAAAAATTACAATTGAAAATCAGATTTGACAATATAACGGTGTTATTCTTAATAATTTATGCAACAGCAGAAACAATAAGTTCTGTCTGATTTCAAATTTCTTTGAAATCCTGAAATCTACTCATCACATACTAATGATTTTATAGTCGCTTTTATTTTAAATAATATGAAAACTCAATTGTTGCCGAATCTTAATGCGATTGTACACACGTATATCGTATATATAATATCACCACGGAAAATTGTGATTTGAAAAAAACAATGGAACAATTCACATCTGAAATATCTTTAGGATTTATGAACCAATCTTTGCAGCGAACAAACTAGTGCGATAGATGTGTAAACTCTCCCACTTAACAAAATTGATATTACATTTGAATCTCATTTACTCTACCTATCCATACAAAAAGAAATTCGACTATTTTTACAGATGGATTTTCCCTCTGAGAAAAAATAAGATCAACAGTATTTAACAAATTATAAATCTTTTCATAATATACATCAAAAATATTTCAATACTATATATCTCTTTCTATTTTTTAGATTAATCTATTACATAACATCACGTTTTAGTCTATACTAGAATATAACTATTAACGCCACTTTTCTCACACTACGAAGAATTTCACTTGGCTTTAAGTACGTTAATTATTTAACGTATAACTAACATTAGTTTTAACATTAGTTTTATGTACAAAAAAAGAAATAAACAAAATTTGAAAAATTACTCTTAAACGAAAAAACAAATTTTAACCATTAATTATAATTTCTTTTATTGAAAAGTTGATTTTAGCGTTTTGTTTACTCATATATTAAATTACGAGCTATAAGTGCGCCAAATTGGAGCGAAGTGGGAAAATCGGGAAGAGATGGCCTGTGCCCGGCTGGCGGTGGCTCGCGTGACTCCGCTACGCCCGAACACATAATATAGATATCCATTCATATACACACGATCAGTGCGACTTGCGTCGAGACGGAGTGGGGGAAGCGGCAGAAGGTGGTTCGGCTGACGCAGCTCACGAGAGTCGGCAGCGCTCGAACAAAACTGTATACAGCGCGCGATCAGTTCCTGGAATCGCTGCGGAGCGGGGGAAATCGGAGAGAGTCGGTACGGCCATACGGCCGCAGCTGGCTCGCGTGAGTCCGCTACGCTCGAACCTCGAACATGTGAGAGCGTCCGCCGCAGAAGCGGGCCAGCAGGCGCACACGGCGCATTTTTGGGCGTAAAATATGCTCTGTTTAATTCGCTTATAACCGCATGCGGAGTCTCTAAAAGAAAAACAAAAGATATATATCGATAGACTTTTTCCTGCTCTTTCTAATGGTGCTATGTTTGTTACTCCGAAACGCTTTCTTCTGGTCGGAAATTCAAGTTGGAAGTTCAAAGTCATTTTTCTCACAGTAAATCATGTTCTTTTTTCAAAATGCATTTTACCATTGGAAATTACAACTCTTAAGCTTCAAGACCCTAATTTTTCGAGTTGGAGAAATGAAGAATTCAAAAGTAATATGATTAAAAAAGAGGCAAGCGGCCGCGGGTGCTCTTCGCGCTGCGCCCCAGCGGGCTCTCAAACATCATTTTTATTAATATAGGTTATATATTTCACTTTTTTAGAATTTTTAATTTCTCTAGGTTTTTCAGAAAACTATGCTTTCATTGGATAATATGTGGCGCAATAATTTTACTATAATAATATTAATCAATGTAGTTTGACGAAAATTGTCATTTACCATAAAAGATCGGATTCTAAAATTGAACAAAAAAAAATGATAATTTTTTCAGACAATTTAATTCACGATGCCTAATCCAAGAAATAATAATTAATTACATTAAAAACTTTTGATTTCGTTAAAGAAGTAAATGTTTAAAAAATATACACAACTTCTAGAATCTTCTTCATCTCTATGAAGATTTTTCTGTTAAAGTGGTATTATCATCGGACTGCTCACAGAGAAAATGGATGTGATAGAATTGGTGCTTTCGTAAAAAGTAATGCTAGGCGGGCAAGTTGGCGGGAAGTATCCGATAATTATATACCAACGCCACAAGATCTTTACGAGAGGGTAACAATATTTTGAAAATATTGTTTGCTTCTTTTCATCAAAAGATGAATATTTAAAAACTATACATAAACTAAAACAAGGGTTAGATTCAGCAAAAACAGTGCCTGAAAATCCATCGTTTCACTATATCAAATTATTAGCAGATACTGGAAAGTTAGATCTAAAACGATTTTCAGTATCAGGAACTTCCCAATTGTATCATATACCTATTCGAATAAAAATGAAAAAAAATTAGAAATTAACAGGATCGAAAGTTAAATTTGTGACCTACTAATAAAAATGATGTTTGAGGCTTTATTGTTTAATGATATTTTTCAGTATGAAAAACCGAAATGGTTCACTACATTTATTAGTATAGAGCTCGCTCGGGCGCAGCGTGAAGAGCGCGTGCGGCCGCTCGTCGCTGTCTTTGTTACTGTTGAACCCTTCATTTCTCGAACTCAAAAAATGAGGGTTTTGTAGCTTAAGAATTGTACTTTCGAATGGTAAAATGCATTTTCAAGCAAAAACATGATATACTTTGAGAAAAATGACTCTGAACTGACAACTTGAATTTTCGACCAGAAGGAAGTATTGTGTCGGAGTAAAAGCAATAGGAACATTGGAAAGAGCAGGAAAAAATCTATCGATAAATGTCTTTCGTTTTTTTTCTTAGAGACTTAGCATACGATTATATGCGAATTGAACAAAGTGTATTTTACGCTAAATATGCGCCTCCCATTAGAGGTACTATATGATCGCGATCAGTATGACGTGTGACACTGTCTCTGGCTGGTGAAAGCTGGGGGAAACGTCAGCTCGGCAAGTGTTCTATTTGCATAGCATTTATATAGCTTCTATTTGCCGAGCGTCGCTAAGTACATGACGCGCGTGATTCCTATTTATTTATTTTCTTTAACAGACTGATTACATTATCGATATTTACGGATTTAATTACCTATTCCTTGATGTGAGAGTTTAATTTTCAAACAAGTTATTTACGTTTTGTCATTTTTTTCATTTACGTAAACAATGAACATTCGTTGTACAATATTATAGTCAAATTATAAATTTGTATACCCTGTAACAGACCAAATTTTAAATTGAAAACATGTATTGCTACTGTCAACAAAGGAAATATGGAAATATTATATTATAGACGCTTTAAAATATAATCATAATTTTAAATAGTTTTATTTAAACATCAATTTAAATCTTAAGGTAGTTCTGTAATGCATCAAAAAATGGGTTTCGAAAGTAACAAAATTCTAAGGAGTTTTTTTTTATTTTTTAAAATATATGCAGCCAACCTATTTTTGAGATAAAAATTATTGAAATTAGTCATTTTTACACTACAGTTAATATGAATCATATCAATTGTGGTGAAAAGTAATAAAGTTTGTTACTTTAAAAGTTGGTTTTAAAAAATAAAAAAGTATGTTATTAAACAAGAAATTCTGCACTTTCTCATAAGTACAATAAAATGTATTACGACGACCTTTTTAAATCGGTATTTATTGTTGAGAATAAAATCGATGATTTCCTAACCTATTTTGCGTTAGTACGGGAATCACGTGTTTGTGCAATTAGAAATTATTTATTTTCTACTCTATGCTTAAATTATCCCTTAACTTAAAAAATCATATAAGTTCATAAATAATTTTTTCACACATGATTTGACTAATTAAAATGTTAAATAATACTTATTGTTTCATGATCGCTGCATTGACTCACGAGTCCTTACAGTACTACCTTACCTATAAACTAGAAATGCCTCCATTTGATTAACATGCTAACCAAAAGAGTTGTTCTATTCAAAATAGTTTAATTTTATTAAGATATCTCTTTATGTTTTTCAAACATGAACTATGGACAGCAAATCACTTATTAATCAATAATCGCTATGGACAAATTATAGCTATCAAAATTGTTTTGTTTTTTTATTAAATAGTGAAAAACATAATACTACTAGAAAGTTCATTAATAACACATAAATAATATGAGCTTTAATAGTATATAAAATGGAAAAATAATGTATTAAAAATTGAAAAGTCGATTTTTGTGATACAAACTGTTTACGGAAGAAACGATTTCAGTAATAACTGAAAATTAACTAAGAAAGGAAGCAGTACTGGGACAAAGATAATTTTCGGACCAGTAGTAGGACAGCATTAAAAAATCTACAATAAACACTTAAGACGATAATGTCATTAATTTATTAGCATTATTTATGGTGTTTACTATGTAATCACTTCGTTATTTTGTTGATTTCGCAGATGAAAATAGTGCATAACATGGTACCAACTTTTCGAGGCTAATTTTCCGAATGCATATAGCAAAATCCTTGTCCCACATAAGATACCTCTTGATTTCCATATCACAGCAGTGGGACAGTCCGAAATTCGTCAAAAAGTATAGTCCCATTATTGCATCCGGACGGACGTCCTACTACAGCTCCCAAGTAAATTAGTGTGACCCACTCATCAGACAATAGTTAATTTCTTTGAATGCGATTATTTCAAAACACCAGCAACGAAGAAAACTTGTTTTTTTAAATAAATCTCCAAACACGAGCTATCTGCTGAGGTGATGACTTTTCACGTATTATGCTTCGATATTGTACTACAAAAGATTACAAATAAATATGCTCGAAACTGTCCCACATCTGCATACTTTACCTTATATCAATAAGCCATATTTTCAAAATCTTATTTGGCTTTTATAACATTAATAAAACCGAAGCAATATTGCCATTAAAAAAAAAAAAAGATAAAAATATAATAACAAAAATCAAAAAATTAATGAGGTGCAATATACAATATCTCCTATGAATTATAAAGTTTCACATGAAACCGTTCTTGAGTAACTGCAGATTGAAAAAAATATGAAAAAATGTACATTTCAAATATTTTTGCACTCATCTCCCTTCCAGAAAATATAATGAAAAAAAAAACAAAAATTTTCGAATTAATAAACTCCCGAGAGCTTATTTTTTTCAGTCGTAATGGATTATTTTTCGCTATTTTAGCCCCTTTCCACCCCCCCCCCCCCTCCGCCCCAGCCACAAAGCGAAAGGTTCCGGATCGATTTTCGTAAAGGCAATTTTTTCAAAAAGCTATCGCAATATTTTGAATTAATTTCAGCCATACAATTTGTCTTAAATTAATAAACTAACGAGACATGATTTTTTCACCGTATGTTTCGTGTATTTTCCGCTATTTTAGCTCCTTTGCACCTCCCAAGCGAAAAGATCCGGTTCGAATTTCAAATCGCCAATTTTTTTCAATGCTAGGGCAGTATCTGAAAGAAATATCAGTCATAAAATTTGTCTTAAATTAATAAACTCACGAAACATTGTTTTTTCTCGGTACGTTTCGTGTATTTTCCGCTATTTTAGCCCCTTTGCACCCCCCAAGCGAAAGGATCCGGTTCGAATTTCATATCGCCAATTATTTGGCAATGCTAGAGCAGCATCTCAAAGAAATATCAGCCATAAAATTTGTCTTAAATCAATAAACTCACGAGACATGATTTTTTTCTCCGTATTTTTCGTGTATTTTCCGATATTTTAGCTCCTTTGCACCCCCCAAGCGAAAGGATCCGGTTCGAATTTCATATCGCCAATTTTTTTTCAATACTAGGGCAGTATCTGGAAGAAATATCAGCCATAATATTTGTCTTAAATTAATAAACTAACGAGACATGATTTTTTCGCGCCTTTTTTTCGTGTATTTTCCGCTATTTTAGCCCCTTTACACCCCCTAAGAGAAAGGATCCGATTCCAATTTCATATCGCCAATTTTTCTACAATGCTAGGGCAGCATCTTGAAGTAATATCAGCCATAAAATTTGTCTTAAATTAATAAACTCTCATGGTACCAGTTTTTTTTGTCATTTATTGTCTAGTCGGGGTGGTTTTAGGGATGATTTGGTGAATAATGACTTTGGAAATAACTTATATCGCAGTTTGTACATGTTTTATGCATATCTCTAAGAGATAATATCAAAAAACCGAATTTCGATATTTTCGATATTTCGTTCACCGTGAACGTTCAGAACTTCAAACACATTTATTTGTACAGTCATGAAAAAAGTTATTAACATTTTTAAAGAGGGCTTATTGAATAGATGATTATCTACTCAATCTCCCAGTATGGAGGAAATAAATATTGTTTTTAAAATTTCTTGAAAAACACACAGAAAATGCAGAATCTCCACACTTACTGATTAATTAGTTCTGAAACCTGATATATAATCCCTCAGCATGTATAACATAGTATGTGCAAATATAAGATATTTGTAGAAAATGGAAAGGGATTTTTAGACTCAAAAGTCGAGAAGGCGCATGTGCATTTCCAACTGAGACCACCCTAGCTTAAAGTTCACCAGAATGTTCACACACAATACAATGCATGCTTAGGAATTGTATATCTAATTTCAGACCTTTTCAATCAGCCAGTGTTGGGGAAATAACTTTTTTTCTTAAAAATTTCCTGAAAAACACACAAAAAAGGCAACAACTCAACACTTGATAATTATTTAGATCTCAAATTCGATATACAATTCCTCAGCATGTATTTCATGGTGTGTGTTAAGTTAGAAATTTAAAAAACACACAAAAAAGGCAATAACTCAATACTTGCTGAATATTTAGATCTCAAATTCGATATACAATCCCTCAGCATGTATTGCATGGTGTATGTAAAGTTAGAAATATGTTGAGAGATTGGCAATGTATCTTTTGGGCTCAAAAGTCGGAAAGGCGCATGTGCATTTCCAACTAAAACCACCAGACCCTTGCTCAAAGTTTACCAAAATGTCCTCACACAATGCAATACATGCTGAGGGATTGTATATCCAATTTCAGACCTTTTCGATCAGCCAGTTTTGGGAAATAACTTTTTTTCTTGAAAATTTCCTAAAAAACACAGAAAAAAGGCAATAACTCAACACTTGATGATTATTTTGATCTCAAATTCGATATGCAATCCCTCAGCATGTATTGCATGGCGTGTGTGAAGTTAGAAATATGTAGAGAGAATGGCAATGTATCTTTTGGACTCAAAAGTCGAAAAGGTGCATGTGCATTTCAAACTAATACGTCTGTAACGTGTTTTGCTACGCGAGGTTGACGGTATGATGTTGAAAACCCGAAATAATTACCTTCTTTCGCAAAGACACACAAGACGAGAATCGCTATCCTGAACAGGTGTCGTCTTATATTCTTCTATACGACGGGTACAAAGTTTGATTCATCGTATGTTGTTTTATTCGAACGAGTCGCAAATCTGGTATTGCGCACGAGTGTTGAAAAAAACATTTCCCATTTATCATTTTTTCCCACTTCTCGGTGTACCGAGATTTGGGAAGTCACACGAAATCGATCCAGTTATGTTGTACTTTACTCGCATAGGCATTTAGACTTGCTAGCCCATGCCATTTGATGTAAAAAACGCGGTAATTGTATGGTAAATTCTGTATTACTGTGAATTACTTTTACTTGTACGACATACTCGAATACTGCTTATCATAGACAGCGGGAATCGAAAACTGGTCAGAGTCAATGTTTTTTAGCAATAATATCAGTCTATTTTTATAAATATTATGAATAATAACAAAAATAAATGTTTTAATTTATGTTTGGTAATGAATAATCAGTCAATTCCCAGACCTGAACCTTACCATTTGCAATTTCCGGTTCTCGGCGACCGAGAAACAGGAAAGGACATGCTCGGTTGGTTTCAGTAGTTCCAGGAGCCTGGTGGGCTATTTCAAATACCAAATGAGTATTGGACAAGTGTGTAAAGTTTGAAATATGTTTAGAGAATGGAAACGCATCTTTTGGACTCAAAAGTCGAAAAGGCGCATATGAATTTCCAACTAAGACCACCTGACCCTTGCTCAAAGTTTGCCAAAATGTCCTCACACAATGCAATACATGCTGAGGGATTATATATCCAATTTCAGATCTTTTCAATCAGCCAGTGTTGGGGAAATAACTTTTTTTCTTAAAAATTTCCTGAAAAACACACAAAAAAGGCAACAACTCAATACTTGATAATTATTTAGATCTCAATTTCGATATACAATTCCTCAGCATGTATTTCATGGTGTGTGTAAAGTTAGAAATTTAAAAAACATACAAAAAAGGCAATAAGTCAATACTTGCTGAATATTTAGATTTCAAATTCGATATACAATCCCTCAGCATGTATTGCATGGTGTATGTAAAGTTAGAAATATCTTGAGAGATTGGCAATGTATCTTTTGGACTCAAAAGTCGAAAAGGCGCATGTGCATTTCCAACTAAAACCACCAGATCCTTGCTCAAAGTTTACCAAAATGTCCTCACACAATGCAATACATGCTGAGGAATTGTATATCCAATTTCAGACCTTTTCCATCAGCCTCTGTTGGGCAAATAACTTTTTTTCTTAAAAATTTCCTGAAAAACACACAAAAAAGGCAATAACTCAACACTTGATGATTATTTAGATCTCAAATTCAATATGCAATCCCTCAGTAGGTATTGCATGGTGTGTGTAAAGTTAGAAATATGTTGAGAGAATGGCAATGTATCTTTTGGACTCAAAAGTCGAAAAGGCGCATGTGCATTTCCAACTAAAACCACCAGACCCTTGCTCAAAGTTTACCAAAATGTCCTCACACAATGCAATACATGCTGAGGGATTGTATATCCAATTTCAGACCTTTTCGATCAGTCAGTTTTGGGAAATAACTTTTTTTCTTGAAAATTTCCTAGAAAATACACAAAAAAGGCATTAACTTAACACTTGCTGAATATTTAGATCTCAAATTCGATATACAATCCCTCAGCAGGTATTGCATGGTGTGTGTAAAGTTAGAAATATCTTGAGAGAATGGCAATGTATTTTTTGGACTCAAAAGTCGAAAAGGCGCATGTGCATTTCCAACTAAAACCACCAGACCCATGCTCAAAGTTTACCAAAATGTCCTCACACAATGCAATACATGATAAGGGATTCTATATCCAATTTAAGAGCTTTTCAATCAGCCAGTGTAGGGGAAATAACTTTTTTTCTTGAAAATTTCCTGAAAAACACACAAAAAAGGCAATAACTCAACACTTGCTGATCGATATTGACTTTGAGGTCATGTTACCGTACTTAATTCCTAAGAGTAGAAGAATGATAGAAATCCGCTCCAGTAATGCATCTCAGACATCTCATGTATGTCTGAGTTGACTTTATCTTTCTCAGAGTACTAGTCTATGTTTTTATTAAACATAATTAAATAAAAAAATGAAAATATGTAACTTTTCAGTTTGATAGTTCTAAAAAATAAACAAGCAGTGCCTTATTACTATATCTGAAAAATTATATAACTTCATTCTTTTTTTATTAAATTATACCTACTTACAAAAGGATAAAATCAGCTTAAAAATGATGCCATGCAATGCATTAAGAAGCAGATTTCTATCATTCTTATTCTCTTTTAAATTAAGTTCGAAAAAACGTAACCTCAAATTTAATATCAAATATGTTAAAAGAGACCGCAAAGTGGTCATAGAGTATTAAAATACTTACAGACTAGATCTGGTTCCATGGATAATCTGGAAGATGAAGCTGTCAGATGCGTGTATCAGGAAGCCCTTCACTTAAGATTGCCCACTGTAATGCCACTGTAATCACAATAGTAAATACTATGACTTATCATTTCTTTATACGGCGTTTCTCAATTGGTTTTTTACTTTTTGCACTCTAAAGTAGATTTGAAAGTAAAGATTTAGTATATCATATTTAATAAAGTACATTCATTTAATAAGTTTGTGAAAGTGTTTAATACAAGTAGTGTATAATGAGTGTTTTTTGAAGTTTCAAATTAGCTTGACAATGAGACAGTATTATCAAGCACACTCTCTACGAATAGAAATATATTTATTTCAAGATTCAATTTAATTTATAATCATCAAATCTACAGTTACATCTACCTTTATAGGGTACAAGTTGGTTCAGACATATGAGGTACGTCTTGAACTTAACTATGTACTGTACTCTGGTTGAAATAAATAAATTAATTAATTTTTGAATGACTTACTTTTCTGTAATCTCCTCAAAGGTCTTCTTTATAGTAATATAATCCATCATCAAGATCCTGTGTCATTTTTACTTCTGTAATCTAATTACCAATGCGATCATGTCTTTGTTTTGTAATTTTTAAAGAATCCCAACCAAGGGGCTAATTCTTAAGATTACAGGGCACCTCATTGTAATCATTTTCCTTAGATTCACTTGTACTTGCCGCAGAATCAGAATCTCCAGGTTCGCCTTCAGTTCTAGCATGCTTCCTCTATACATTTTCTTTTGTGGCTACTCTCTCATTAGATACTATTTGAGCAATCTTGCTACTTCCTTTTGCTGTTCTACATTCTTACCCCTGCCTGGTTTCCTTTGATTCTTCTTTGCCAATAAAATAGGATCAAGTGTAGCCTCTCCCTTTGTGCTAAACAATTTTTGATGTTTTTCTTTCAAAGTATCACCGCATTTCAAACCAAGAGCCATGAGAGCAGACTTCAATTTATCCCAAAATGAGAAAGCACACAAATCTAAGTGAGCTCCAACATTGATTAAAGCACTGCCTGTTTCTTTAGGTGAACCGGAAAAGATCCTGGTTTCTAGACTGATGCTCTCCATAAACTGATCAAGCAGCATTTTCAGCCGCTGCTCCGAGTTTATGGTTTCCCGATGGCTCGGT
This sequence comes from Torymus aiolomorphi, assembly GCA_036365515.1. Classification (NCBI taxonomy): domain Eukaryota; kingdom Metazoa; phylum Arthropoda; class Insecta; order Hymenoptera; family Torymidae; genus Torymus; species Torymus aiolomorphi. The sequence continues at coordinate 64,165,819 of CM070875.1, read as the reverse complement.
TTTTTGTCCAACTTCTCCTTGACCATCGCGTCGGCGAGACGTGCGCGTTCCTCGTGCAGCCGGCGCTGCTGTTCCAGGAGGGTCTTCGTCGTGAACGATCGTCGGCAGGACGACCGGGTGTTGACGCACTCGGTTATTTACGTTTGGGGTTAGGATATAAGTACGGCAGTCCGCGACGCGGTGTACCTAACTCGGCGACGCGCGCGCAGCTGTGCTGCAGCCTGCAGCGCATGCGCTTGGGCGTACACGCACATGGGCAAGGCCAACAGTGTCGCCGCCATTGCCATCGCTCTGCGGCGATGTTACACATTACCCATATGATAGTAGGTAATAATCTATTTTTTTTTTTGCAAATTATATAAAATCAAGAGAACGTGGCTCTAAGTTTCATAATATTATACCCTTCTGAAAAGTTTCAAGTCAAAATATTAATTCGTTTTTGCGAAAACTTTGAACAAAATTTTGACATCCCGCTCCGTCCACCTCGAAATTTTGTTCAAAATTTATGCATAAACGAATTGATATTTTGATTTGAAATTTGGCAGGAATATAGAATATTGTGAAACTTAGAGCAATATTCTCTTGATTTTGCATAATTCGGTGTATTTTCTTTTTTATTAGCTTGAAACCGCTGAATCGACTCGGTCGGTAAAAATTGAGTATGGCATCCCCTTAAAGGAAGGTTCCTGAAATATAATAATGTAACTGGCCTAAAGTTATAACAGAAGCTTCCGAGTGGACTCCGAAGTAATTTTTTTAGGAAGCTTCCAGAAAACGTTACGAAAGACTAACAGAAATGTTCCAAAAGTGCTAGCGTGAAATGTTACTCAAAATTTACGAGAAAGTTTCCATGAACCTTACATAAACGATTACTGAAATGAACACTGGAAGTTTCGCAGAAGGCTCTTGAAACCTAACATAAAGGTTCTAGGCAGAAAAAAGTTGAATTACATATGAAGATTGCGGGAACTTTTTGAAATTTATTCCAGGAAGCTTCCCATGGAAGTTCCAATTCTACCTTGAGGAAAGCTTTCATGGAAAATTCTAGGAACTATTCAAGCAAGATACCTCCCTGTTGAAAATATCCATGTGGATTTTACACTGATTTCCACATGGAATCGATATGGAATCCATATGGAATCTATACGGATTCCATACGGATTCCATGTCGATTCCATGCGGAAATCAGTCCCAAATCGTCCTGTGGACTTCCACATGGAATTCCATATAGATTTCTATATGAATTTTTTTACAAACATTTGTAAAACCAAATCCGTATGTATTTCCATGTAGATTTCCATGGGGAAATCCAGGTAAAAACGACATGATCCATATAGATTTCCACATGGATTTCCATATGATAATTTTAATGTTTATAAAAATGTTTGTTTATAAAATTGTTATATTTTTTTTTACTAGGATACATATTTTTGACAACAAGTACTGTAGAATCTTTTCGAAGAATTACATAAGAGGAAATTATAGTTTATAATTTTTTATGCTTTACTGATATGGTAAAAAACGTATCCCTAGTAAAAAAATTTTAAAATTTTATAAATAAACATTTAAATTACCACATGGAAATCCATATGGAAATCTATATGGATCATATCGTTTTTATCTGGATTTCTCCATGGAAATCTACATGGAAATCCATACGGATTTTGTTTTACAAATGTTTGTAGAAAAATTCATATAGAAATCTATATGGAATTCCATGTGGAAATCCACAGGACGATTTGGGACTGATTTCCACATGGAATCGACGTGGAATCCACATGGAATCCGTATAGATTCCATATGGATTCCATATGGATTCCATATGGATTCCATGTGGAAATCAATGTAAAATCCACATGGATATTTTCAACAAGGCTGACATACAATAAAGCAACTGGTCTAAAGTTATACCGGAAGCTTCCGACTGAATTTAGGAGTAACCTTTTTAGGAAGCTTCCATGCCGAAAGCGTTAGGAAAGACTAACAGAAAGGTTCCAAAAGTGCTACGGTGAAATGTTATTCAATACTTACGACAATGTTTCCACGAAGTATACATAAACCATTACTGAAATCGGCACTGGAAGGTTCGTGGAAGGTTCTTGGAAGCTAACATAAAGCTTCTAGGAAGATCGAAAGTTTAATTACATGTAAAGATTGTGGGAAGTTTTTGAAATACATTCCAGGAAGCTTCCTATGGAAGTTCTAGTTCAACCTTGAGGAAAATTTTGATGGAAGACTCCAGGAAGTATTTCAAGCAGGGTTCCTAACATAATATAAAAAATAGCTGGCTTAAGGATATAATGGAAGCTTTCAAAAGGGTTCCAAAGTAACATTCCTAAGAAGCTATTAGCAAGTTTTAGGGAAGGCTGACAAGAAGGTTCCAAAAGTGCTGCGGTAAAATGCAACTTGAAATTTACGGGGAAGCTTTTAGAAAGCTTACATAAAAGTTTACAGAAGATCAGCACTGGAAGTTTCGCGGAAGGTTCCAACTTGGAAGCTTCATAGATTCATAGATCGTCTGATAATCATCTTATTTTGAAAATCGAGAAAGTTCAGGCGCGCTGCGCGCGCTCTTCCTTTGCCTTTATTATATTATGCCTGTTACGAAACCAATTTGTAAATCCGTTCGTATTGAAATTCACTTTTATACACACATATACAGATTGACAGAATTACTTTGAAAACTTTTCTCCAACGATTTTCTCATCATGCGCTAAGCATAGGTCGTCTTCGTAAACGCTCGATCGTAACAATAAAAAACGAGGACAATTTATGTTTGCCGCGCGCGCTCGCAGTAGCGACAGCAGACTTAGCTCTTAAAACATCCGAATGCTGTGCGACGCGCGACGAGTGGCGCGTAATCCGCGACGGTCGGCGAAAATTACAGAAAGAGCGCGCAGAGAAACTCGTGCACGATGCAGGAGTAATTCAGGGCTAGAGGGATGTGGATACCACGAGTTGATGGCGTTTCAAGATTTTTTTGCTGCTGAGGGTATTGCTATGGTTATATTTGAAAAGTGTAACTTGGTTAACGGCGAACCTCCGTTATTTGACGGTCGAAACAAGATTCAAGATTTAAATGCACCACTTCACGGTGTCATCTATTTAATCTTTGAGGAGCAGTCTAGACACTTTAACGTGATCACTAATTTATTTGCTGCGGCCGGGTCAAAATTTTTTTGCTCTTATTGTAACAAGGGTTTTCGCCGTATTGGGCAACACAAGTATAAACGAACTTGTGAATCTTGCTTTGTTACACCTCCATGTAGGAGTGACGGTGTAGAAATGATAGAGTGCGCAGAGTGCGGACGTTAATTTTTCGGGCATGGCTGTTTCGTTAATCACAAGCACGCGGGTTCGTACAAAAAAAATAATCGCAAAGTGTGCGACGTCGTGCGGCTATGCGAAAATTGTTTAAAAATAGTAAATACGCAGCACAGTCAACACGAGTGTGGTATTAGTTATTGTAAACAATGTTCGAAGCGGCAGTCGTTCAATCATGCATGTTTCATGCAACTAATTGGTGGTGGTGGTGGCGGTGGGAACTTGAAAGCGGAAAAAAAAATTTTTATACATTTTTTACGATTTTAAGACCCGTCAGGATACGTCGTATAGAGGTAGACGCCACGCGTGAACCTCACTCCTATCTTTTTATCGCTGTCTCTCAAGCCTGCTTAGACGAGTTTAGATTTCGAGCAAACATATTTCCCAATGCCGGGACGCACGTTGCCTACGTGCCCAAGTACTTTAAATCGCGGTGAATGAGGCGTGCGTTAATCAGTCGGGAAGAAACTATGACGCCGATAGGTCGTAAAGCGGTAGCCTGCGGTAAACATTTCTCGAAAAGAAACCTTGCTCTCTTGAACGCTCTTTGTCATGGGGACAAAAGACACCGCGTTGCTATAGCACGCGCAGCTGATAAACCGCTCGTCAGATGCATATGCGAGTGTGTGTTGAACGTTTTGCAGGGCGTCGTAAAACAGCGATTCCGAAAAGGGCCGATTGCGTAAACATAAGCAAACGCTGCGTAAGCTGATTCGTACTGGTGATAGAGGCAGCGGTACTTGGAAATCGAAGAAACGTGTCATTATACAAAACGGCGGGTCGTTTTTACCACTCTTACTCGCTCCGATCGTAGGAGCGCTTATCTCAAAAATATTTGGCTCGAAACATGGAGCGAGCTCGTAAGATGATCCTTGTGCCGGAGCCGCCACTGGAGACATCGCAATCTAAAGTCATGGAGGAGGAGGAGGGGGTGACGAATACGAATGAAAAAACTCTGCAAACACCAGGTGATCATTTTTCTCGTCTGGATGGTGAAATGTAGTTTTACGCTTAAAAGTAGCTAGAGACGATTACGAGAAGTGCGTAAAATATCTACAGATTTTACGTCGCTATCTTATCTTCCGTGATAACGAGCGTAGCGCTGCGCGTGAGGAGCACTCTGAAATAGACGAGGTCGAAGAGGCGCTTGCACCGCTGTCCTAGGACGACATACTCGTGGGCGTACCGAAAGTACACGCGCGCAAAGCGCGCCTCTTGCTTTGCCATTGGAAAGTCACTGTACCCGAGCGTCTCAAGTGGGATAACTCGGGCACCATCACTATAGATGGTCGTGTAATTGCTCGGTCCAATATAACAGAGTTAATCATCGACGCATTGAAAAAGAACAGTAAGGACGAGGAGGCGCCCGTTGGCCGCATTGAATTTGCAAAATTTCTCAAAACTTCCGAAACACCGGGAAATTCAATTAATAATCCAACAGTTTTTAAAATTGGCCAAATATTTACGGATCATCAGCGCTTGGCCAAACGTCGCCTATCCACACCTATACAGCACGAATCACCCCTGCCGTCTATACAGACTCGCAGTAAAAAACAAGCGAAAAAAGTGGCTCACGCTTGGTTTGTAAAATAAAAAAAAAAATGACGTACGAAAAACAATACCACGACCTTGAGCATGAAGCTGGCTACGCCGGGGCGCGCAATCTTGTGCGCTTGAACGCTAAAAAGGAAAAGAAAAAAATTTACTCGTGACTGAGCAATCAAGATGCCTACACGCTCCATCACCCGATACGAAGGCGATTTCCACGATTACGCTACAACGTGACGAACATTGAGGATGTTTGGGAGGCCGATTTGCTACAGCTCACGACGATAAAAGATTACAACGACGGTTACAACTACATTCTAGTGGTGATTGACGTACTCGGTAAGTACGCATGGGTGGAACCGATAAAAGACAAGACCGCGCGCAACATTGCCGCCGCCTTCGCACGGATTATCGACCGAGCACATCCTCGACTGCCTGTATGCGTGCAAACCGATCGAGGCAAAGAGTTTACCGGTTCAGCATTTCAGGCGCTCCTCCGCCGAAAAGAGATAACATTCAGAGTCGCTCGCAACCCCGACATTAAAACAGCAGTGGTCGAAAGACTTAACAGAACCTTACGCGAGCGAATCTGGCGATACTTTTCTCATAGTAACACAAAGAGATACATCGATGTCGTGCAAGAGATTGTACACGCTTACAATCGCACGCTACACAGTGGTACGCGCATGAGACCTATCGATGTCATATTGTACAACGCGCCGACAGCGATCGAAAATTTAGCCAAACGCGTGAGCTACAATTATCGACGGCGAGCACCGGCGCTGCCTAAATTCAAGGTGGGCAACCTCGTGCGCATCAGTCGAGCCAAGAACACCTTTGAGAGAGGATACGAAAAAAATTTTAGCGAAGAAGTGTTCAAAATCTCTATACATACGTGCTCGAAGATTTGAACGAAGAAATTATCGATGGTTTCTTTTATCCCGAGGAGCTCGTGTTAGTCGGTCACGAACGCCTCGCGCCCGATAAGCGTTTCATAGTCGAGCGCGTCATGCGCACAGAAGGCCGGGGCGCTAAGAAAAGAGCACTCGTTAAGTGGCTCGGTTACCCTGCTAAATTTAACTCGTGGATAAAAGCAAGCGAGCTTGAAAACATCTGAAAAAAATGGAAACGAGTGACGATTTTTATATGGTACTGCTTAGTAACAGCAGCATGACATATTTTCTCGAAATCACAACATGCTGTTTTACGACCCAGCTGCAACGCGAGATCAAATTACACGGCGAGTGGTACGTGGGCCTCGTTGAAATTCACATACCACACAGTATCGTACATTTTCAAGATGACGAAGCGAGTTACACTTTTTACACGGCTGAGGACAATGGAAGTCTCATCGACCAAAAACTGTGTCGTATACCCGTAGGTATTTACGATTCCCTCGAATAACTAGTAGACGCTATAAACGCAGCGAATGACACTTATAGGCATCAAATGCTCGAGCCACTTAAAACTCGTAAGGGGTCTTACATCATAAGATGCAAGTGTGACGGCCCGCAAATACACATTACGGATTTCAGCGAAAAAATCAGCCGTATATTCGGCTTCGACGAAGCAGGTCAAAAAGGTTCGTTTACAACGCTTAATGAGGGTTACCGAGACATTGCAGCCAGCAGACCTGCCTCGTTTTCTCGAGCCTTGCCCGATCAGATGTACGTCTATACCGATATATGTGAACCTTATACAGCAGGTGACACCCAAGCTGCCCTACTACGCATAGTTTCTATAGACAACTCCAGCTTTAAGTACGGATGCAGTACTGTACAGCGTTTTGCATCCATTCACTATATACCTCTTCTCTATCACAATTTTCGTAGCATAGTTATCGATATAAGAGATCAACATGGGCGCCGTATACCATTCGAGTACGGCACGTTGACGGTCATGCTACACTTTAAGCGCAAACGTTAAGATGAGTCATTACGCGCGCTACTACGACGAGCAGCTAGGTAGGGGTGGCGTGAGAAATGTTTTTGCTGGTTCGACTTTTCAGAGAGGTCGTGGGGTAGGAGCCTGGTTAGGAGGCCTTTTTCGTCGCATCCTGCCATACATCACGAGCGGGGCCAAGGCTGTAGGTAAAGAGACACTACGCGCAGGTATAAAGGTTGTTGACGACGTTGCCAACAGCGGTGTCAATTTCAAGGAGGCTGTAAAATCACGGGCCAAAAAATCTGGACGCAACTTCAAAAGAAAAGCTGCTGACAAAATATCGGAAATAATGAAAGGTTCGGGATATATAACAGGCGTGAATGGTAAGCGGCGGCGCCAGTTGAGAAAGAAACACACTCGGACGCGCACGGCAGGCGGTAAGAAAAAACCCGGCAAAAGAAAGCCCGCTGTGAGAACGAGCAAGAAGAAGAAGAAGAAGAAGAAGAGGAAAGCCCTTCGCAACATAAACGATATTTTTGGTCCAAAGTGAAAAATGGCCTTCTTGCACTCGTACTCTAACGAGTGCATGTCGAGCGAGCTCGACATTTTCACTCTTCCGGCGACTCAAACGTCTATTGAGAGTAGTAGTTTTTTACACTATAAACCTGTGTCCTCGCTCTGCGACGAAGGAGACGCGCCCATAGAGTTCGTCATCCCGAGCGCAAGCGAACATTATATAGATCTCGCGCACACCATGCTCTATGTCAAAGCTAGAATACAACCGAATGCCGAAACCCCTGCTGAAAACTTAAAAGTTGCCCCAGTAAATAATTTACTGCATTCAATGTTTAATCAAATCGACGTTTTTCTAAATCAAAAACTCGTTTCTCCATCCAATAATGCATAACCTTACAGAGCATACATAGAGTCACTGCTCAACTACTCGCCAATCGCAAAAGAATCACACTTAACGGCCAGATTGTGGTACGATGATACGCCCGGTTTATTCGAAGCCCTGCCGCACATTCAAGGTGAAATATCTAACGAGGGTACTCTCCATTCTCAGCATTTCACAATCAATGGAAAAACCTTCGACATGATTGGCCATCTGCACTGCAACGTCTTTAATCACGACAGAATGCTCATCAATGGTGTAGAAATGAGTGTACGACTAGTACGAAGCAAAGATGCCTTTTGCCTAATGGACGCCTCCGAAGATGGTAAATTCAGCCTGAAAATAAAGGAAGCCACGCTCATCGTTAGACGCGTGAAGATAAATCTGGGAATTTTAATTGCTCATGCCAATGCTCTCGCTGAAACAACGACCAAGTATCCCGTCACGAGAGTAGAAGTCAAAACTTTTACGCTTCACGCAGGTATACATGGCGATACCATCGATAATGCCATTCTTGGGCAACTGCCTGAAAGAATAATAATAGGATTTGTCGATAATAAGGCATTCAATGGCAATCGAACATTTAACCCGTTTAATTTTCAACACTTTTCAATAAATCTTCTATCTCTCCACGACGATGGGTCTCAAATTCCGAGTAAACCGTTACAGCCGCGCTTTAGTGTTAATGATAGTATGTTTATAGATGCATTTCAAACCCTCTACTCGGGCACAGGTATACATTTCCTCAACGAGGGCCTTGGCATAAATCGTTTCAACTATTCACTGGGCTACTTTCTCACGGCTTTCGATCTCACACCCGATTTATCGGCTCACTGCGCCTCGCATTGGAATCTCCTTCGCTCGGGTAGCTTACGCATAGATGTGGGATTTGAGACGACTCCAACGAGCACAATAAATTGCGTTGTTTATGCCGAGTACGATAACGTTCTCGAAATAGACTCCACCCGCCAAATATTATCCGATTTTAGTGCCTAGTCGTTAAAAAGGTGGGGGGACGAGAACTCGAGAGGAAGCGGGCGGCGCTCTCAAGCCTCACTTTTCTCTCGGCGCTCGCTACGTACACACGTATAATGGATTATACGCACGCACGCACGCACTCACGCACACACACACACACGCACACGCACACGCACACACACACACACACACGTACACGCACACGAACGCACACGCACACACACGCACACGCACACGTACACGAACGCACACGCACACACACACACGCACATTTTATATAAATGCTTTACATGTTTGAACGAACGAGCCAGCGCCCTTGGAAATAATGCTGGGGAAATTGTTCGCACGTCGGAGTCTTTTTCGGTGATTTTTTCTTTTTACATTTTCATAAAATTTTGCGGCCAGTGCGTCGTTTACATGTGTATCACGTGAAAAGACGTTAAAAAAACGCGCGTAAAGTGCGATCGCTACACATATGGCAAAGAAACATAATACAATATACGCCGCAAACTTTAGAATTAATACTCTGCAGTTTCTTCTAGTTCCACTTGAAGCTTGCGCAATTTCTCCGAAGTCGATCGATATGATGTCGTGACACAGGGGCGACTCCATAGCTATCGAAATATGTTCCTTTTGCATTTTTGTCTATGTAGAATGCCACCCAGTGGGATCCAGGCTTATCTGAGGTATCGACATTGGTTACAACAGCGGCTGGAAGACTCAAGCTTCTGGGGATGTGATCGGCTGCGTATACACCTATCGAGTTGGCTCTGAGGCCACTAATGGCCCTAGTGATTTGTTTCGTATTCATTTTGCGTTTTCGCTAAATGTGAAATATGTGCTGCTGTCGCTATCACTTGCTATTTCTGTGGCCACATCCGTCTCGTCGCGGCCGTCGTCGTTCTGCTCCTCCTCCTCCTCCTCCTCAGTGGACTGCTCGGTGCCAGGGTGAAAACGGAGTAATTTTTTGCGCTGCTTCTGCTGATACTGATGAAGTGCAGTCTAGAACATTTGACTTTGTACTCGGTCTTTGTTGATCATCTTTCACTCTTCGGGTAGTATAGAGCGCATCCACTTTTTTATTTGGTGCGCCTTGTAGAGCGTACAAAAATCTTGTTTATTTTTAAACCTCTGAGTCGCGTGCGTAGAACATACCAGCACGTCAGAAAACATGTTGTTGAGTTTTCCGAACGTCGGCGAGTCATACTTTTCTAAATTACATATGTTTCGGCCGAGCAAAGATTCCAGGTACCAGGCCTTCTCCTTGCCGCGAACGTAAATCCGTCTTGCTGCTCTTGCGATATTGAAGAGATAACGATACAGCTATCTGAGTGATACTTCGCCCTCGAACCAGTTAATGCCGTGAATATCGATAGCGCAGTAGGAATTTGTATTTTTTACGTCTTCGGCCAGCTCGATGAAATTGCACGGTACTTGTACAATCCAGTGGTCGACAATGGGTTTCTGTAGGCAAATGATCGCCACCTCCTTTGGTAAAAACTTCCTTTCAGTGTCTCTTTTTTCAAGTGGTGAAAAACACAGGAGGCACTTTCTTCTTTGAGGCTTTGAAACATAAGCAGCGCGAGTCAGCGAAAAGCATATGCGTAACGGCTTTTCAAGCGGTGAAAAACACATTAGACGTTCCCTTTTTTCAAGTGGTGAAAAACACATGAGCCGTTTTCCTCTTTGAGGCTCAATACCCTTAACGGGAAAATTTATGGTTCTGTTTCTCAAGGGCTCCGCGAGTTTCCCAGCGCTTCTCCCCACTCTCCGATACATATGCGTAAACGTTCATGATTGGGCTCTCGGATTTTACGTAACATTCAAGCAGCCAATCGTAGCTCGTGGTAGAAAGGAGGGGGATTCGCGCTGCAGAGAGAATAAGTACGGGCCTAACCGCGCCACCCTCAGACAGTCGCTCTACCTCGACGAAGTCATGACATTTTTACCAACGTTAAGTCAGTATTTTTTAAAAATGTCTCAAACAAAGCTAGTGCCGAATTTACTGTACAATTCGATTTACACTCTCAACAATTCGTACTCCAAATTCGTTTACGTCGGCTTGGATTATGCAGGTGGCTATTTCCGACCCGTCAACAGGTTCGGTGGGCATACATCACCGCATAAATATATAACTCTGGATATCGACAGTTGGGAACAATTAAAAAACCATTTCAAGACCTTCGGAGAGTATCTATGGGCATCAGGCGATTTTGTTAAGCAAGGCAAATATGTAAAAATATATTTACCGCACCACGACGTCGAATTGACCACAGCCTACGGTCACAGAACCGTATTAATCACCGATAAGCCACAAGTATCGCCGCATCGTTCACCCTACAGTACGAACACGAGGCTCAGCAGTTCGACTTTCAAGACGATAACGCCAATCAGGAGGCAGCCGCCTCCACTACCAGTGACGAACCTGCAACAAAAAAAGAAGTCTGGAAAACCACCGAAGATTATGATGCAGTATACAACTTCGAACGGATTGAAACAGTTCCAACAGTGTATAGACTATAAATTAAAAAAGTTAGAAGAAATGTCGGGTTTTGTGAACAAGGTTTTCGGTATAATGATCGATGTTATCAAAACGAAGCAATTAGCAAAAATGACGAGCATTTACTAGACCATACATTCATCGGCTTTGTATTTAATGAACTAGAAGACGAAATGAAAGAACTCGCGCTAAATCAATTAATGTTTGCAAATTTTAGCGAGAGTTCTCTCGAAATAATGTTTTTGGAAGTATATGCGGAGTATTTAACAATTCTAGAAAAAAATGTTGTTAGTGCGTTAAAAGTTTAAAAATGTACAAAAATAATTTTTTTTTTTATTTTATATAATAAAATGTATTTTACCTTATCACACCTTTTTATTTAAGGACCCCTCCTTTATACCTACTCCTATTCACGCCCCCAACTTCTCATTTACGCTAGCACGCATATATTTATATATGCAGCATTATACATAAGTCATTCGTCGAAAGACAACCGACAAGGCAACATCATGGGGGCCCCCGTTCAGCAAGCATCAGACCAAACCAGACGACAAAGAACCTCTCATCAACAAGGCAGATAAGAAAGACTCTTGGGCAAACAAAAAATATGCTCCACCACACCATTCCTTTTCCACCAATTCCTTCTCCTTCCCAAAAAAAGATGGTTATTCAAAATATAACGAATAATAAACGGTCCCTTTAAGGGGACACCGTAGTCAATGTATTTTAAATGGAGGGTAGCGCTGTAATCAGTAAAACGCGTTTTTATTATATAAATTAAAAGATTCTTATCTTTTTGGATTTTGGAGACTTGAGCGCGCTTTGGATATCAATGTTTAGTTATTTCTCAAAATCGCAACTCACACATTCAATTAATTACCGAGAAAACCTTGAAAAACTTGCGCGGGTAACATAACCTATAAATTACGAAATTGAAAGATCTTAATTTTTTTTAATTTTAATACTTGAGCGCGCTTAGTACATAAATTTTAAGTATTTTCCCAAATTTTCAGCCCAATCGGTTAATTATTCGAAGAGAAAACTTTGAAAAACTAACTGACGAGACTTCGGCCTCCCCTTAAGGACAATATTTATGATAATGAGAAGAAACTGTTCATAAAATAGGGGGTTCCACCCCGTTTAAATAAATAAAAATTGATTTTTCCTCAACATGCTTTCTTTATTTGCAGACCCCTCCTTTACACCAACTCCCTATTCCCTCTCCCCCACAACTTATCATTGCGTACACACATACGCACACACATACGCTCGGTCTATATAGCGAGAGGCATCGCTCCAGCAGGGTCTTTATGGCGTAGCACGTATAGCCAAAGGTCTCGGCCCCCCCACCACCACCACGAGTCAGGGGCATATACGGGGGCATGCGCGGAGCAGATATAGCGGCATGGCGTCATGGAGGGGGGCGATAAGTGGGGCATTGTTTACCCTAATTAGCTTGTGTTTACACACACGTGCTACTGTAAACACTTAAATTAATGACCTTGTCACACTTGAGACACATACACACAGCACACGGTCTATACAACGAGAGGTCTTTATGGCGTAGCGCGTATAGCCAAAGGGCTCTCCCCCCACCACCACGAGTCGGGACATATACGACGGCACGCGCCAGGCAGGTATAGCGGCATAGCGTCATGGCGCGGGCGATAAGTGGGACATTATTTATCGGTAATAATTCACTGCATTGTTTACCCTAATTAGCTTGTGTTCACACTTGGGGCCCATACACACAGCACACGGTCTATACGGCGAGAGGCCTCGCACCCTACGGGTCTTTATGGCGTAGCGCGGACAGCCAAAGCGCTCGCCCCCCACCACCTCGAGTCAAAGCATATACGCCTACACACGTGGGGCAAGTATAGCGGCATGACGTCATGGCGGGCACCTTAAGTGGGCCATTATTTATGGGGTAATAAATCACCCCCCATTGTTTACACTAATTAGCTTGTGGCCACACTGCTACTGTAAACACTTGAGTTAATGACCTTGTCACACTTGGGGGCCCATACACACCGCACAGCGGGGTGCCACAATGGCCCCTACACACCGCACCGCGGGGGCCGTCTCGCTATACCGGTCCCCTTACTACTAACAGTTTGTATTTTCCGTTACTGCGCCTTTTAAATTAGTACTATGCATCGCTCTGTTTATTTTTGGCCTTGTTTGTAAATACAAAGATCTTACGACTATAAATACGAATGTACACCACTGTATTGGTTACATTGACGTTATGTGCTAGGTAAAATAAGGTATATACTATTCCTTTATACAAGTGATAGTTCTTTTTTATGTATTGTAATTAAAAAGCTTTTTGTTAATAAATTATAGCCTGAAGAGGTTGGCGGAACATGCCAACGAAACGTTGCACAAATTTAAAGTAAAAACTTGTTTTTTCTTTTTACCTGCCTCCTGCGGATCAATCCATTATATTTCAAATTCCTTTTTTACATAATAATTTTTATTATTTTTGTAGAAAATGTTACTATTTGAAATAGTACTTTTTATGACTGTTGTAAGAATAATAAAAATTCTTATGTAAAAAGTAAAATTTGGTACGAAAGTCTTAAAAATTAATATTTAAACGACAAAAATGCCCCCCCCCCCCATCGCACTACAGCCAAACACCGTCGTATATTTGGGTTCACCTGATGCCGTTCGATGCCCGCGTTACCATCAGTGCACCGTGGCTTTCCGTTCCCCGACCAATCGACTTTCTGGATTGTAATAGACACAAGCGAAAGTTTCTTGACACTTTGGATTTTAAACATTTTGCTAATGTTAGTTTAACAAAAATAATAGAAAGTGTGAAATTTTGCTAAAGTATTAGTTTTTTCATTTCAATTAATCGCAAACAGAGAAAAATTTATTTGTAAACTTTACTCTTTTTATAAGATAATGTATTATTTTTATAATAGCGCCAGGACATCCTCGACATGTGGGATTTTTACTGTTTTGAATAGTAGTTTTCATGATTTTGGTATCAACATTCCCTTTTTACATAATAATTTGTATTTTTTTTGTAGAAAATTTTACTATTTGAAATAGTACTTTTTATGACTGCTGTAAGAATAATAACAATTCTGATTTAAGAACTAAATTTTATACGAAAGACTTAAAAATTAATAGTTAAAACGACAAATATGTCTTGCCCCCCCCCCCCCATCACACTACCACCAAACACCGTCGTATTCTTGCGCTCACCTGGTGCTGTTCGATGCGCGCGTTGCCATCAGGGCGCCGCGGCTTTCCGTTCCCCGACCAATCGACTTTCTGGATTGTAATAGACACAAGCGAAAGTTTCTTGACACTTTGGATTTTAAACTTTTTGCTAATGTTAGTTTAACAAAAATAATAGAAAGTGTGAAATTTTGCTAAAGTATTAGTTTTTTCATTTCAATTAATCGCAAACGGAGAAAAATTTATTTGTAAACTTTACTCTTTTTATAAGATAATGTATTATTTTTATAATAGCGCCAGGACACCCTGGACATGTGGGATTTTTACTGTTTTGAATAATAGTTTTCAAGATTTTCGTATCAACATTCCCTTTCTACATAATAATTTGTATTATTTTTGTAGAAAATGTTACTATTTGAAATAGTACTTATTATGACTGCTTTAAGAATAATAAAAAGTCTTATTTAAAAAGTAAAATATGATACGAAAGTCTTAAAAATTAATATTTAAATCAGCAAAAATGTCCCCCCCTCCTCATCCCTCGAGTCTTCGCTGCATGAGGCACCGCAGAAGGAGATACCCCACCACATGGTTGAAGAAGTTTTTTTTTTAATGGTTACTAGTGCTACCAGGACCATCGGCAGCATCCCCCACACAAACTCCCAGGGCTTGTCTCGCCTGTTTCGATAAAAGGTACATTAGATATTCTTTACCTCTTCTTCATCGTTGCGCTTGTACAATGTTATTTTAACCCGTGTTTTCTCGCATTCTGCCATTTTATTGAGCAGACTTTTTGCGGATGCCTCCTACATTCCAAAAAATTGATAATTTAATCTCCTGCTTTCGTATTCATTGCCGCGTTCTTATTAGATCAGAAATTATAGAGTCAAAGAATCATTATCGCTTTGCGTCTAAATAAGATTCTGTTTTCATTGGTTTAAGAGCAATATACATAAATTATCAGTATATTACTAACCTGATTGTTATTCATCTAAACGAGCTATTTATTTTTGTAAGGTAATTTTTATCACTAATTATGAAATTATACCATTATTTTCAAAATACGCTTTTATAATATTGTGTTTCAATTATAATAAATCATACTCTAACATATTTAATGCTCATTGAAAAGATCACGATTTCGAGTTTGGAAGGGCTATGTTGGAGATTCAAACGGCTCACGAACGGCAAGCGCGCGCTCGTACATTGGCGCCGCGCTTACGGTTTGTCCTCCCCTCCAACATTGTCGTGTCCTCCCGCTGGCCTTTTGCCACCCGATGCGCGAGCTGCTGCGATACGCGTCATTGGCTTTATGCTCTTTGTACAATCCAATTTTTCTGGTTTTTTAAAAGTCTTAAGGGGATTCCTTATACCGACAGAGTTCTCTGCCGGTATAAGACATCCCCTTAAGTGAAAAAGTTTTGCGGCCTTAGTTTTTGATTGTTTTCAAAGCATGATTCAACAAAGTTAATAGACAGTTTGGAGATTCTATTATATGAAGGCTAGTACAATTTACGTACATTACCAGTAGCATAAAAACTTATGGTTTTTGTAATTAAATTTGCAAGACATTCAACTTTTCATAAATTTATATTCAAGCTATTACATTTGTTCTTTATTACCGCGGGTCTGATTGGTTTGCTAAATTATTGCGCAAACTTGCTTTTCACTTTCATTAACTAAATTTTAACATAAAATGTGAACTTTAATAATGTTTTTCAATTGACATCTAAATTCTACTGTGTTTCAAATGTAATACATCACTCGTGGGGACATTTTATGTACCTTGTGGAACGACTTTATTGATTTTCAGAGACCCAAGAAAAAGTTTTTTAGCGACTTTGAATTTTATTTTCATAATGTTATCTGCACAAATTTAATAGAGAGTTTGATATTTAGCTAAAGTATACGTTTTTTCATTTCAATTAATCGGACACGGAGAAAAATTTATTTGTAAACTTTACTCTTTTTATAAGAAAATGTATTATTTTTATAATAGCGTTAGGCCACCCTCGACATGTGGTTTTTTTACTGTTTTGAATAGTAGTTTTCAAGATTTTCATATCAACATTCCCTTCTTACATAATAATTTTTATTATTTTTGTAGAAAAGGTTACTATTTGAAATAGTACTTTTTATAACTGTTGTAGGAATAATAAAAATTCTTATGTAAAAAGTAAAATTTAATACGAAAGTCTTAAAAATTAATATTTAAATCAGCAAAAATGTTTTACCACCCCCCTCCCCCCGACTTTGGATTTGTTAGCTGAACAAAATTAATAGACAACTTAATATTTTGCTAAAGTATAAGTTTTTTCATTACCATTAATCGCACACGGAGAAAAATTTGTTTGTAATCTTTACTCTTTTTATAAGAAAATGTATTATTTTTATAATAGCGCCAGGACACCCTCGACATGTGGGATTTTTACTGTTTTGAATAGCAATTTTCAAGATTTTCGTATCAAATTTCCCTTTTTACATAATAATTTTTATTATTTTTGTAGATAATTTACTATTTGAAATAGTACTTTTTATGACTACTTCAAGAATAATAAAAATTATTATTTAAAAAGTAAAATTTAATACGAAAGTCTTAAAAATTAATATTTAAAACGACAAAAATGTTTTACCCGCCCCCCCCACCCCCGCCTCCTCACATAACCGCCAAACACCGTCGTATTCTTGGGCTGGCCTGGTGCTGTTCCATCCGCGCGTTACCGTCAATGCGCTGTGGCTTCCCGCTCCAAGAGGAATCCCCTTTATAGATTTTCAAAGACCCAAGCGAACGTGTTTACCCTCATCAACGTTTGGATATGTTAATAGTTTTAGTTAAGGTGGTTATCGACCCTAAAATACGTCTTTGGCAATATATTTTTATTTTTTATCTTCTTATATTTGGTATACCTTGCTGAACTATATTCAAAAGAAAGGTATTTTGAAATATAGAAAACGTTTTTTAAAAGCAAATCTACACTTCGATTGTGCAGATTACAATAATTTAACCTCACGATTGAAACAATTTGCGTCGACACGATGTCAATTTTTATTTTACATGCAATCGTGTCGATCAAAGTCTCATTTGTTTCCTTATGACATTTGATGGTAGCGTCACCGTAATGAGATCAATCAGAGCAACTAGAAATCTTATTGTTT
Organism: Torymus aiolomorphi; assembly: GCA_036365515.1. Taxonomy (NCBI): domain Eukaryota; kingdom Metazoa; phylum Arthropoda; class Insecta; order Hymenoptera; family Torymidae; genus Torymus; species Torymus aiolomorphi. The sequence continues at coordinate 64,148,336 of CM070875.1, read as the reverse complement.
ATTGAAATATATCAGACGATTTCATATTCTATATACTTTGTAGGGTCAATGATATTAACAATTTTATCTACTCCACATTTACAGTGTGCATTAGAATTGACATTAACGGTAAGCGGGAGTAATGAAATTAGTTTTTTAAAGTGTTTTCTGCTGAACATTAGGAAAATTAGCTGAAATTTTATAAATCAACTAAAAATACCAGTTTTAGGTGCGAACAACTTTTAGATTTGTGCAAAATATCACATATTACGTATATTAAATGATATATATTTTAGAATTCCCATGTAATTGTATATTTAGTTCTGCGTCACCTTAAGGAGAGTAACTTCGTTTTTGAATAACTTTTAATTATGCCCCAAAAAAACATCACACATGGAGTTTGGTAGTGTCTACGTCAAGAAGGCGAACGCCCCACGAACGGCGCGCGCGCCCTTATATCGGCGCCGCGCTTATGTATTTCCCTTCCGCCCAACTCCGGCACATTCTCAGGCTGAACTTTTGCTGTCTGCTGCGTAGATAGCCGAACAATGCGTTTTCTTTACGCTTGCCAAAGGCGATCATTGAATATTGCTGCACCTTTGGAGACGAATTGGAGGTTTTTTGCCACTTTAGACCTCGCGTATGACAATAATCGTTATTTAAAAAAAATAAATAAAATGATTAACGCATAGGCTGTTGTTTTTTTTATTTATTAACTGTTACATTTTATTAAAATGCTTCATTATTGAAATATACTTTCGAATTTTTTAAATCAAATTTTTCAAGCAACTAAAATGTAATATTTAACTATCATGTGTGTGTTAATATTCTTGAGATTGAAAGTTATTACCCATAGTTGGAGCGTAATTCATGTACATGACCTTGACCGTAGTTATTTGTGATTTTCGTTTTATAATTTTGGAGACATACGTTCTATAAATTGATTTTAAAGTGGTGCACCTTTTTTCGAATTTTCCGTTTTAATCGAATAATTCATTACATTTCATATACTGATGATTTTAAGTAATTACAAGATTATAAATACGAGTCAGTGCGGCACTGCGTTTGTACGAATTTGTACACTTTAAAGGTGCTATTTTTTTAAAAGAGAAAAGTACATGGACCTCCAGCAGTAACGGAAGAGAAGCCTCCTTGTCAGCTTGCTCGGTTCGGCTCGACTGTTTCGTCATAAGGTACATTTCATACTCTTGCACTCTTTGGCGATGCTGCGCTCACACGTTGATCTATCATCCTCCTCTGCCACTTTTTGACTTTAACATTTTGTCAAGGCCACTTGCCTTGCAACTGATTGAAATTTAAGCTATTGTTTTTTATTGATTTTCGGGTTTCGTGTTGGTTATATCGTTACACCATTGTGCGTGCGTGCGTGCGTGCGTGCGTGCATGTGTGTGTGTGTGTGTGTGTGTGTGTGTGTGTGTGTGTGTGTGTGTGTGTGTGTGTGTGTGTGTGTGGGTGTGTGTGTGTGTGTGTGTGTGTGTGTGTGTGTGTGTGTGTGTGTGTGTGTGTGTGTGTGTGTGTGTGTGTGTGTGTGTGTGTGTGTGTGTGTGTGTGTGTGTGTGTGTGTGTGTGTGTGTGTGTGTACTTTCTACTTTTATAAACTTAATTTTTGAAGCAACTATGAAACTATATATTCAAATTTTATTCTTACGAGCGCAAGCGTAATTTATGCATATTAGCCTGATATTAGTCATTTATGATTTTGTTCTATAATTTAAAAGACATATCATTTATAAATTCATGTAAAGCTCTTTTTATCAATTCTTACAATTTGTAAATTAACTAATTTTGAAATTAGTTACATCAAGCACGAGCGTAATATGTGTACATTAACCTTTTGATTCATGATTTTCAATATATGACTTAGCGACCTCTCCATAAATTGATTTTGATATATTTCATTTTTTATAACAAGACAGTCTTTCCATTATTAGAAAGTAAATGAAACAGCATAGGTCCGTCTTTGTAAAATCCGTGTATAAGTGCTGAACATAATATTACGTTCTTGAGATCGAATGAGCTGAAGCTGGAGGATCTGAACGCTCTAGCAACGACAAGCGCACGCTTTCTCTCCCTCACAACTCCGCTGCGTTCTCGTGCTGGTCTTTTGCCGTCCGCTGGAAACCGATCAATTCGCCTGTTATACACTCCTTAAAGGCGATGATTGAATCTTTCTACACCTTCAAAGAGGCTTTTTGCCACTTTAAAGCTCGTGTAATAATCTTTATTTAAACAAAAATAACAAACATTTCCTAATTGATTAACGCATAGGCTGTTGCTTTTTTTTACACTGTTACTGTTAAATTACTTTATAATTCCCTAAATATTCTTTCGATTTTTAAACCCAAATTGTTCACTCTGGCATTCGATTGCACCATTATCCTTTTAAATTAACAGTTAAGGTACGAAATGGACATGGAGCTGTTAGGGACCGAGAGCTGTATTAGTTTGAAATGAACGATTGTAAAATCGAAACATCTACTGTTAATTTCACTTAAGAAGTCTTGTAAAATCAAGGTTTTAGATTATCATTCCAAAAATTTAAGTAAATGAATTAAAAATAAAAAAAAAATTTATTCCTGGATAAAAAGATATTAATATTAAAAGTAAATACTTTTAATATGTGGCCGAACCCATCTTTAAATTGAGTGGCCCGCGTATGCGTATGTCACCGATAATTTTGGAATTAAAGTATCTGTGTTCTTCAAAAATTATTTGAGACGTATTTTTTTATTTGTTGTTGCATCAAAGTTTTTGATAAGCAATGGCGACAATTCCGAGAAATTATCAAAAAAAATTTCATCTGTTACAATGTCTATATTTGGCCACATTTAAACATACGCATGTTAACAGTTAGAATGCCATGTTAACAGTAAACAAATCCTTTTCTCAGTGTTATAATACAAAAAAAAAATATTAAAATTTGACGTGATGTAAGACTTTATTTTCGAGATAGAATTTTTTATATGAAATGCTTTATGTGTTCACGTATACGCTTTCTGCGCTCCTATCGCCCCAATCTCCCCTACAAAGCAGAGTTTTCCGGGCATGCGATTTTGCTGCCAATTTTTTTTTTTTAAGCTTGCGTTATACTAAAAAAGATATTAAAAATTTAGCGGGGCATAAGACTTCGTTTTCGAGATAGCATTTTTGATATGTCATGCTTTATGTGCTCACGTATATGCTTTCTGCGCTCCTATCGCCCCAATCTCCCCTACAAAGCAGGGTTTTCCGGACATGCGATTTTACTGCCAATTTTTGTTAAGCTTATCTTATTGTACTAAAACAGATATTAAAATTTGGCGGGTAGTAAGACTTCGATAGATCATGCTTTAGGTGTCCATGTATACGCGGTATGAGCTCGTATCGCCCGAATCTCCCTTTCAAAGACGAGTTTTCCAGACATACGATTGACTTGCGAATTTTTTTTTAGGTTTATATTATTATATTAAAAAAGATATTAAAAATTTGGCGGTGGATAAGACTTCGTTTTCGAGATAAAATTTTCGATAGATCGTTCTTTAGGTGTCCACGTATACGCGGTATGCGCTCGTATCGCCCTAATCTCCCTTTCAAAGCAGGATTTTCCGGACATACGATTTTCTTGCTATTTTTTTTTTTTTTTTAGTTTATATTATTATACTAAAAAAGATACTAAAATCTAAAATTTGGCGGGGCATAAGACTTCGTTTTCGAGATAGAATTTTTGATATGTCATGCTTTATGAGCTTACGTATACGTTTTCTGCGCTCGTATCACCCCAATCTCCCCTATAAAGCAGGGTTTTTCCGGACATGCGATTTTGCTGCCAATTTTTTTAAGCTTGTATTATTATACTAAAAAAGATATTAAAATTTTTCGGGGTATAATTATTCGTTTTGGAGATAGAATTTTTGATATGTCATGGTGTATGTGTTCACGTATACTCTGTATGCTATCGTATCGCCTAAATCTCCTCTCCAAAATTTTTAAAAAAGATTTTCGAATCGCTTGTTCTTAGTGAATATTTTATTTATCGACATCAAATATTAATCACTTGTTAAACTTATTGAAGACTATATTTGGTTAAAATTTCAAGAAATATATTTTTAAATGTGAAAAGAACTGTGTAAGTATCGATATACGTATTATAAGTATTCGAAGGCCTCAAAAAATAAATTTTGATGAAGCTAAGTGCCAATGAATTGGGTGCATTTTTTTTAACCGATTTAGTATTATCCGATTGAGCCGACAAAAATATGGGTAGACAGGGAATTTTAAGGCCTTTCATAAAATGGGCCTACTACTGACAGATATCCAAACCGAGCGACGAAAAAAATTATTTTCGATTTTTCCATATTTTTCTTTTTTATTTTTTAAATACTTAATAGTATCCGATCAACTATATGTGTCGAATTCTACAAGAAATTACCCCTAACTGTGGTTGAAAAATCGAAAAAATTCAAACTTGAAGCACACTTCCAACAAATGGTTTTTCCTATTCTGTAGCTAAAATAATGCACGGAATGCGTGTCGAACCAAGGAAATCAGCATAGTGTTTTTCAGGAAGCTACATTTAATTTTTCTTATGGTAATTTAACATGGGAAAAATGGACGAAAAGTAGTCATTGACGATCAACCAATAGCAAGCTATTGGATATTGGCTACTAAAAAATCACTACTTGGGAGTTTATTAGTTTCAGGAAAATTTTATGGCTAAATTACTGCAAGGTGTTGCGATAGTTTTGTAAAAAAATTTTCAATATGAAAATCGTTCCGGAACCTTTCGCTTGCGTGGTGCGAAGGTGTTAAAATGGCTAAAAATACACGAAAGATACCGAAAAGAAAATCATGTCTCGTGAGTTTATTAATTTAAGACAAATTTTATAGCTAAAAATACTACAAGATATTCCGATGGAGTTGTAGAAAAATTGCCAATATGAAAATCAGTCCGGAGCCTTTCGCTTGGGGCGTGCAAATGTACTAAAATAGTGAAAAATACACGAAAAATACCGGAAAAAAATTAGCTCTCGGGAATTTATTAATTCGATAATTCTTTGTTTTTTTGTTTTATTATTTTTTCTGGAGGAGCTGATGAGTAGAAAGATATTTGAAACGTAGATTTTGTCAATTTTTTGAATCCGTAATTACTCAAGAACGGTTTCATCTGAAGCTTTATAATTCATAGGAGATATTGTATATTGTACTTCACTATTTTTTCGATTTTAGTTGTTATTATATATATATATATAATTATCACTTAATCCCTTTATGGAGCCCATCCCTGTATATTAGTACCTACGCCCAGAGTTCCCGTATATAAGTGACTAAAGAAATAATCCCTCTCTGGGTATAGAAACTCTAGATCGGGCTCCATAAACGCCGTATAAGAATATTTTATGGGACCCGGGCTCCATAAAAGAAAACGGGCTCCATAAATATGCTCATGTGTATAAAAGGGCTCCATAAATCTGGTAAAAGCAATGTATATATATATATATATATATATACGAGGGTCATTTGATAAGTACCTAGCCTACAAATGAAAACACCAAAATTTTACAAAAAATAAAATTTATTTTTCAATGTAGTCTCCTTTTAGTTGAATACACTTGGTCCAATTTTTGCGGTGTTCCAATTTTTTTAACCCCGTTGAAAAAAATGTTTTCTCTTGGTTTGCAAAATAGGCCTCCGTAGCGGCGATTATTTCGTTATTGGAGTGGAATCTCTTCCCGGCGAGCGAATTTTTTAGGTTCGGAAACAAAAAAAAGTCGCACGGAGCCAAATCTGGAGAATACGGTGGATGGGGCAGCAGTTCGTAGCGTAATTCGACCAATTTAGCCGTGGCGAGTGCAGAAGTGTGAGCCGGTGCATTATCGTGGTGGAAAAGCACTTTCTTTTTAGACAAATGGGGCCGTTTTTCTTCTAACACGGCGTCAAATCGGCTCAATAGTTCGGCGTAGTACTGTCCTCTGACCGTTTTGCCCTTCTCCAGATAGTCAATAAAAATCACACCTTGAGAATCCCAGAAAACAGTGGCCATCACCTTTCCGGCCGACGGGACCGTCTTCGCCTTCTTCGGAGCAGGTTCACCGGGTAAGGTCCACTGTTTTGACTGCTCCTTGGTCTCTGGAGTGTAGTAGTGAATCCATGTTTCGTCCACGGTCACGTAACGACGCAAAAACTCTTTTGGATTGCGATTAAACAGCTCCAAACACTGCTCTGAACTGGTCACACGGATGCGCTTGTTGTCTGCAGTCAGCAAACGCGGCACCCACCTTGCTGACAGCTTCCTCATGCCTAAAATCTCATGTAGGATATATGCCACACGTGTTCTTCTGAGATGCCTACTATCGCAGCTATCTCGTGCACCTTTAATCGGCGGTCTGACAAAACGATATCGTGTATTTTTGTCACGTTCTCCTCCGTAGTGGCTGTTTTCGGAGCACCTGGGCGTGGATCATCAAAAACCGACGTACGACCACGTTGAAACTCGTTATACCAAAATTTAACGGTCGCCATCGAAGGAGAAGCTTCCCCATACACTGCATCCAAGCGTTCTTTAATTTCACTGCGCGATTTCCCTTCCAAAAACAAGAATCGAATCATCGACCGATATTGTTCTTTCTCCATTTTTTCAAAAATCAACGGACACATTTGCTTTCACACGCTCTCAAAAATAAACTACAACTCCGATCCGGCTGAAATTTCGTCTGTAACCGTTTACAGGAAGATACTGCACTGTAGTGTATTTCTGGTGCGATAGTGGCACCATCTGGCGGTGAGGCTAGGTACTTGTCAAATGACCCTCGTATATATATATATATATATATATATATATATATATATATATATTTCTCGAAAGGGGTTTATAAAGCCCGTTTTTTTATATATAGGGGTTTATCGAGCCCGATTTTGATTATGCAGCCCGGGCTTCATAATATTTCTAAATATAGGGGTTTATGCGGCCCGACCTAGAGTCTATAACCCCAGGGTCCATTATTTCTTTAGTCACTTGCCATAGGGAATTCTGGGCTGTAGGTACTAATATACAGTCTTGCGCTACATAAACCCCAATAAGTGTATATATTATATATATATATATATATATATATTGTAACGGGGTGAATTTAAAAGAGGGTATTAATCCCTCTCTGGGATGCGTGAGGTAATATACGGGCGTCTACTACGCCCAGAGCAGCGCGCCGTTGTAGACGGACCCATCGGCCGGCCGAAGCGCGTTGGCGCAGGCTCAGAACAAGCGCGCCCGGCTTTCGCTGTAGAAAGCTTAGGCCGCTTTCTACTAGAACCGGCGCTCCGCTCTGCCGCTGCTACCAACTTCGGCGCACGAATCACCGGCGGCTAGCTATGTACTAGCCTTGCCTATACTCGCCGGTGTTCCCGTACAACGCCGCTCAGGTTAACCTGAGCGACTTTAACTTACAATTTCCCCGTCGACGTTGTTCCTCTAGGAGGTGATGCCTCCGACAAGCTGCAGCTGCTGAAAAGGTAGAGGGCGGTATTCGGGGAGATAGGGAACGGTTACTCGCAAAATCAAGGACTCGACACTAACGAAGTAAAAGTAGAATAAAGAAGGGTTTATTAAACCAAAAGAGTCGCGCTAAGGGGCGCGAAGCCCGAACATCACCTACAAAATCTAACGCGCAGGCCGAGACTTACGCGGAGCCGGCTGGACGCACGGCCGGCGTCACCGCGCCGCGAGATGCCACAAAATGGCCGCCGCACGCTCGTACACGAGGTCGCTCGCCTCTACGCAAGCGGCGTCGAATAGCCGCGAAACACTCACTCGCGAAGCCGCTCGCACGCAAACCTACGCGGCAAGTATACAATGAAGCGCAACACTTACTTTTGAGCTGGCCAGCTCACGCACGGAGATCCTCTCTCTCTCTCTCTCGCTCTTGCCTCCTCGCTTCGAGGCGTCGGGCCTCGTGGTCGCTCGAGCCTCGGCTGCCGCTGTCTCTCCCTCTCGTTCTCTCTCTTTCACTCTCTTCTCCTGGCCGGCGGCGGTCCTGCAGCCTGGCGTTGCACCGGCGGCTGGCTGGTGGCGGAGAGAAGGCGCGGGGGCACGGGGCACTCTCGATGGGCGCGGCACTGGTGGGGCACGTGCGCACCTGTTGCGCGGCAGGATCAGACTGATGAAAATGGCCGCGGCGTCGCTTCAGCGGCGCGCCGGCGTCTTCTTCTTCTCCTCGCTCCGCTTCTCGCGCGTCCCGCTTGGCGCGCGGCGAGTCGCTATACGTGTATGCGCGCGAGATTCAAATCTCGCTGCGCTGTATACGCGACCACCTTTACTTTTATTCATGCGCCCGTTACACCCCCCACCCAGATTTAGCGTACCCTGGACGTAATATCGGGGAAAGGAAGGGCGCAGAAATAAGGTGAAAACAACGAGTTAGGTGGAGGCTCTTCCATTTAATTCAGCCTCTCGGGCATTGGCACCTACTTACACTATGTACACACAAAAAATCTTTATCACCAAAAAAACTACATACAAAATATCTACAAAAAAATATGTACAGCATTGCCCCTCGAAGGGAGGGGTCTTTTGTCCATGAGCGTCCCTCCCCGGGCTAGCCACGGAGAGGCGCATCGGGTCTCGGGGGGTGTGTAGCCGCCCTAGGGCACTTGCGCGGCACCCGAACCCCTGGCCACCCACACACGTAGCAGTAGCGGGGGCGTCCTGCTCCTGGAGGGTTCGGTCGGACGAGCGAGCGCTCCCTTGCGATGCCCAGGTTGACGGCTGCCCTCTCCTCAGCACGGCGAGCCTCGTCCCAGCGGGCGCGCGCGGCATGGAGCTCGGCCTCCTCGGCGGGGCGGCGCGCGCGGGCCTCTTCCAGAGCCCGATCTGACGCGGCACGTAGGCGTGTCTCCTCTTCCTCCTTCTGCCGCTGAAGGCGGGAGCGCCAATCCGCTCGCCAGGTGGCGAGGTGCTCGGCCTCCTCTCGTTTGGCCGCCGCCATTCGGCGCCAGGAGGCGGCCTCCGGGTGAGGCTCTCCGCAGGCCCCCACGTACCGCTCGAGGGCGCCAAAGACCTCGGCGCGGGCCTCGTTTGCGGCGCGGTCCATCGCTCGGACGGTCGTCAGCCCGACGCGCAGCTCATCCCAGGTGGGCTCGGGCGGCAGAAGGTGGGCCTCGGTTTGCGAGGTGGCGTCGCGCATGATCCGCCGCGGATAGCCGGCGGGGATTGCGCCGCGTGGCGGCGTGGCAGGCTCCTCCCTGGGAGCGCGGCGCGGCACGCCTGGGCTAGTACCCGGCCGGCTCTCTTCGTGCGTGTCAGCCTCCTCCAAGTGGGACTGCTCCCGCAGCCGCTTCCTAGCCTCGTCCTCGAGGCGCTGCCGACGTTGGCGCAGGAGGTGCAGCACCGCCTGGGCCACACCCTCTATTGATTTGCCCAGGTCGAGGGTGATGAGCGCGGCCATCGCCTCCTCCAGCGTCTGCTCGGGAATCTCCAACATCTGAAAAGGAGATCTCAGGATAGGCCAGTTTTAAAGATATCCGTTGCGGTTTCTCGTAAGTCTTGGGGGGAGGGAAGTAGCGCTAGGCTCGCAACGCTACGGAGGCTTGCGGGGACGACCGCGTCCCCTGCGAAGAGCGTTCGGGGCTCTCTGTCCTACCGAAGGTGGCTCGGCAGGACCCCCAGTTGCGCCGCGCGCTCTCAGCGACCTCCTCCGCGTACTTTCGGGGGACGCCCCTGTCCCCATGGAGGCGGGGAATTCGCCCGCCGGCGTTACCCCTGAGTCGCCTTCCGCGTCGACTTCATTCGACTCAGGCGACTCGCTGTGATAGGGCTTAAGCTGGTCAGCGGCCACTATCTCCTCAATTTGGCCCCTCTCACCTACCAATCTGTAGGTGATGGAGCCTAGCACGGCCGTAATCCAATACGGCCCTTCAAACCTAGGGGCTAGTTTCGCCGCGATGCCCTTCGCGGCCGAGGAGAGTGTGTGGCTGCGCTTACAGACCCTGTCTCCCGGCTTGAAGTCTGGCTCTCGCCTGCCGGCGTCATAATAGCTGGCTTGGCGATCTTGAGCCGCTCTAGCCTGAGAGGCGGCTCGTTGATGTAGGTTTGGAAGGGCGTCAAGCCGCTCCTTCCAGCGAGCCAAACTTTCTTCTTGCGCTGGTGTCTCTGCCGCGACCTCTTGCAGCCTACGCTGCGTACCAGGGGGCTCTGGCTGCCTACCGTAAAGCAACATGGCGGGGCTGACTCCGGTAGAGCTGTGCACAGCCGTGTTCATGGCGAAAAGAAGTTCCGGAAGCTTCTCGTCCCAAGTGGTGTGTCGCTCCTTAAGGTAAGAGGCGACCATCGTTTTTAAGGTACGATTGGCGCGCTCCATCGGATTAGCCTGTGGGTGGTAGGTGGGGGTATTGGTGTGATGCACACCTCGCTCCCTAAGGAAGTCCTCTACGACACGATTCTTGAACTCGGTGCCGTTATCAGAGAGGAACACTTCCGGGCAACCGAATCGGAGGAGGACCTTCCGATCCAAGTCTCCTACCACCGCCTTGGCGTCAGCTTTACGTATCGGCGAAGCCGCTCACCTGGAGAAAAGGTCTTGAAGCACCACAATGTATTCAAACCATTTAGAGGTGCGAGGCAGCGGTCCGATTATGTCTCCAGCGACGACCTGCCAGGGTCTGTTGACGACTCGTCGACCCATGAGGCCGGCTGGAGCTCGTTGTTCCACCTTAAACCGCTGGCACCTTTCGCAGTTGCGCACGTACTCTTGCGTTTCCGCGTAGTAACGTGGCCAGTAGTAGCGCAGGGCTACTCTGGCAAACGTCTTTTCTCGTCCGAGATGACCAACGGTGGTGTCGTCATGGCACTCTTGCAACACCTCGCGGCGATGCTCTTCTGGTACTACCAGCTTCCAGGCATCCTCATGGTCGCCGAGGGTCACGTCTACGTCCGGGTTCGGTCGATAGCGGTAAAGGTTGCCCGCGACGAGCTTGTAGGTTGGAAAATCGTTGGCTTGCTCCCGGACCTTGGCGCTCCACTCTCGATACCACGTGTCCTCGGTGTCCGTTGACCAGGACACCGCGGCCACCTCCGGGCCTTCCTCATCCTCGTACATCCGAGAGAGGGCGTCGGCCACGTGGTTCAAGGCGCCGTTTCGATGCTCGATCGAAAACTTGTGGCCTTGCAACTCCAACGCCCACCGAGCAAGCCTGCTCGTGGGGTTTTTCATCTGACAGAGCTACCGCAGACTGCTGTGGTCTGTCACAACCTTGAACTCGTAGCCTTCGATGTAAGGGCGAAACTTCTCTATCGCCCAGACAACAGCAAGGCACTCCCTTTCCGTGACGCTATAGTTTCGCTCCGCCGGGGTTAACACCCGGCTAGCGAACTCGATTACTCGCTCTTGTGCCTCTACTTCCTGTAGCAGCACCGCGCCAAGGCCTAAATCGCTCGTATCTGTCTGCACGATGAAAAGGCCGTTTGGGTCAGGGCGATGTAGGACCGGAGCGGTCATAATCATCGCCTTCAACAGCTCGAAGGTGCTTTGCTGCTCATCGAGCCACTCGTACTTCTGGTTCTTCTTTGTCAGACTCGTGGGCGGCTCGGCGATTGTGGCATAGTTCGGAATGAACTTCCTATACCACGATGAAGTACCCAGGAATCGGCGCAGCTGCCTCAGATTCTGCGGCTGCGGAAAATTCTTGATTGGCGCAATCTTGGCCGGGTTCGGCCTCGTGCCGTCCCGGTTAACCAAGAAGTCCAAATATGCTACCTCTTGCTTGCAGAAAACACATTTTTCTGCGTTGAGAGTTAATCCAGCGGCGACGAGCCTTTCCAACACCATTTTCAAGCACTTCTTATGCTGCTCAAACGTTTCTGCGACTACGATGATGTCGTCGAGGTAGGCGTAGACCTAAGGCACCAGCTCGGGTCCGAGCACTTGGTCAATGAGCCGCTGGAAGGTAGCCGGCGCGTTCGTCAGTCCGTACGGCATCCGCCGAAGCTGGAACAGGCCCAGCCCCGGCACCGTGAAAGCGGTGATGGGCCGCGCCTCCTCCGCTAATGGTATCTGATGATACGCGCTCTTGAGGTCAAGCGTGGAGATGGACTTCGCCTTCCTCAATTTCCGCAGAATATCTTGCATATTCGGCAGGGGGTAGGCGTCGGGTTCGGTGACTGCATTCACCTTCCGCAGGTCGTTGCAGAACCGTCGTGTGCCGTCGGTCTTCGGCGTTATCACGACGGGGCTCGACCAGCCACTCTTGGAGGGCTCGATGATGCCTTGGTTCAGCATTTCGCAGACCTGGCGATGCATCTCCTCCTGCACCTTATCCGACACTGGATAATGGCGCTGCTTGATTGGTCGAGCGTTTCCTACGTGAATCTCAAGCTCCACGCCTCTGATGCAACCTAGTCCTGGCGGGAGCTGGCCTAGGACCTCGTCCACCATGACCTTCAGCTCCTCTCGCTGAAGGTCTGCAGCGTCCTCGAGCCCAATTGCCGCTACCGAGCTAGGATCGGGGGTCAAGCTGGTTACTTTCAGCTCGACAAAGGCTTCCGTCTCCTTACAGAATAGCCTATCCGTATCCGGGTCTAGTACGACCCTGAACGCTCGTACAAAATTGACCCCTAAGTAGCAGTCGGCATCTAAATTCGGCATCATGGCTACTCGGATATCGCGAGTGAGGCCAGCCACAGTGATGGGCAGCATCACGTGCCCTAGCAAGGGGCTGCGGCTTCCATCCGCCAACCTTACCCCTCTCTTCTCGGACGCTACAAACTCCCGATCCAGCGCGGTGGCTAGTTGGAGCCCGACAGATCCCATCACCGTCGTGGATGCTCTCGGATCCAACAGCGCGCGGAGGTTAAACTCGCCGACCTCAATTCGCAGCCACCACCTTGTTTCTGCGTCGGTCGGTTGCTTCGCCGAGGCCTCTCCTCGGTTCGCAACTGGCGAGGGTACCGCTGACTCTTTCGCGGCAGGGCGGCTATCGCACGCGGCCAAAACATCTTCGGCTTTGGGGACTTCTTCGGGGAGGGGGGCGGTAGTGATCCCCTCTACGCGCTCCCTTTCCCGTTTCCCGCGTAATTAGGGCAGTAGCGCGCTATATAGCCGACAAGGCCGCATGAGTAGCAACTCAGCGGCGGCCTTGGCCCTTTTGGAGGGCTACCCTCGGAGCTTGCGGAGGGCGCGGAGCCGTTTGGTGGGCTCGTCGCCTTCACCTCCTGCTTCTATTCTGGGGGCCTCCTTGCCCCGCCACGCCCAGATGGCTGGTTACCGCGCCCTCTGCACGTTCCAGGGGGCGTATTTCGCCCGGAGCGCTCGCCTCCGGAGCCTCGCCGGTCGAAAAGACGCTCGCTCAGCACTCGCCGAAGCATTTCCTCCAAGCCCTCCAGCTTGGTATCCTTCTCGGCCACCACGGCAGCCACTTTGCCTTCCTTGACTTCGCCTTTAGGCTATCGTGGCGCGTCGGTGTTTGCCGGCGGTTTATACGCCATTTCAGGCACTAGCGCCGCTGTTGGCGGTGGGGGAGGTCGGAACCTCTTCGAGTTCTCCAAAGTTTTCTCCGCGTCCACTGCCAACTCCAGTAGCTCCTCTACTGCGCTGAAGTCGGACCTACGGACCATCGCTTGCAGCTGTGGCCGTAGGTTTCGGTGCAGCTGGTCCAACTGTTGCTCCGAGCTGGGATGCGGCGATATTTTCCTCACTATCACGACGAGGCACGTGATATAGTCTTCACGGCCTCGTCCGCCCCTTGGGTTCGGTTGTTCGCCTCTGCTATCAATCGCTGCTGGTACCTCTTCGTCGTCCCGTACCAGCGTTTCGCTGCAGTTACGAAATCTTGCCACGTGGCCCATTTCTCCTTCTCGTTACGGTACCACGTGGCTGCCATGTCAGTGAACAGCTCTGACAGCGACGATAACACCTCTTCTTCGGAGAGGTTTGCCAGGACTCGACAGTCCTCAAGCCTCGCTAGGAATACGTCGATACTCTGGCTCTTCGCAACAGAGAATCGAATTTGCCATTTCCTCACGATTTGGCCTATATCTCGCGAGTGGAACATACTCGACCTCGAGAAGTTCCCTGTCGCACCTGGCGCGCCATATGTCGGCCAGCTCGAGCCTCTCGCCGAACCTCGGCGGTCACCCCCCACCCATGCTGTGTTTACTCCTTGTAAACCAGCCTTACCATCACGCCGAGCTGGCGGTGGTGTCGATGGCGAACCGATCCACGCATCGTTGCCGTTGACGGTGTACGTGTCGTCGAATTGCACGTTGTGACCTTGCCGGGGTTCCGCAATGTGCGTGCTGGAAGCGGCATGTCGCTGTTGATTCAAAACTAGATCCTCCAGTGACCTGACTTTCGCTATTAGTTCCGCTAATAGCGAGCCGACTTCCCGAGGAATGTAAAACTCGGAACCGTCCTTTGCCAGGAGGCGAAGCATCTCTCCTGGCTGCGCTTGCTGTTCATCGCTGTTATCGTCGTTTTCGTCGCTCTGATGTTGTAGGGGTTGTTGCGTGCGTTGCTCCTTGCGTTGTTGTGTGTCTTCAGTGTTCCTATTGCTAGCTGTGGCGTTTGGGTGTGGTGAGTGCTGGGTATTGGACACGGCCTCCGTCATCGTCCTATGCAGTATCTCTAGTATCTGCTCGCTTTTGAGTACTACGTCCAGGGGGTGTAGATCCCAACTGGACGTTTCGACGAAGGAGCCGTCGTCTTCTGCCAGGATTTTCCGCAAGAGGTTCTCTCTTAGCTCCATCCGCCAGGGAATTACATCTCCCGGCCCTTCCGGCTCCTCAAACTCTTGAGGCGCATAATTACCCAGCACCGACTGGCTTAGCCTGTGAATCCTCAGGAATGTAGAGTCTTGTCGCCTCAATTGCAACTCAGACAGGTGGCTGTCAATCTCCCTTGGAGAGATCGACCACACCCAATCCTCCACAGCTTCCTGGATGTTGTACGACATCGTTCGCTGGTTGTGTGTGTGCAAGGGGTTTCCTCTTGAATCCCGTAAATTTAAAATGCTTTCGCACGGCCAGTGGTATCCTTCACAAGATACATACTGGATTACAACTGGCTCAGGAAATAACGATCTTCCCAACTGATGGTTTGGTTTTCGAACGCTAGACCGGGGTAAACTCGCTTTTACCCGCCCGCTTGGAGGTTATGTCGCTTATTGCGTAATGCGCGAACGATACCGTGTTCAAAAATAAAATTTTAACTTTTCGACCGTTTGCGCATGCGCAACACCGAAATTACTGAATGCACCCACTTCCCCGTGAGATGGGCAATCGAAATCGCGATAGTGATTTTTCACTTTTTATTTTCGGTTTTGCGCATGCGCGGGTCCCAAAATGCGCACGCTCTAAACTAATTCCCGCGTAAGCCTTTACGCGGATTAACCCTTTAAATAAAAAAAACGTCGAAATCCTCCAATTCACCAATCGGGTGTGGAATCCGTTACTTTACTCCCCGGCGTGCACGTGTGTTGACGCGCAAAGAGATAAAACACTAAACCTATTTTAATCCCTAATATAATGAATAATTAATAAATAATTAATTGCTAACTACTCTCTTTGCTGTCCTCACTATGCACTTCAACAAATGCTCGGCCTTCACAAGCAATGTTCCTCACTAAGTACATGCAGGCCGGGTTATTTCCTCCAAGCCCGGTTATGAACCATCAGTTGGTTACCCTTGCACACACTATACAGTTTTATAATAATTAATTATCACCGCGATAATTAATTATTCGCAACGCGCGTCTCGACCTGTTTCGAAAATTAGCCAACTACTACAAAATTCGCCGTTCCCTAATCTAATGTGCTGCAACACGTTAATGGGCGCCAGTTGTAACGGGGTGAATTTAAAAGAGGGTATTAATCCCTCTCTGGGATGCGTGAGGTAATATACGGGCGTCTACTACGCCCAGAGCAGCGCGCCGTTGTAGACGGACCCATCGGCCGGCCGAAGCGCGTTGGCGCAGGCTCAGAACAAGCGCGCCCGGCTTTCGCTGTAGAAAGCTTAGGCCGCTTTCTACTAGAACCGGCGCTCCGCTCTGCCGCTGCTACCAACTTCGGCGCACGAATCACCGCCGGCTAGCTATGTACTAGCCTTGCCTACACTCGCTGGTGTTCCCGTACAACGCCGCTCAGGTTAACCTGAGCGACTTTAACTTACAATTTCCCCGTCGACGTTGCTCCTCTAGGAGGTGATGCCTCCGACTAGCTGCAGCTGCTGAAAAGGTAGAGGGCGGTGTTCGGGGAGATAGGGAACGGTTACTCGCAAAATCAAGGACTTGACACTAACGAAGTAAAAGTAAAATAAAGAAGGGTTTATTAAACCAAAAGGGTCGCGCTAAGGGGCGCGAAGCCCGAACATCACCTACAAAATCTAACGCGCCGACCGAGACTTACGCGGAGCCGGCCGATCGCACGGCCGGCGTCACCGCGCCGCGAGACGCCACAAAATGGCCGCCGCACGCTCGTACAAGAGGCCGCTCGCCTCTACGCAAGCGGCGTCGAATAGCCGCGAAACACTCACTCGCGAAGCCGCTCGCACGCAACACCTACGCGACAAGTATACAATGAAGCGCAACACTTACTTTTGAGCTGGCCAGCTCACGCACGGAGATCCTCTCTCTCTCTCTCTCGCTCTTGCCTCCTCGCTTCGAAGCGTCGGGCCTCGTCGTCGCTCGAGCCTCGGCTGCCGCTGTCTCTCCCTCTCGTTCTCCCTCTTTCACTCTCTTCTCCTGGCCGCGGCGGTCCTGCAGCCAGGCGTTGCACCGGCGGCTGGCTGGTGGCGGAGAGAAGGCGCGGGGGCACGGGGCACTCTCGATTGGCGTGGCACTGGCGGGGCACGTGCGCACCTGTTGCGCGGCAGGATCAGACTGATGAAAATGGCCGCGGCGTCGCTTCAGCGGCGCGTCGGCGTCATCTTCTTCTTCTCGCTCCGCCTCTCGCGCGTCCCGCTTGGCGCGCGGCGAGTCGCTATACGTGCAAGCGCGCGAGATTCAAATCTCGCTGCGCTGTATACGCGACCACCTTTACTTTTATTCATGCGCCCGTTACAATATATATATATATATATATATATATATATATATATATATATATGTTTTACCAGATTTACGGAGCGCTTTTATACACGTGAGCATATTTATGGAGCCCGTTTTCTTTTATGGAGCCCGGGTCCCATAAAATATTTTTCTCAGGCGTTTATGGAGCCCGATCTAGAGTCTGTAACCCCAGAGTCCATTATTTCTTTAGTCACTTGCCATAGGGATCTCTGGGCTGTAGGTACTAATATACAGGGATGGGCTCCATAAACGGATGGGGTGATAATTATATATATATATATATATATATATATATATATATATATATATAATGTGGCTTATTGTTATATAAGTATAGTATGCAGTAGTGGGACAGTTTCGAGCATACTTCTTTTATAATCTTTCTAGTACCAAAACGAAGCATAGTACATGAAAATTCATCACCTCAGCAGGTAGCTCGTGTTTCGAGATTTATTTAAAAAAATAAGTCGTTTTCCGTTGCTGGTGTTTTAAAATAATCGCATTCAAAGAAAATAACAATAGTGGGTCTATACTTTTTAACGTGTTTCTGACTGTTCCACTACTGTGATGTGGAAATCAAGAGGTACCTAAAGTGGGACAAGGATTTCGCTATACGCATTCAGAAAATTAGCCTTGAAAAATTGATACCATGTTATGTACTAATTTCATCAAAATAAGGAAGTGACTTCATAGTAAACACCATAAATAATGCTAATAAATTAATAACATTATCGTCGTAAGTATTTATCGTAGATTTTTTATTGCTTTCTCAGTACTGGTCCGAAAATGGGCTTTGTCCCAGTACTGCTTCCTTTCTTAGTCAATTTTTAGTTATTGCTGAAATCGTTTTTTCCGTAAACAGTTTGTATCTCAAAAATCAGCTTTTCGATTTTTAATACATTATGTTTCCATTTTATATACTATTAAATCTCATATTATTTATGTATTATTAAGGTGGTGTAATAGTCCTACTTTACCACTAACCCTGTTTTATCAACGGAACATGTCAAAATAATTAATATAAATAAAAGGATAATGATTTGCGTCTTAAACAAATTCAATTGCCCTGCGTAATCCTCTAATACATCGCTCTACGAAGTTTTGAGACAAAAAAACGACGACACCTTTGTTTATTTTTAGAACCAAAATTAACGAAAATTAACCAAATTTCCTTCCAAAAATAAGCAAAGGTGTCGACGTTTTTTTGCCTCGAAACATTGTAGAATGATGTATTACACCATTACGCAGGGCAACTGAATTTGTTCAAGGCGTAAATCATTATCCTTTTATTTATCAAGCAGCGCGGGAGCGCTCCGAAGGCAAGTATCTGTCCAATGTAGAAAAAGCCTGAGGGACGACCGTGCTTCGTATACATTGAAATGGGTGCGCGAGAATTTTACTAATTTTTTACGCCTTTCAATTAAGTTTTTTTAATATACATGAATATATCAACGGATAGCTGCTTTGATATACTACATGTATAAAAAATTTCAATTAAAAATATGCCGCCGTTTTCAAGTTATATTGATATTAAAAAATTCGAGTGCTTCGAGGGCCGATTTATTTTCTTTTGCGCTTTCTTTCAGACCTACTCGATCAGCTGTTTTGTTCCGACCATACATATAGCTATACTTCTCCACAGTCCACAGCTCTGTGAGAGTGCACACACCCACACACACACACACACACACACACACGCACACACACACACACACACACACACACACACACACACACACACACACACACACACACACACACACACACACACACACACACACACACACACACACACACACCACACACACACACACACACAGAGAGAGAGAGAGAGAGAGAGAGAGAGAGAGAGAGAGAGAGAGAGAGAGAGAGAGAGAGAGAGAGAGAGAGAGAGAGAGAGAGAGAGAGAGAGAGAGAGAGAGAGAGAGAGAGAGAGAGAGAGAGAGAGAGAGAGAGAGAGAGAGAGAGAGAGAGAGAGAGAGAGAGAGAGAGAGAGAGAGAGTGAGAGATAATAATAATAATTAATACATAGTAGAAAAAGACGAGAGAGAGAGAGAGAGAGAGAGAGAGAGAGAGAGAGAGAGAGAGAGAGAGAGAGAGAGAGAGAGAGAGAGAGAGAGAGAGAGAGAGAGAGAGAGATGTTTACAGTATATGTTTTTATTATAACATAACCTCTACTCTATCTAGTTTTTGTTTTTCATTTTGTATGAGTAGGTTGCAGCTTGTAGCTAGAATATATCTCAACAAATTGGAAGGGATTCAGATAAGTAGCAAACTTTTATTAGAAATAATCTTATTTTAATATAAAATCTAAAAGTTCTTGTTACTTTGTGAAATCTTTTTTTATATTACAGAGTATTAGCACTATTTACAAGTTCTTGGTTTAAAAATGTTTCCGGAAGTAAAAATCATCATCTTCTAAAAAAATTGGTGAAACATTTGTGACAGCTGACGACATTTAAAATAAGGAGGATTTTCACTTATTAAAACCCGGAAATAGTGAGTTTGATATTTTACATATATACTAAGAGTGTAATAATAATATGCATACATGTGAATACATGTATAAATTTTTCTTGTTGGATAGTGTTATCATATTATTATGCATTACAGCCATCAAAAGATTACGTTCAAGTCTGCCAAAGCACGCAACCTCCTGTAGTAGAGGCAGAAATAATGTACTTCATTAAATGGGCCAAAATTTAAAACTCAAAAAGTAAATTCATCTTGTTCCAACAATATAAAAGCCTTATCAGATTTGGCGGGTGTATTTTCCATTCAAAGTTATCGATATTTACTTTGAGGTGATGTGACCGTACTTAATCTAAAAGAATATAAGAATAATAGATATCCACTTTAGTAATGCATCTCAGATATCTCATGTATTTTTAAGTTGACTTTATCAATCAGAAAGTAGATATAATTTAATAAAAAAATAAAAATATGTAATTTTTCAGTCTGGCAGTTCAAAAACCGCTGCCAATTCATTGGCACGTAGCTTCCTCAAACTTAATTTACTGATTCCTTTAATTAATTTTTAATTCTAATATTTAAATTTTAATACTTCAGAAAGACAGAAATAACAAAACTCCAACATAATTTATTCAAATTTTTATAGATTATACATTACCACAAAATTTCACATACATAAAATATATATCACAATTGCCTATAAATTTGCAACTGATATTTAGAGCTCTATGTATTTGAATGTAATTTATAGCATTCGAAACATAATTAAATTACCTATATTTTCTAAAAAAAATTAATTTTCTAGCTATCACGGTTCTTTTGTTATTAACAGAAATGTAAAAATGTAAAAATTAAAAAAAAAAATGAGTTTTGGATGTTCAACTATTACGATAGTAAAATTGTTTTATTCGCTTCAAAATTCATTGTACAGGTATATTATTGATAGTTCTCGGCAGATTTTTTTGGCAAAATGATTGGTTCATAATTTTCAGAGATATTATAAACCAAAATTATCTTTTTATAAATTAAATTAAATTTAATTATAAACAAAGTTAAAAAAAATTATAAATTAATCCTCAAGAAATAGATTTTAAAAATGTCTAGAAAAATTTTAACCTCAAATATCTCTGAAATTTATGAACCAATCATTTTGTCAAAAGAACTCATCCGAGAAATATCAATAATATACCTCTACAATGAATTTTGAAGCGAATAAGACAATTTTACGCTTGTAATAGTTGAACATATAAAACTCATATTTTTTTCATTTTTCAATTTTTACGTTTTTGTTAATAACAAAAGAACCGTGATAGCTAGAGAATTAATTTTTTTTAAAAATATAGGTAATTTATTTCTCTTTCGAATACCACCCACCCCATTTAGATACATAGAGCCGTTCTCGAGAATTTACGATTTAAAAAAAAATTGAAAAAAATTTTAACCTCAAATATCTTCGAAATTTATGGATCAATCCTTTTGCCCAAAGAACTCACTCGATTGGTATACCAAATCTACACCTACAAAGAATTTCAAAGTGATTAAGCCAATTTTACTATAGTTATTGAACGACAAAAAAAATCACTTTTTTTTATAAATTATTTTTTTTCTCAAAAAATAATGAATAAAAAAACCTAAAAATTTAGTAAGTTATAGTACTTAATATCCTTTATAACCAAAAAAATATTCATGTTAATATCTTTTTTTAATTTCGAAATATAACCTATTTACAAAAAATGACGTTTTCATCAATAACTTATGACGAAATATAGCTACCGACTTTTTTTTTTAATTGTAGATAAATTTATCCTACATACAGAGAATTCATGATATACAAACAATATTTGTTCTAAATATTAAAAAAATCGAAAAAAAAATTTTGAAAATAAAAAAATGGTTATAAAAAAAAAATAAATTTTACAAAAATAGAATATTGACCCCAATTGTGGAAGCAAAATCTAAAAAAAATTATCACTCTCCCGTTAAAATCGGTCGAGTAGATCATGAGATATCAGTGCACACACACACACACACACACACACACACACACACACACACACACACACACACACACACACACACACACACACACACACACACACACACACACACACACACACACACACACACACACACACACACACACACACACGCACTCACGCACGCACGCACGCACGCACACACACACACACATCCATACGGACATTTTCTAAAAATAGTGTATTTCGATTCCAAATTTGCTAAATAACATTTCTAACACATTATCTCATAAACTTCTTTTTTTACTATCACAAAGCTCTATGAGGAAGCAAAAAATACACAAACAGTGTCTTAGTTAAATCTCAAAAATTGCAAACTTATTCCTAACGTAATTTTTGTAACTGTGAGAATTGTTTTTATATATTTGACCTGCACCCTTGGCCTAAAGGAGTAGTTCCGTAAAAGCGATTTCGTTCATAATTTTTTCATAAGCTTTTAGGGACCTTTTCTACAAGTACCAGTCAAAACATTTTTCCTAACAAAGTAATTGCGACTCTGAGAATTTTTTTTCGAATTTACGGCATGGTATATTGACCCAAACGGGCTTTTCCGGAAAAGCGATTTCGTTCATAAGTTTTCTCTAAGCATTGGGGGACCTTTCCTACAAGTACCAGTCAAAACATCTTCCTAACGACGATTAATTGCGAATCTAGGAATTTTTTTTCGTATCTTCGACATGGTATATCGGCCCGAAGGAGCTTTTCCGGAAAAGCGATTAATTCATAAGTTTTTTGTAAGCATTGGAGGACCTTATCTATAAGTACCAGTCGAAACATTTTTCCTAACAACGTTATTGCGACTTTAGGAATTTTCTTTCCAGTTTACGGCATGGTATATCGGCCCGAAGGGGCTTTCCCGGTAAAGCGATTTCGTTCATAATTTTTTTCTAAGCATTTGAGAACTTTACAAGAAACCGTCGAAACATTTTTCCGAGCGACATAATTGCGGCTCTGGGAATTTTTTTTCGTGTTTAAGACATAGTTTATCGCCGTCGGGGAGCTTTTCCGGAAAAGCGATTTCGTTCATAATTTTTTTCTAAGCAGTTGGCGACTTTATCTACAAGAAACCGTAGAAACATTTTTTGGAGCGACGTAATTGCGGCTCTAGAAAATTTTCTCCCGTTTACGACACAGTGTATCGCCTGGGGGGGGGGGGGGGGGCTTTTCCGGAAAAGCGATTCCGTTCATAATTTTTTTCTAACCATTTGACGTCTTTATCTACAAGAAACCGTCGAAACATTTTTCCGAGCGACGTAATTGCGGCTCTAGGAATTTTTTTTACCGTTTACGACACAGTATATCGCCCTGCGGTGCTTTTCCGGAAAAGCGATTCCTTTCATAACTTTTTTTCTAAGTATTTGGGGACTTTATCTACAAGAAACCGTCGAAACATTTTTCCGAGCGACGTAATTGCGGCTCTGAGAATTGTTTTTCCTGTTTACGACACAGTTTATCGCCCTGGGGTGGCTTTTCCGGAAAAGCGATTTCATTCATAATTTTTTTCTAAGCATTTGGGGACTTTATCTACAAGAAACCGTCGAAACATTTTTTCGAACGATGTAATTGCGGCTGTGGGAATTTTTTTTTCGCTTTTCCGACACTGTATATCGCCGTGCGAGGGTTTTCCAGAAAAGCGATTTCCTTCATAATTTTTTTTAGACCGTGTGGGACCTTTCCTTCAAGTACCAGTCGCAAAATTTTTTCTAACGAAGTTATTGCGACTCTGGAAATTTTAGTTTTCGTGTGTGTGGCTATGAGAAAATTGACTTGTCTGTGAGGGTGGTTTTGGAGGTGGTTTATGGGGGTGCGAAGTGCTAAATTGGTTTTTACACTATTTTTGGTCCATTCCTACCCTGTTTTACGGTTTTCAACCGGTTATAATGTAAATCGCATATTTTAGTTTTTTCGTTCACTGCGAACGTTCGGAATTTCAAACACATCCAATAACTTATGACTACTAGCAGTACTAATTAATACAAGATCTGCACTGTAAAGGATGTAATAAGCAGTCATTAGCTGTCAGATTGCTAACTATTACAGCCTCTGCAGCAGTGTCTGGACCATTGTTGTGCATCAGTTGTACAAACGGCAATTGCAGGTGCACACGCAACTTACATTTTACTTAGAGAACCTCTAAATGCCACCTCGTTATAGCGTCAACACTTCTCCATCATATTTCCATTTAGTATGAACGTCGTCATCAATTCAGTATTCAACTAGGTGATGCCTTGGGAAGGGTAACTACGTCGGCCAGCCTCCAAAGGAGTAAAATCAAACGACGCCGTGCTGTCTTTTGCGGGAGCTCTTCGCCTTCGGCAGAAAAAAAATGTATTAATAAAGTGTCAAAGATTAGGTATGAGGAGAGCAGTATTAAACTGCCAGAAATAAGGGAGCAGGTAGACGAAAATTAAGAGGTTAGGTTCATCTACGCTACGTACATAATAAAATCCCAGTCGGAAGCGAAGTACTTACACAAGTCCGTCGCAAGAAGGTGCGCTTCATTCAACTCGACCATCGTCGTCGTTTCCCCATTTTGTTCACTACGGTGATACCTCTCGAGAAGTAGTAGCTAGCTGTATCGGCCACCCTCGAGGGGAGAATCAAATGACGCCGTGTTGTCTTTTGCTGGAGCTCTTCGCCTTCGGTAGAAAAAAAATGTTTTAATAAAGTAATGAATGAAATTAAAAATGTTTTAGAATATAGGATTTTTAAAAGTCGAAATACTTCAAAAATTTTCGTCTGATTTTTTATTTTGGGAGCTTTAACTATTGGTCTTATGCCCTCCTACATAGTTTTTAAATAAAAAAAAAAAAAAACAACCCCATATAACAAATTATTAATATTTTAAATAAAAAATAACTTTTGACATTGATTGTATAGCCAATACATCCTTAAGTACAAAAGACCCTCGGCAGCTGTGCAACTATTAGGTTAAAAGTTATGGACACTGACTAGTAGGTTATTTGTGTAACATTAATAGAACTAATAAAGACGCAACAATAGCAGATTCAGATTTTAAATGTTAGAATGTACCAGTGCTCCTTCATTCTATCACCTGAGTAACAAGTATCTATGACATGAGTGTCATTATGAAAAAGCATTGATATTTTGTAAAATTTTCATTCCGAAATTGTCACTGCTATCAATTCACTACTTGCATTCACAAATAATCCACTCAGTAATACAAACAAGTTAAAAGAATATAACAACTTAGGATTTTACATCTAACGTCCCCTGCATGAATGAAGAAAATATAATTAGAATTATTTTCAAGTAATTTATCATAAAGACATTACCTCTCTAAATTATGTAAGCTAAGCTAGAAGTTCCGAAACCCATTTTATACATCGATAAAGCATTTTCAATATTTTGACTTTGGTATATAACCAACCGGGTAAAGGATTTTCATGAGATAAAGCTTATATCCTTCGCATTTTGTTCATATTTATGATTTGAAAAGTTTCAAATATGAAAATTTCCTGATTTTAAGTTTTCTTATATCTTTTGTGATTTTTACCATTTAAAAGTGACTTATTGAAGTAATTTATTCAAGTACAACTCTTCGAACTAGAACTGTGATTAGAATACAAAAAATGTAAGCTTTGACTCGTAAAAAACCATTACCCGGTTGCTGGGAAAAGATATTTACTTCAATACATCATTTTTAAATGGTAAAATTATTAAAATTTACTTAATTATTGAAATTATTATTTCAGATTCTGCGGGGGTGATTATAAACAAGGGCAATCTGACTTGCCATAAATATTAATTATTTTAATTTAATTTGTAAGACTGTAAGACCGATGGAAAAATTCTTATCAGTTGACAGTTAAATGGTAAAAATCACAAAAAATGTAAGAAACCTTGAAATAAGGAAATTTTCATATTTGCAACTTTTTAAATCATAAATATGACCAAAATATTAAGGATATAAACTTTATCTCATGAAAATCCATCACCCGGTTAGTTATTTACCAAAGGCAAAATATTGAAAATGCTTTACCGATGCATAAAATGGGTTTAGGAATTTTTATCTTAGCTCACATTGTCAGAGGTAATGTCTTTATGATACATTACTTGAAAATAATTCTAATTATATTTTCATTTTCACAATGAAAACTTTATGATATATTGAAAATCATTGTAGTGTTACAAAACTATATATAGATACTGCTCTGCCTTGATAAAATGGAGTACAATCTGAAAAAATCTATTTACTAAAAAAAGGCAGATTCATTATTCGTGTTGCATTCAGATGAATGTATAGCAGTGAGCATCATTATATATACAGGACATATACATAACCTAAAATATAATGATTTTATTTGACCAAAAATTCTGACCAGAAACTGCCGCCAGCACGCGGTGTTCTGACCAGAATTTTCACAGGTTAGCGCAAAGTTGCAGGTATGCCCCATTATTTAAAAAAAAAAAATTATAAAAGCAGATAATAAGTTAAAACTCAAAATGTTTTACATTTTGATTTTCATTCTAATTACGTAAAAGATTGATTAATAATAAATCAAAATTATTAATAAAAGGTTTACTCATGGTCATAATTAATACATGCTACAACTAATATTAATTAGTGAAATCCAAAATAATAAGTGTAACTTACTGATTTGGAGCTGAACTAATCTAAATACAATTAAGACAAAACCATCACAATCACTGCTGCAACTCCTTCTGTGATGGATAAAACAAACTGGTAAATCCTATTCCTTCAGCTGCCGTCGAAGGTAATATAATTATTACTAAATTTGAATTTATTACTCCATGAAGGTATTATAGTGTCGGAAAAAAGACTATTCATCACTTGGAGTTAAAAGTTACTCTTTATTTCTGCCGACGTTTCGGAGGCATAATCCTCCCTCTTCAAGGCTACATAATCATAATACATAATTGATTCATTATACATTATTTAATTCTTATAAGGAAAACAAAGTTATTTTTACCACAGTAATATAAAAACAAGGCATAATTCCGTAGAATTTAGCTAGTCAGTGTACTATTGAAACTATATTGAGATAACATTTGAATATTAATGTGAATAATTAAGAATGTAATTGTTTTAAAGAGACTTACAAACGACGTCGAAATCCGAGTTTTTCTCCGACTCTGGAGAGGGTCCACTAGATGTTATTCGTGACCCTCTCTCACGAGTCGAGGAAAATTTGTAACTGAGACGAACCGATACAGTGGAGACGGATTATATAGTTGACTAGTATGAATGTGTTTGTACGTTGTTTGTATGATATCAAATATGGAAAGAAATTTAAGTTGGAAGGAGATTTAAGATGGAAGGAGGGGATTGTTATTTGGATTTTTTGGATTTTTTGATGGCAATGGGGAACGATTGTTGGCTTTTTTAATAATGTTGATGGATGATTTCTATACGTGTTTAAGTAAATTGGTGTCTTCAGTTCTATTAATAGTATTATCAAAATAGTGTATGTGAAGCATTTCGGAAAATCTCCTGTTATAATTTGATTTTTCTCTGTCAATTATTTTGATGCTGTCGAAGTCAAAATTGTGTCCAGTGTCAATGTTATGAAGTGCGAGGGGGGATTTTATGTCTTTGTTTAACTCCAAGTGATGAATAGTCTTTTTTCCGACACTGTAATATAATTATTTGAAGGCGTGTTGTCATCCGCAGGAGCCCTTCGCCTTTGGCAAAACAAAAAATATTAATAATGTGTTAAGCAGTGGGGATGAGGAGAGCAGTATCGAACTGCCAGGAATAGACAGATGGAAAGTTGGAGGCTAGGTTCGGCTATACTACAGAATAAAGTCCAAATCCGAAGTGAAGAACTTACTCGAGTCTATCGGGAGCGCGGACTACATTCAATTAGACCTCCGCCGTCACTTCCACAATATATTTGCCTACATAATGTCCTTGAGAAGTGGTAGTTGCGTTGGCTGCCCTGGGGAATAGTAGAATTATATAAAGACGTGTTGTCTTCTGCAGGAGCTCTTCGCCTAGGGCAAAGCAAAATATATTAATAATGTATTAAGCAGTAGGGACGGAGAGAGCAGTATGGAACTGCCAGGAACAGAGGAGTAGACAGATGGAAAATTGGAGGCTAGGTTTACCTATACTACAGGATAAAGGCCAAATCCGAAGTGAAGTACTTACTCGACTCTGTCGCGGGAGCGCGGACTACATTCAATTAGACCTCGACATAATGCCCTTGAGAAGTGGTAGTTGCGTTGGCTGCTCTGGAGGAGAATAGAATTGTATGAAGACGTGTTATCTTCTGCAGGAGCTCTTCGACTAGGGCAAAGCTAAATATATTAATAATGTATTAAGCAGTGGGGACGGGGAGAGTAGTATCGAACTGCCAGGAACAAATGAGTAGACCGATAAAAAGTTGGAGACTAGATTTGGCTATACTATTAAAAAGAAGTTGGAGGCCAGGTTTGGCTATACTATTGAAACGTCCACACACAATGCAATACATACAGAGGGATTGAGGGGGAAAAAGCGCATGTGCATTTCCAACTAAGACCTGCGCACCCTTGCTCAAAGTTTACCAGAATGTCCAGATATAATGCAATACATACAGAGGGATTGCGTATGCAATTTCAGATCTCCTTAATCAGTCGGTATGGAGGAAATATCTTTTTTTCTTGAAAATTTCTTGAAAAACACAGAAAATACTGTATCTCCACACTGGCTGATTATTTAGATCTGAAACTTGATATATAATCCCCCAGCATGTATAACATAGTGAGCTGTAAAGTTTAAGATATTTGTTGAGAATGGAAAGAGATCTTTGGAATGAAAAGTCGAAAAAGCGCATGTGCATTTCCAACTAAGACCTCTTCACCATTGCTCAAAGTTTACCAGAATGTCCAGACACAATGCAATACATACAGAGGGATTGCGTATGCAATTTCAGATCTCTTCAATCAGACGGTATGGAGAAAATAACTTTTTTTCTTGAAAATTTCTTGAAAAACACAGAAAATGCTGTATCTCCACACTGGCTGATTATTTACATCTGTAACTTGATATATAATCCCTTAGCATGTATAACATAGTGTGTGTAAAGTTTGAGATATTTGTTGAGAATGGAAAGAGATCTTTGGAACGAAAAGTC
Source organism: Torymus aiolomorphi (assembly GCA_036365515.1). Taxonomy (NCBI): domain Eukaryota; kingdom Metazoa; phylum Arthropoda; class Insecta; order Hymenoptera; family Torymidae; genus Torymus; species Torymus aiolomorphi. The sequence continues at coordinate 64,119,697 of CM070875.1, read as the reverse complement.
GAAATGCCGCATACGCATTTCGACTAAAACCTCCTCACCCTTTCTCAAAGTTTACCAGAATGTTCACACACAATGCAATGCATGCTCAGGCATTGTATATTGAGTTTCAGATCTACTAAATCAGCCAGTTTGGAGGAAATTACTTTTCTTTCTTGAAAATTTCCTGAAAAAGCACAAAAATTGCAATATCTCCAGACTTGCTAATTATGTATGTCTGAAACATCATAAACTATCCCTTAGCATGTATTCCATTATGTATGCAAAAGTTTAAGATACTAGTAGGAAATGGAAAGGGATCTTTGGAACGAAAAGTCGAAATGCCGCATGTGCATTTTCGACTAAAACCTCCTCACCCTTTCTCAAAGTTTACCAGAATGCCCAGATACAATCCAATACATACAGAGGGATTGCGTATGCAATTTCAGATCTCTTCAATCAGACGGTATGGAGGAAATAACTTTTTTTCTTGAAAATTTCTTGAAAAACACAGAAAATGCTGTATCTCCACACTGGCTGATTATTTAGATCTGAAACTTGATATATAATCCCTCAGCATGTATAACCTAGTGTGTGTAAAGTTCAAGATATTTGTTGATAATGAAAAGAGATCTTTGGAACGAAAAGTCGAAATGCCGCATGTGCATTTCGACTAAAACCTCCTCACCCTTTCTCAAAGTTTACCAGAATGTTCACACACAATGCAATGCATGCTGAGGCATTGTATATTGAGTTTCAGATCTACTAAATCAGCCAGTTTGGAGGAAATTACTTTTCTTTCTTGAAAATTTCCTGAAAAAGCACAAAAATTGAAATATCTCCAGACTTGCTAATTATGTATTTAGATCTGAAACTTGATATATAATCCCTCAGCATGTATAACCTAGTGTGTGTAAAGTTCAAGATATTTGTTGATAATGAAAAGAGATCTTTGGAACGAAAAGTCGAAATGCCGCATGTGCATTTCGACTAAAACCTCCTCACCCTTTCTCAAAGTTTACCAGAATGTTCACACACAATGCAATGCATGCTGAGGCATTGTATATTGAGTTTCAGATCTACTAAATCAGCCAGTTTGGAGGAAATTACTTTTCTTTCTTGAAAATTTCCTGAAAAAGCACAAAAATTGCAATATCTCCAGACTTGCTAATTATGTAGGTCTGAAACTTCATAAACTATCCCTTAGCATGTATTCCATTATGTATGGAAAGTTTAAGATACTAGTAGAAAATGGAAAGGGATCATTGAAACGAAAAGTTGAAATGACGCATGTGCATTTTCGACTAAAACCTCCTCACCCTTTCTCAAAGTTTACCAGAATGTTCACACACAATGCAATGCATGCTGAGGTATTGTATATTGAGTTTAAGATCTACTAAATCAGCCATTACAGAGGAAATTACTTTTCTTTCTTTAAAATTTCCTGAAAAAGCACAAAAATTGCAATATCACCAGACTTGCTGATTATGTAGATCTCAAACTTGATATACTGTCCCTGAGCATGTTTTCCTTTATGTATGGAGAGTTTAAGATACTAGTAGGGAATGGAAAGGGATCTTTGGAACGAAAAGCCGAAATGCCGCATGTGCATTTTCGACTGAAACCTCCTCACCCTTTCTCAAAGTTTACCAGAATGTTCACACACAATGCAATGCATGCTGAGGCATTGTATATTGAGTTTCAGATCTACTAAATCAGCCAGTTTGGAGGAAATTACTTTTCTTTCTTTAAAATTTCCTGAAAAAGCACAAAAATTGCAATACCTCCAGACTTGCTAATTATGTAGGTCTGAAACTTCATAAACTGTCCCTTAGCATGTATTCCATTATGTATGGAAAGTTGAAGATACTAGTAGGGAATGGAAAGGGATCTTTGGAACGAAAAGTCGAAATGCCGCATGTGCATTTTCGACTAAAACCTCCTCACCCTTTCTCAAAGTTTACCAGAATGTTCACACACAATGCAATGCATGCTGAGGCATTGTATATTGAGTTTCAGATCTACTAAATCAGCCAGTTTGGAGGAAATTACTTTTCTTTCTTAAAAATTTCCTGAAAAAGCACAAAAATTACAATACCTCCAGACTTGCTAATTACGTAGGTCTGAAACTTCATAAACTGTCCCTTAGCATGTATTCCATTATGTATGGAAAGTTTAAGATACTAGTAGGTAATGGAAAGGGATCTTTGGATCGAAAAGTTGAAATGCCGCATGTGCATTTTCGACTAAAACCTCTTCACCCTTTCTCAAAGTTTACCAGAATGTCCAGACACAATGCAATACATACAGAGGGATTGTGTATGCAATTTCTGATCTCCTCAATCAGACAGTATGGAGGAAATAATTTTTTTTTTTATAATTTCTTGAAAAACACAGAAAATGCTGTACCTCCACTCTGGCTGATTATTGAGATCTGAAATTAGATATATAATATCTCAGCATGTATAACATAGTGTGTGTAAAGTTTAAGATATTTGTTGAGAATGGAAAGGGTTCTTTGGAATGAAAAGTCGAAAAAGCGCATGTGCATTTCCAACTAAGACCTCCTCACCCTCGCTCAAAGTTTACCAGAATATCCAGACACAATGCAATACATACAGAGGGATTGTGTATGCAATCTCTTATCTCCTCAATCAGACAGTATTATACTTAACTAAAGTGGGAGCTGTTCCTCGCTTGAAAAATATCAGCAGCGCAGCAGCTGAGATCTGGAGGAAGGAGCAGCAGTGACCTGAAGAATAAAGATGCACAACTTCCACATGGCAGCTCTCTCTCGTAGCAGATCTACGAAGAATAGAATATAAGAAAGCAGCAGAGACAGAGAAAGTATAATAGTCGCACTGATCTCACCCGTAAACACAGAGGACAACAGCAACTCTAAGAGTGGCAGCCGTCGTATGCTAACAGCGCTGGAGAGAAGTCCAACATCGCCGCCGAAGCCAATCTCTTGGACAGCAGCAGATGTTCTTTTTGAACAGCAGAGCAGCAACCTCAACACCGAAGAAATCGTTTCCCGTCGTCGTACTTAAGCCTGGAAGCGCGTGCGCACTAGAGCTTTGGTCGATGCGGGCCATGCGGCGCGCCGGCGCCGAAGGATGCTGCGGGCACATGTTTGGAAAGAACAAGCCGGAGCAGGGGAGTGAGCACGATGACTAACGAGCTGCAGCGCATGCGCTTGGGCATACACGCACATGGCACACTAAAAAAACAACGAAGAGGGTGCAGCGATGTCGATCTCACCAGCACTAAATACTGCACTTATTTACACTTCACTAGTCTGACTAGTCACGAGTTACTGGGTCACTACATAACGGACGCGACGCGGTGGTCGACGAGAATAGCGACGGCGGCAGCCCGGCCGCCCGGCAGTCCCGCGGCCGCGGAGTCATTGCTCCATCTATAGTCATTTATGAGAACTATACAACGTAAACAAATATAATGCTTCAAAAGAGGTTGGTACGACTTACTTTGCGTCATGCACAACCATTTTACGTTAGTGGTGAGTAGTTTTGCCAACCTCACAACTCATTGTCGAAAGTTTATTTATGGAAAATAATAAAATAATACTTTTTATCGATTTTCGAAAAACGAAGTCTGTCAGGCGCTCGCAAACGGTACAGAGAGTATATGTGTAAAATTTCAGGCAGATCCGATGTATATTCGAGCTTATATCCACTTTTTGATAAAAAATTTCACTAGAAAGTGGATAACTCGATGACAATTATCATTTCAATTCTGAAACTTTGGCATAATCATCTTCAAAGACTTCCCGAGCGCCTGACAGAGCGTTTTTGTCCGAAAAATTATTAATAATTTAATTATTACTCAATATGTAGTATGTTACCGACATATCGGTAACGCAGGGATTTACACTTGAGTATCACATGGCCTTAAATGTAGAATACTAAATTTTTGCATAAATTCATTAACAATATTTATACCTATAAGTCCACCATAAATAATTACATTGGCTCTAATTTTTAATTGATGCCGTTAAGTACAACATATCCGTACATGTACAGAATCATGATTTATATTTCATTACTAAACATATTTTTCCTTGTGTCCGTCCTTTTTAAACGAGAATAAAATAAAAAATTCATATAAATTTATAGCGTGCTCAAAAGTCCTTTACATATTTTATTAACCGTTTTATAAGCAACATATTTTATATCCTTTTCCTCCGTGTAAATATCATATAAGATCTCATATGAGAATTTCAGACAGCGCATATCTCGTATGAGATCTTATATGCGACGTCATATGCAATTTTACCTATTACGGGATCTCATATGAGATCTCATATGATATTTTCACGCGGGTGTGTACTTTCTATTTAAAAACAGAGTGATAGATTCATAGATCAGTAGTTAATATGTATAAGAAACTCATTTATACATTATATCTGATCTTTAAACATATGAATATTTATATAAAAATGACCATGCCTTACACCTTGAACTGCAAACCGTCGCACACTGGGGCCGAAAGGTTCAAAACCACCTAGAGGTCATAATTCTCAACCGAATTTGAAAATTCAAAAACAGGAATTTTTGTGACAAAATACCAAAGACCGCTACGAAGCCTAATTTTGAAAATATGAACCTATAAACCTAATTTATAACCTATAACCCCAAAATTTACACTTGTGATTCTCAAAAATGCTATAAAACTTCAATTTATAAGTCCTTGACACATGCTCTCTTAACCTTGATTCATAAAATTGGTCTACAGATTAAGTCGTGGGCCATTCTGTCAGAAATAGTGTATATTTTTAGGATATACATTGTATGTGGTTTAAATAACATTTTTCTCTTTTTTATAACTGATTTTGGCCTCAGAAGCCACTAGGTGTAAGACCCCCTTAAAACTTATGAGGTTAGGGCTTATAGCTTTAGAGTTTATGAGTGCATGGCTTACTGGATCAAAGGTCAAGAGTTCACGAGTAAAGGGCTTACAAATTAAAGGTTTATCGTATTTTTGGGATTTGCAGGTCAAAAATTAAATTGATTGGTTGATGTGATAGGATTATATGACTCCTTAGATTTATAGGTTAATTTTTTGGAAAATCAGGCTTCGTAGGGCACTTCGATATTTGATAACGAATGTTCCTAAGCAAAAATTTTGAGATTCCGTTGAGAATTGCGACCTCTAGGTGGTTTTGAACCAAAAAATCCGTATGGCCCCAGTGTGCGTCGGGCCCGCCAAGTATGTACGGGCGATCGGAGGACGACCCCTGCTAGAGTAGCTCTAGACTTCTCTTGTCCTTCATAGATGCGTAATATTATAGAAAGTTCAAAATTGAGGTGGAATAATGAAAAATAGTGATGTCTTGGTAACTATGTAATTTTTTTATATAGGCTTTGACTTTTCGTAAATACCCGAAAAAATTCTTATGAATTTTAGAAATAAAAAGAAGGCATTATAGTTATATAATTAAAATAATTTTCGCCCACACGAGCGTAAAGTACGTAAGCACTATAAAGTTTGTAGGAGCTGTATGAGCTATTGGGCCTCTTGGGCGTTATGTAGCACTTTATGCCCGCTGGCTGAATAATTTTAAAGTTACAACGTGGGCGTAAAATGTAATTTTACATGCGAGGTACGAAAAGTTCTTATGGCCGGTACTTGACTATAATTAATTGATTTCAGTACTTTCTTGTGTTTAATTTTTATAGAAGAATGAAGAAATTTGAATACATTTCTGAGAACATAGTCATACAGTTTTTCGGATAATGGTTTGCATTACTTGACTATCGATAATTGATTTCACAACTTTCGTTTGTTTGATTTGCAGTGAACAATTTGAATATACTTATATATAATTTGTTGAGCATACATTGACTCAAAGAAGTAATATTAATTACTTTTACATGTTCTGCCGATAAAACAGTGTTAGTATAGTGCGACATCCCCTTAATAAACTTCAAACAGTATTAAGTTTTTCACTATTTAATAAAATCAAAACAATTTTGATAGCTATAATTTGTTCTTAGCGATTATTGATTAATAAGTGTTTTGTTGTCAATATTCATGTTTGGAAAACATAAAGAGATATCGTAATAAAATTAAACTATTTTGAATAGAACAACTCTCTTGGTTAGCATGTTAATCAAATGGAGGTATTTCTAGTTTATAGGTAAGGTAGTACTGTAAGGACTCGTGAGTCAATGCAGCGATCATGAAACAATAAGTATTATTTAGCATTTTAATTAGGCAAATCATGTGCGAACAAATTACTTATGAACTTATATGATATTTTAAATAAAGGGATAATTTAAACATAGAGTAGAAAATAAATAATTTCTAATTGCACAAACGCGTGATTCCCGTACTAGCACAAAATAGGTTAGGAAAACAGCGATTTTCTATTCTCAACAATAAATACCGTTTTGAAAACATACTTTTTTATTTTTGAAAACCAACTTTTATTACTTTCCACCACAATTGATGTGATACATATTAACTGTCGTGTAAAAATGATTAATTTCAATAATTTTATCTCAAATAATAGGTTCGGAACATATATTTAAAAAAATAGAGAAAAATTCTTCAGATTTTAAAGAACTCGCTAGAATTTTGTTACTTTCGAAACCTACTTTTTGATACATTACAGAAGTATCTTATGATTTAAATTGATATTTAAATAAAACTATTTAAAATTATGATTATATTTTAAAGCGTTTACAATATAATATTTCCATATTTTCTTTGTTGGCAGTAGCAACACATAATTATCTTGTGATGTTTTCAATTTAAAATTCGATCTGTTACAGGGTATATTAATTTATAATTTGACTATAATATCGTACAACGAATGTTCATTGTTTACGTAAATGAAAAAAAAAATGACAAAACGTAAATAACTAGTTTGAAAATTAAACTCTCACATCCAGGAATAGGTAATTAAAACCGTAAATATATATAACCGAAAATAAATAAATAGGAATCACGGGCGTCATGTACTTAGCGATGCTCGGCAAATAGAAGCGTACGTGTGTTTTGCGTCCTTTTCCGATTACACTTGCCGAGCTGACGTTTCCCCCCCTGTTCACCGGCCAGAGGCAGTGTCACACGTCATAGTGATCGCGCATCAAATAATACGTATAATGGGGAGGCGCATATTTAGCGTAAAATACGCTCTGTTCAATTCGCATATAATCGTATGCTAAGTCTTTAAGAAAAAAAAAACGAAAGACATCGATAGATTTTTTCCTGCTTTTTCCAATGTTGCTATTGCTTTTACTCCGAAACGCTTCCTTCTGGTCGCAAATTCAAGTTGAAAGTTCAGAGTCATTTTTCTCAAAGTATATCGTGTTTTTGTTTGAAAATGCATTCTATCATTCGAAAGTACAATTCTTAAGCTACAAAACTCTAAACAGTAACAAGATTAAAAAGACAGCAACGAGCGGACGCACGTGCTCTTCGTGCTGCGCCCGAGCGAGCTCTTTCAATCCTGTTAATCTTTAGTTAAATTTCTAATTTTTTTTTTTTATTTTTATTGTAATAGGTATGATATTTTAGAGCCAGCACCGCATCTCTAACACATACGACACCAAGGAAACAGCAAACTACATAATGGAGCAACACGTCGATCTCATTGAAGAATTGCAAAAAGAAGTAATACAAGAAGAAACGTCATTTCTTGATCTTAAAACTCTCAATAAAAATATAAATAAAAAAGATACTTTGATATTACAGGTCAATATTAGAAGTCTAAATCACAATTATACGAAATTGAATATTCTTATTAAGAGCTTGAAGATCAAACCATATATAATTGTATGTACAGAAACATGGAATTTACCCAATCCTCACTTTTTTGCAATACAGGAATATAAATTGTACTAAAATAACGGTAACTTAAATCAAAATGATGGTGTCGTTGTATATATAAAAGATTGTGTATCAGAAATTACTGAAATAATCGAAATTGGTAGACTCAATGTATTAAACTCACGAATAAGTCTAAATAACAACAGTAATCTTGAAATTTCCGCATTATATCGATGCCAGATTTACCGCGCCTTGAATTTATTTTGAATGTAAAATCATTTATCAATAGCAAAAGAAATATAAAAAACCACCTGATTATTGGTGATTTTAACATCGATATTATGAAAGATGATGAATATAGCTTAGAATTATTAGACAATATGATGGAAAAGGGTTTCTTCCCGGGTTTTATACATACAACTAGACCAAATGATAGTAGCGGAAGCGGTATATGCATTGACAACATGTATATAAAAGCTACATCTATAGACACTAAAACTTTTAAACTCTTGATTCCTTTTACTGATCATTATCCACTTTTCTTGAAACTGAATAAGCCACCAAAATTAAAACAAGAAAATATCCAGTATCACTATAATTACAATAAACTTTCAAGTATAGCCATTACAAACAATTGGAATGTTATAGAGGCAATGCATGATCCCGATGAAGCTACCGCATTCTTGATAACTGAAATACAAGACTGTTTAGAAAAGTCTAAAGAAGCGCATAAAACAAAAAATAACAAGAGATATCCAAGGAAGGATTGGATATCTAAAGCAATAATGATCTCGTGTGAAAAGAAAGAACAACTATATATTAAAATGCGCAATGAACCAAATAATAATCTAATAAAATTAGAATATAAGAATTACACAAAGAGGCTAGACAAAGTTATTAAAGAGGCAAAAATAAAACATGAAAGAAATTTAATTAAGAACAATATCAATAATACCAAGCAACTTTGGAAATACATAAACAAAAAAATGGGAACCAATTTGAAAAAGAATAACAATAAATAAGATCATTTTAAATAACAATTGCACAATAGAGGATCAGACGCAAATTGCCAATCATATGAATTCGTACTTTTGTAGAATTGGAAAAGATCTAACTAACACCATTGTAAAACCCCAGGGTAAGCATTTACAATTACCAGCAATGAACATGAACACAATTTACATTAAACCGACTAATAACGAGGAAATTCTTCAAATAATTGATAATATGAAAATAAAAAATGGTGGGGTCGATAACATTACTACCAAAACACTAAAAATACTATCATATCAAATTGTAAATGCACTAACACATATCTTTAATCTTTGTATTGAAAAATCAACATGGCCTCAAGCGCTTAAAACAGCTGAGGTAGTTCCTATTTTTAAATCGGGTAGTAAAATTGATACATCAAACTATAGACCGATATCTCTAATTTCTAACGTAGCAAAGATATTTGAAAAAATGGTATATGTTCGTTTACAATCATTTTTGGACAATAATAATTTGTTAGCGCAGAATCAATTTGGATTTATAAAAAAGAAAGGTACCAGAGATGCTCTTAGTTACTTAATGAACATAATCTATAAGAAATTAGACAAAATTAAACCAATAGCTATTACATTTTTAGATGTAGCAAAAGCTTTTGATACTGTCAACCATGCTATTCTTTTAGACAAATTATATAATTATGGAATAAGAGGTAAAGCGCATGCACTTATATCTAACTATCTTAGTAATAGAAAACAAAAAGTAAGAATAGGAACAACTGAAAGCTATTATGAAACGATAACTACAGGTGTGCCGCAAGGTACTATACTAGGGTCGCTCTTATTCATAATTTACGTAAACGATTTACTAACAAACAGAACAGATAGTACCATCTCATATGCGGATGATACAGCTATTATTTCAACAGATGATAACTGGAAGAAAGTTGAAAATAAAATGAACAAGTAGTTAGAAGATATAAATATCTGGCTAGCACTTAACAAACTATCACTAAATATAAAGAAAACTGTGTACATAACTTTTGATAACTATTGTGATAGTGTTCCCGAAGATATGAACATACGCATACAGGGTACTAAATTGAGCAGGGTAGAATACTGTAAATATCTAGGTATAATTATTGATTATAGGCTAAAGTGGGATAAACATATTGAATATATAATAAAAAAAACTAAATATATAATATATATATATACTGTACAAGTTATCAACATATATGCAATCTGACACACTTAAGATAATATATTATGCATTTTTTCATAGTGTCATTAGCTATGGAAATATTGCATGGGGTGGTGCATATAAAAACAACTTAAAATTACTACAAAACATCCAAAATAGGATTTTAAAAATTATAAACAAAAATATTTTCAATCGAGACAACCCCTTGAATCTAAAACAAATTTTTGCTTACGAATGTGTAACGTATCATTATAATGAACTTAGGAATTTATACTTAACATCGACTAGCAAAACTAGAAATAAACTTATAATACCACCAAAGTGTTCGAAAACTGTTAGTGATAAAGATAACTATGTCAGAGCGATACAAGTATTTAATTGTCTTCCGAAATCTAATCCAAATCTTAAAGTTCTAGATATCGCAAAAAATTATAATAAGAAAAAGCTAAAAATTTGGATTGGTACTAATATATTCTAGAATTAAAAAAAAAAATAAATAAATAAATTAAATAAATAAATAAATAAAAATTTAACCTTCCTTTCTCGACTTAAGTCGCACTGACCGTGTGTATATGAATGGATATCTATATTATATGCTCGAGCGTAGCGGAGTCGCGCGAACGGCGCGAGCCAACGCCAGCCGAGCGCGGGCCATCTCTTCCGGATTGTCCCACTTCGCTCCAATTTGGCGCACTTATAGCTCGTATTATAATAGATGAGTAAACATAACGCTAAAATCAACTTTTCAATAAAAGAAATTATAATTAATGGTAAATATTTGTTTTTTCGTTTAAGAGTAACTTTTCTAATTCTGTTTATTTATTTTTTTGTACATTAAAACTAATGTTAGTTATACGTTAAATAATTAACGTACTTAAAGCCAAGTGAAGTTCTTCATAATGTGAGAAACATGGCATTAATAGTTATAATCTAGTATTGACTATAATGTGATATTATGTAATAGATTAATTTAAAAAATAGAAAGAGATATATGGTATTGAATTATTTTTGATGTATATCATGAAAAGATTTATAATTTGTTAAATACTGTTGATCTTAATTTTTCTCAGAGAGAAACCCCACTTGTAAAAATAATCAAATTTCTTTTTGTATGGATAGGTGGAGTAATTATGAAATTCAAATTTAATATCAATTTTTAAGTGGAAGAGTTTACATATCTATCACACTAGTTTGTTTACTGCAAAGATTGGTTCATAAATTCTAAAGATATTTCAGATCGGAATTGTGCCATTGTTTTCTTTTTCAAATAACAATTTTCCGTGGTGATATTATATCGACGGCTCCTATTCATAAGGTACTATCTCAGCTGCCAGAGCAAGAAAGAGTTATCTCAATGACAGTTCAAAATAGTTCTATCTCAGCACCCAATGCAAAAAGGATCTATCTCAAGCTCCAGTTCAAAACAGCCCTATCTCGGCGCTCAATTCAAAAAGGGTCTATCTCGGCGTTCAATGCAAAAAGGATCTATCTCGGCGTTCAGTTCAAAAAGGATCTATCTCGGCCGTTGGCCGTGTTGCTAGACGCTTCCACAATCCCTCTCCAAGTGCCACTTAGTTTTTCTCTAAATATCTCTAGATACATTATAAAAATCCTCTAGAAATCCCCTAAACTATTTAAACCTCAAAATAAAAAATCTAATTACATCACATACGGTACATTCTGTACGATTGTGATAAAAAACGAAAAAACGACACCCTAATGCACTCAACCCACTTACTCTGTGTAAAGCAAGCTGCAAATATAAATAATAAATACCAGGCCATAAACTTTGAAACTTAACAACTACACGTTGCGCGCCCTGCCTATAAAAAGCTATTACAAAATATATACCCGAAGCTCCTAAATCCACCTACCCCACGCACAGCGATTGGCTAATAATAAAATAGTTAAATAATCAACCCTAAGCTCCTAAACTCACGTACCCCCCTCACAGTGAGTGAGTAATAATGAAATAGTTAAATAATAAACCCTAAACTCCTAAGACCACCTATCTCACGCACAGCGAGTGGCTATAGTAATAAAATAGTTAATAATCAACCCTAAGCTCCTAAAGCCACGCACAGCGAGTAAGTAATAATAAAATAGTTAAATAATAAAGTCTAAACTCCTAAAACCAACTACTCCACGCACTGCGAGTGGCGAATAATATAATAGTTAAAATATAAACCCTAAGCCCCTAAACTCATTTACCCTAACCGCATGCCCAGGACTTTTGTGCAAATATAAGCTTTTAGCGAAAGGGTTTTTCGATCTGCTTCGTTTATTTCTGAGCTTTCTTTAAATTTATAACGGAAACTACATGACTGGGAGATGAGTTTTGTGTAAACCACAACTTTTAGCGCTGATAGGAAATTACTTAAAGGTTTTTCTCGACCCGCTAATTTTGGGTTTGGTTTCCAACGTCCATTTCGATTTTGCGTAAACAAAAGCCTTTATCCAGAATCTTAGAATACCCAGTAGCTTTTTCAACAGATTGAAATCGATTTTGAGATCTATTTAAGCGTATAGCTACATGCCCGGGAGACGATTATTCCACAAATAAAAATTTTTAGCGAACATTAGAGGGCAGCTAGGAGGTTTATACACGACGCACTAATCTCGATTTTGAGTTCTATTAACTGTATGACTTGAATCAAGTAGATCTATTTAAGTGATTTACTGTTCATGCATGCCCACGAGACCATTTATGCCCTGGGAAGTACTCGGTACTCCACGATTCGCCTTTAAGGCTATAATTTACGCAAAAGTCGTGTTCGTAACATGCGCGTGCTGTTCTACAATAAAATCAACCTCGAACGCGAACTTAGTACATTTTTCGCAGGTGCGTTTTCTTTTGTAAAGCGAAAAAGCTCATCTATAACTTTATGCTACCAGGAGTTGTGCTCTCGAAGGTGAGCTTGGCATGCGTGCGTTATTTTTTAAAATACGAAAATACTCTTTATCTAACTACGAGTAGCTGTGCCGTTGCAGGAGTCGCGCTCTCAACGGCGAGCTTTAAACGCATGCTTTTCCTATCACATCGCGATAATACTGACCCCATGTGAGAGCCGCGGTACCGTAGCAGCTGGAGTCGCGCTGTCGACGGCGAGTTTTCGCACGTATTTTTCCTCTATATTAAAACAAAAGTATGGTACCAGGACTCGCGCTCTCAAAGGTCAGCTTGACACGCGTGCGTTATTTTTAATAACACGAAAATAATCTTTATCTAACTAAGAGTAGCGGTGCCGCAACAGGAGTCGCGCTCTCAACGGCGAGCTTTAAACGCTTGCTTTTCCTATCATAGCGCTACCAAAGGCTACTTTTTCACACGTTTGGTTGCGCTTTCAAAGCGGAAAAACTCCTCTATAATAAAAAAACCCTTATGGTATCAGAACTCGCGCTCTCGACGGCGAGCTTTAAGCGCATGCTTTTCCTATCATAGCGCTACCAAAGGCTAGTTTTTCTCACGGTCGATTGCATTTTCAAAGCGTAGAAGCTCCTCTATAATAAAAAAATCCCTATGGATACCAGAACTCGCGCTCTGGAAGGTCAGCTTGGCACGCGTGCGTTATTTTGTAAGTGAGAGTATCTGTGCCGTCGCAGGAGTCGCGCTCTCAACGACCAGCTTTAAACGCATGCTTTTCTTATCATATCGCGAAAATACTGACCCCATGTGATAGCAGCGGTACCGTAGCAGGAGTAGCGAAAAAGGGAAAAAGCTCCTCTATAATAGAGATAACCTTAAATATGTTACCAGGACTCGCGTTCTCGAAGGTGAGCTTTGAATGTATGCGTTATTTTTTATAACACGAAAATACTCTACCTATAGAGGAGCTTTTTCGCTTAAGAAAAGCAAACGTACCTGCGAAAAACTCGCCTTCGATAGAGCTACCCTGCTACGGTCCCGCTGCTTTCAGATGGGGTCAGTATTTTCGCGATATGATAGGAAAAGCATACGTTTAAAGCTCGCCGTTGAGAGCGCGACTCCTGCGACGGCACAACTACTCTCCCTTAGATAAAGAGTATTTTCGTGTTATAAAAAATAACGCACGCCTGCCAAGCTCACCTTCGAGAGCGCGAGTTCTGGTACCATAAGGGGTTTTTTTATTATAGAGGAGATTTTCTGCTTTGAGAACGCAACCGTCTGTGAGAAAAACTAGCCTTTGGTAGCGCTATGATAGGAAAAGCATACGTTTAAAGCTCGCCGTTGAGAGCGCGACTCCTGCGAAGGCACAGCTACTAGCAGTTAGATAAAGAGTATTTTTGTATTTTAAAAAATAACGTACGCGTGCCAAGCTCAGCTTCGAGAGAGCGAGTTCCGGTATCCATAGGGATTTTTTATTATAGAGGAGCTTTTCCGCTTTGAAAACGCAACCGACCGTGAGAAAAACTAGCCTTTGATAGCGCTATGATAGGAAAAGCATGCGCTTAAAGCTCGCCGTTGAGAGCGCGTGTTCTGGTACCATAAGAGTTTTTTATTATAGAGGAGTTTTTCCGTTTTGAAAGCGCAACCGAACATATGAAAAAGTAGCCTTTGGTAGCGCTATGATAGGAAAAGCAAGCGTTTAACCTTTAGAGGACGGGGATTTGGGTTTACTGTTTTCTCTCACATTTCTATAGAAATCGAGTTTTTGTGATGTCTCACATCTCAAAACTAACACATGTAAAGGGTCGATCATGGGCATGGCCCGTATAGGGGCCATCCCGTCCTCTAAAGGTTAAAGCTCGCCGTTGAGAGCGCGACTCCTGCTGCGGCACAGCTACTCTCACTTAGATAAAGATTATTTTCGTGTTATTGAAAATAACGCACGCGTGTCAAGCTGACCTTCGAGAGCGCGAGTCCTGGTACCATAATTTTGTTTTAATATAGAGGAAAAATACGTGCGAAAAACTCGCCTTCGACAGCGCGACTCCAGCTGCTACGGTACCGCGGCTCTCACATGGGGTCAGTATTTTCGCGATATGATAGGAAAAGCATGCGTTTAAACCTCGCCGTTGAGAGCGCGACTCCTGCGACGGCACAGCTACTCGTAGTTAGATAATAGTACATTTCGAGACTAGTGCGAGGATTTGATTTTCCCCTCGTCTGACTGTTTGCACCCGAGCGAAGCGAGGGTGAAAAGGTCACATGAGGAGAAAATCAACTTCTCACACAAGTGTCGAACCGTATTTTTTGACACGACGTGCGAGAAGTGAGATTTTTGCACGCATCGTTTAACGCAGCGTGCGAGAAATCGAACTTCTCGCACGGAGTTTCAAAAAGAGTATTTTCATATTTTAAAAAATAACACACGCGGGGCAAGCTCACCTTCGACAGCGCAACTCCTGGTAGCATAAAGTTATAGATGAGCTTTTCCGCTTTACAAAAGAAAACGCACGTGCGGAAAATGTATTAAGTTCGCGTTCGAGGTTGATTTTATTGTAGAACGGCACGCGCATGTTACGGACACGACTTTTGCGTAAATCATAGCCTTAAAGGCGAATCGTGGAGTTCCGGGTACTTCCCAGGGCATAAATGGTCTCGTGGGCATGCATGTGCAGCAAATCACTTAAATAGATCTACTTGATTCAAGTCATACAGTTAATAGAACTCAAAATCGAGATTAGTGCGTCGTGTATAAACCTCCTAGCTGCACTCTAATTTTCGCTAAAAATTTTTATTTTTGCAATAATCGTCTCCTGAGCATGCAGTTATACACTGAAATAGAACTCAAAATCGAGTTCAATCTGTTGAAAAAGCTACTGGGTATTCTAAGATTCTGGATAAAGGCTTTTGTTTACGCAAAATCGAAATGGACGTAGCAAACCAAACCCAAAATTAGCCGGTCGAGAAAAACCTTTAAGTAATTTTCGATCAGCGCTGAAAGTTGTGGTTTACACAAAACTCATCTCCCAGTCCTGTAGTTTCCGTTATAAATTTAAAGAAAGCTCAGAAATAAACGAAGGAGATCGAAAACCCTTTCGCTAAAAGCTTATATTTGCGCAAAAGTCCTGGGTATGCGCGTAGGGTAAATGAGTTTAGGGGCTTAGGGTTTGTATTTTAACTATTATATTATTCGCCACTTGCAGTGCGTGGAGTATTTGGTTTTAGTAGTGTAGACTTTAGTATTTAACTATTTTATTATTACCTACTCGCTGTGCGTGGGTTTAGGAGCTTAGGGTTGATTATTTAACTATTTTATTACTATAGCCACTCGCTGTGCGTGGGGTAGGTGGTTTTAGGAGTTTAGGGTTTATTATTTAACTATTTCATTATTACTCACTCACTGTGATGGGCGTACGTGAGTTTAGGACCTTAGGGTTAATTATTTAACTATTTTATTATTAGCCAATCGCTGTGGCTGTGGAGGTGGATTTAGGAGGTTCGGGTATATATTTTGTAATAGCTTTTTATAGGCAGGGCGCGCAACGTGTAGTTGTTAAGTTTAAAAGTTTATGGCTTGGTATTTATTATTTATATATGCAGCTTGCTTTACACAGAGTAAGTGGGTTGAGTGCGTTAGGGTGTGGTTTTTTCGTTTTTTATCACAATCGTACAGACTGTACCGTATATGATGTAATTAGATTTTTTATCTTGAGGTTTAAATAGTTTAGGGGATTTCTAGAGGATTTTTATAATGTATCTAGAGATATTTAGAGAAAAACTAAGTGGCACTTGGAGAGGGATTGTGAAAGCGTCTGGCAACACGGCCGACGGCCGAGATAGATCCTTTTTGAACTGAACGCCGAGATAGATTCTTTTTGCACTGAACGCCGAGATAGACCCTTATTGAATTGAGCGCCGAGATAGAGCTGTTTTGAACTGGAGCTTGAGATAGATCCTTTTTGCATTGGGCGCTGAGATAGAACTATTTTCAACTGTCATTGAGATAACTCTTTCTTGCTCTGGCAGCTGAGATAGTACCTTATGAATAGGAGCCGTCGATATATCAATTCAGTTTTCATATTATTTAAAATAAAAGCGACTGTAACATCATTAGTATGTGATGAGTCGATTTCAGGGTTTCAAAGAAATTTAAACCAGACAGAACTTATTGTCTCTGCTGTTAAATACATAATAACATCGTCATATTGTCAAATTTGATTTTCAATTGTAATTATTTGTTTCTATAATATTGTATTTTTCGAAAAATCTCCAGTCATTGACACGCAATTCCAATCTTTATCGGATACACGAGCATTTTTCTTTTAGAAAAACTAACAGGAAAATTTTTTGCCCATGCAAATCATTTTATCTGCTTGAGAACGTACGCTAAATTCCGTAATGTATGCGAAATGCATCTCGTAGGCCATAAATCTAATGGATGAAATCAGTGCATACATAATCATACTTTTTCGATTCAGTATGCCTAAAATGCGATTTTACATATACATAAATTTTTCAAATCACTTTTACGCCCCCTGTATAGATATATCGTTCGATATACGTGCGAAAGATTGTTCTACACTCGTGTGCTAGAATCGGCATGGTGTGGTTTGTGCACATAAGAATTATGCACATATTTATTGTGCACACTTTAGCATTGGTGTATATCTATATCTATGTGTATACTCCAATGCTAAAGTGTGCACAATAAATATATGCATAATTCTTATGTGCACAAACCACACCATGCCCTAGAATCAACACTTTCGCATTTGTATCGAAATATACAAGAAGCTATATTTTCTAAACTTTAATTAAATGAGAAAGAAAATTATATTAGGCGCCCCTAACAGAAGGATTGGTGTTACTTTACATAGTGCCATGGTCTTATACTTGTTCGCGCCAAAATCGTATTTTTTTTTACAGTTGCTTGAAATATGGGAGCGTCCAGCAGAAACGGGCCACCGAGCGCGCGCGGTGCCTTTTTTCGCGTAAAAGGCGCTCTGTTTAACTCGCTCATAATCGTATGCTGCGTCTTTGAAAAAAAAACCAAGCACCTATATCGATAGATTTTTTTCTGCTCTTTCCAATTGCGCCATTGTTTTTATTGCGAAACGCGTTCTTCTGGACGAAAACTCGAGTTGAATATTGAAAGCCATTTTTCTCAAAGTATATCATGTTTTTTTTTCAAAATAAACTACACCATTGGAAAGTATAACTCTTAAGCTTCAAAACCCTATCTTGGAGAAGTTGGAGAAATAAAGGGTTCAAAAGTAACAACATGAAAAAGACAGCGCCGAGGGTCCGCGCGAGCTCCTCGCGCCCATGCGTACGGCACGTTTAAGTGCACGCTCTATTCAATTCGCTAATAATCGTGTACCAAGTCTCTGAAAAAAGAAATAAGGACATATATCGATAGATTTTTTTCTGCTCTTTCCAATGGTGCTATTATTTTTATTCCGAAATGCTTCCTTCTAGTTGAAAATTCCATTTGAATGTGTAAACTCTATTTTTTCAATAAAATATCAGTCTTTTCTTCAAAATGAATTATATTCTTCAAAAGTACAAGCCTTAAACTATAACATATTACATTTTTAAGTTGAAACATGAAAAGTTCAAAAATAGTAAGATCAAAAAGATAGCGGCTGCCCGAACTTTTTACGCTATGGTCAAGGGCGGATTAATACACGCGATGTGCTATTTCGCCCTTTCTTTTTGTAAATATAAAATGTTTTGTAACTTACAATGCCAATGCGTGGACATAATTTTGTGGATCTAGTTGTAACAGTTAGTATAATATTACAATGAACTTTGTTCATTTATATAACAAAATTTGAAAAACATAATATATTAAACATAAAAATATCCATGAACGCACTGAAAGCAGTGAAACAGAAATTTAAAATAACCTAGCGGGCACTTCGGGTACTAATCCCGAACAGAAGCATTTCGGAATAAAAATAATAGCACCATTGGAAAGAGCAGAAAAAAATCTATCGATATACGTCCTTAGTTCTTTTTTCAGAGTCTTGGTACACGATTATTAGCGAATTGAATAGAGCGTGCACTTAAACGTGCCGTACGCACGGGCGCGAGGGGCTCGCGCGGACCCTCGGCGCTGTCTTTTTCATGTTGTTACTTTTAAACCCTTTATTTCTCCAACTTCTCCAAGATAGGGTTTTGAAGCTTAAGAGTTGTACTTTCCAATGGTGTAGTTTATTTTGAAAAAAAACATGATATACTTTGAGAAAAATGGCTTTCAATATTCAACTCGAGTTCTCATCCGGAAGAAAGCGTTTCGCAATAAAAACAATGGCACCATTGGAAAGAGCAGGAAAAAATATATCGATATAAGTCCTTGGTTTATTTTTCAAAGACGCAGCATACGATTATGAACGAGTTAAACAGAGCGCCTTTTACGCGAAAAAAGGCACCGCGCGCGCTCGGTGGCCCGTTTCTGCTGGACGCTCCCATATGCCTTTTTTCCCTACTAAAAGTCGCATAGAAAATCGCGCATTTCGAGCGTAAGTTGGGAAAAGATGAAAAAAATCCATTTTCTCAAAGTTTAGCGGGAAAAAAAATGTTTTCCCCGCTACGTACAATGTAATATTGTAAAATTGTTCTCTTAGTGTAAAATTTATACATTTTATACTTTTTTGGCTTGTTTAGAACGATATAAGATAATTTTTAAAGTTTAAATGGTAAAATAACAAGAGTTATTACCACTTATACAAACAATTGAAAAAAATTATATTTCGATTTAAAATAAATATAAAAACGGCGCATTTATTTGTAATAAGCTATGCAAATAAAAATAGAAAATGCAATGAATTGTAACTGCATAGTAGATGACTCGGAATGCGCGATCTCCTATGCCTACACAACTTTCACGCATACAAAAAGAACCTCTCATGGATTCGTTAAAAAAAAAGGTGTGTACTTAACACGGAAAGAAGAGCTATTTCAGACTCGGATGAGAAGTTTTCAGCTCATTTTCTCCGATTGTTACACAATATCCTATTTGGATATGCTTGCCCGTCATTCGATTTTCGGACTCGTTTGCCAACATATAAACGCAATTGCACGTACGCGAAAATCGGGTACGTGAAATAGTATTTTACGTCGGCAAAAGAGTCGGTAAAATCGAATATTACGGACATGTATATCAAAAACTAATTTTCTTTAGAGTCTTCTGAAGAACATTTTCGAGGACGTAATGGAGGTATGAAAAAATAGAAAAACCAAAACCATTTTTGTTTGTCATTTAATTTCTTGCAAATAAAGTATTATGACGATGGAATAAGTTTTAGCATACTAAAGTAAAAGATCACTTTTCTTAGACATATTTTATATTAGCCTATTATTACGAATATATTCCTCTCTTAAAAGGATGATGAAGGAAGTGTGAAGCCGAAATAAAACCTTTCCGATTGGCCAAGTCCGTTTAAAAGGAGCCCCCGACTGGTCAATGGTGACTTCAGTTTTTCGCTTACGGTCTTGACTGAAATAAAACCCGCAAAGTTTGGAATAATGCAATATTTAAACTAAAAATATAAGTATAAATAGTATTAATCACTTGAAATTTGGTTTTGTATGACAACACAATATTAAAAGTTTATCTGTAGTTAACAATGAAGGAGGATGAATACTGTTCTGAATTCAGAGTTAAATTTCTAAACAACAAATTGCTTCCTCCTAGAGGAAGCTTTGTAATCGTAAAATTTTCATAGCAACATAATGAATTATTTTCATCCATAAAGTTTATCTCGAGTTAATAAACTGTCGAGAAACGATTTTTTTTCTGTATTTTTTGTATATTTTTCGCTATTTTAGCCCCCCCCCCCCCAGCGAAAGGTTCTGGATCAATTTTCACGTTCTCAACTTTTTTTTAAATTCATAGCAACATAATGAATTATTTTCAGCCATAAAATTTGTCCGAATTCATAAACTCCCCAGAGCTGATTTTTTTCGTTATTTTTTGTGTATTTTTCGCTATGTTAGGCCCATTGCCCCCCCCCCCCCCGCCCCCCACCACAAGCTAAACGTTCCGAATCGATTGTCATGCTTTCAATATTTTTACAAGTTCATAGTAACATAAGAAATGAATTCCAACCATAAAATTTGTCTCGAATTAATACATTCCAGAGAGCCGATTTTTTCAGTCTTTTTCCTGTATTTTTCGCTATTTTAGCCCATTTGCACACACCAAGCGACAGGTTCCAGATCGATTTCCATGTCCCCAATTTTTTGTACAAGTACATAGCAACAAAAAGAAATGAATTCTAGCCATAAAATTTGTCACGAATTAATAAACCCCAGAGAGCAGATTATTTCAGTCTTTTTCGTGTATTTCTCGCTATTTTAGCCCCTTTGCACCCACCAAGCGAAGGTTCAGATCGACTATCATATTGCCAATTTTTCTACAACTACATCGGAAAATCATAAAGTAATTTCAGCCGTAAAATTTGTCTTAAAT
This sequence comes from Torymus aiolomorphi, assembly GCA_036365515.1. Taxonomy (NCBI): domain Eukaryota; kingdom Metazoa; phylum Arthropoda; class Insecta; order Hymenoptera; family Torymidae; genus Torymus; species Torymus aiolomorphi. The sequence continues at coordinate 64,098,389 of CM070875.1, read as the reverse complement.
TAATAAACTCACGAGACATGTTTTTTTCCCGGTGTTTTTCGTGTATTTTTCGCAATTTTAACTCCTTTACAACACCGAATGGAAATTCTCCGGATCGAATTTAATATCGCCAATTTTTTTACAAGGCTAGGGCAACATCTGAAAGAAATATCAGCCATAAAATTTGTCTGAATTTCAAAAACTCCGATGGTACAAATTTTTTTGTCATGTATTGTCTAGTCGGGGTGGTTTTAGGGATGATTTGGGGGATGATCACTTTGGAAATAAAATATTTTGCAGTTTATACATGTTTTATGCATATCTCTAAGAGATAAATCAAAAAAACCGAATTTGGTAATTTTCGATATTTCGTTCACGATGAACGTTCAGAACTTCGGACACATCAAAATATCTAAATTTGCTAGCCTAAACATAAAATATTTTGACGGAACTTTTTCACGCATAATCGACAAACCTTCTCTATGAAAATCGAGTACAACATTACTTTGTTTTAGCCAATCCGTTCCTAAAGTAATATCGGCTGATACAGCGGGTACTACGAGAAAAGCATGATGAATACTGATACTACCTTTTTCTAACTTAAGCTGAATCTTTTTACGAGTATTCACGGATTTACTTCCTGGTGCGACAAAAATACTGAAATTGCTTACAGGAATCTCCGATATGTTGCCCTGCTGGTTTAACTCATTGTACATACTTTCAGAAATGTAAATTAATGCATGTCACGTCACTTCCTGAGTCAATCAATGCTGAAATATTTCTTTTATCCACCCGAACACTTAATCGCGGACTTATAATTCTCGGCTTTCCCTTATAATCTATATTTTTATTCGCATTTCCATTTTCGACGTCCTAACATAAATCGTGATTAAACTCTAGAATTATTTAGAGTAGTTATAGTGCATACATTCTGTCCCTCATTTTCCGATTTAGTTGTTTTTGATATTTATCGGCGTATTCCAGCGGTTTAAAGGGTCTTGGTGGTTGACAGACATTCGGCAACGGCATCGTGCGCGGCTCATCATTACGACAATGCGGAAAGTGGTTGCACGAGCCAATTTTCTCTGTCAACCAATGGTCGCCTCATACGCGACCACTGATAAACATGTTGCCGTTTTTCCTGTTTGTATTACTGTCGGCGAGTCGTACCCGTCATATTATTTACATTCGACACATTGTCCCTTCGCGCTACCGTCTTCCCAGCTAGTTGCTCTTTGAATGACGCATCTATCGCGTTAACGCGAGCGCAACGCGTTCAGTATCCGCGTAATCCACCGCTGCAAGAATATCGCGGGCATGTTAACTGATCCGCCATCACGTAATCAATTTTATACTTATCTAAGCGTGATGTAAATAAAGTATCTAGTAGCCCTAACTTGATCCGTAAAATATTCATAAAGCAACCCATCGTGCGATTTAAACCGTCTATTTATCTATTCCGTTTTTGTCCGTGTACGCGCTTTTACGGAGTAAAATTCCCTTAGAAAAATATTTCAAAAATGGTGCAAATCTATGAATGGATGCAGCCATACCTCGAACCAAATGCGTGGCTTCCTCTACCACCAGAAATTTGAATGAAGCTGAAGCTACCAGCCACACTTTACCCACCAAACCTACCCGTATATACATCTCATGTATATACGCGTACATTTGACGGGCAGAGTCTGGCGGGTAGCTTCAGCTTCATGAAGTTTCTGATAATTTTATATACGCTTCCCAATCAAATATTTTTTTATTTTATCTATAAACTCTATTGCGTTCACTTTTACAACATCATACTTAAACTATATCTCAGCTACTTGAAATATTTCAAAATGATTCAGTTATTCCCTCTACCAACGCGTTATTTACATTCGTACCGACGAATAGTATCATCACCCCTTCGACTCCACGTTGAGCCAGAACTTTGACTTATGCTTTTGTCTGGAAGGCGAGCTAAGTCATTACTCTCGTCCATGACATCCGTTTATAGTAATAATAGTAATAATAAATTATTGTAAAAATGTAGATTTTACAAATATTTTATAAACGTGTAATAAACATTGTAAATTAGTGTATAAATCAAGTTAAAATATTCGCATTAATAATACTTATAGACTTATAAAAATATCGCATTAATAATGGATTATAATACAGTGATTTTCATTTCGAGAAAAGTATTTAGATGCTCTAGACGGTCACCAGTTTTAATCTCTTTAAAATACTATTTTAAATACTGATTTAGGTTTAGGTATTCGCGCTAACAACGTTGTATTCGTTTGGTGTTTCAGTACCCCTTCTTTTATTTTTCCACTCCGTTTCCAAATTAACATTTTCGTGTTGGAGCCGTTTGAGGTCCTTTGCAACCTTTCGTTCTATTTAGCATACGCGGTCGCACTAGTTTCCACGCACTGCAATCCTGCTTTTAGTTTTTGTTGGAGCGGGTATAAATGAAGGAGGCCAAACACTTTATATAAAACTAATAAATCTCTTTTATTGAGGCTTCTGATAATTTGAGTTGGTGACACAGGGTGTAGCGAAGGTGATGCGTCCGTATCGGACGGCGTTCGGGACAGGAGAGAGCGAGCGCCGTCGCTGGCGATCGCACGTTGTAGGCGAGGGGTAGAGGGGGACACGGCTGTGCCTTCACTGCGCTCCTCTGCTCGGCGCGTGGCGCCCTCCTATCGTCGCTGTGGAGCGACGCTCAGCTACCCGCTGCGTTGTGTACGTAGCGGTCTGCCACATGCGTGCTCTCGAAGCACATTTTTTACACTCCCTCCCTTCGAGGGTACGCAACTTCTGATTATAGTATCTTCTGATTATCTTATAGAATTATACTCTGAGTCTTGTATATATATATATATATTTGTAGGTATTAAACTTAATCTAAATAAATTAATTACTCTGGATAAATTTCTGAATTTTATTTATATTAGAAAAAAATAAACTATACATCTGGTATATAAAAAAACTAGGAGGTTTGACCTTCACTGGCGTTGTTTGGAGTTATCTCTGAAATAAAGAAAATTACACACATATATATATATATATATATATATATATATATATATATATATATATATAATCATATGAACATCGACTTATGCTGACACCAATGTATAAGACCACGTGACCTGTCTGCATAAGTGTAGTACCGTTTATACAAGTGTCTGCACAAGTCTAGCGTGACTAAAGAAATAATCCCTCTACTTATGCTGACGTCTGCATAAGTCGGTCTCTGTCTGCATAAGTCTATTTAAATTTCGGAAAGTGTCTGCATAACTAGCGTTTCATATATTTATATATATATATATATATATATATATATATATATATATATATATATATATATATATATATATATATATATTATAACCATCTGATTTTATATTTATTATTATATTTTATATGTATTAGTGTATAGTGCCAATTCTCTGATTTTTAAACTATTCTGAATTCATTATTTTATCTCTTAAATATTTATGCGTATCAAAGGGAAGTGGTTTAGTCATTATGTCTGCTTCGTTTTCCTTGGTAGTGACCCATCTGACTGTTACTTTTCCTTCTAAGACGCATGATTTTATATAGTCACCGTGACTGACTGACATATGACTTTTACTCCCTGTCTTTTCTCTATTTTCTAAATTACTTCTGATTGTTTCTAGATCGTCTCAAAGTTTTTAAGTTTGTGACTGCCATTCATCTGAGTGCAATCAATGGCTGACTTATTGTTGCACCATATTGTAACTGGATACATGGTTTTGCCTGTTATATCTCTGATTGCTTTGTCTAACGATACAAGTTCTTGACATGCATCACTCATGGCAAGATACTCTGCTTGGCAAGTTGACAGTGTCACATACGTCTGTTTATGGCTTCTCCACATAATTGTATCACCAAATAGTTTTATTATATAACCACCTGTGGAAGATGAATCTGAACAGTCTCTAAAGCTTGCATCTGTCATAGCTGTTAGATTTTCGTCTTTTGCTCTGTATGTCAACCCTAGGTCAGAAGTTCCTTTGAGATATCTGAAAATTCTTTTTACTTCTTTCCAGTCCTCTTCTGTTGGATTTACTTGTCGTCTGGATAAATAGTTGACTGCAAATGCGATATCTGGTCTCGTAGCTCCTGCCAGATATAACAAACTTCCAATGGCTTCTCTGTATGGTGCTTTGGTTTTTATTTTTGGTTCTTCTGATTCGTTCGAGTTTTCTTCACTTCTGAGTTCTCTGTTTTTAACTTGTCTTGTTACCATAGGTGTTCTCTGAGTTTTGCATTCGGTCATGTTAAATCTTTCCACGATTTTCTCTGTGTATTCTGTCTGTTTTAATGCCAAGGTTTTATTTTGTCTGTCTCTGATAATTCTCATTCCTAAGAAGTTCTCTGGTTCTGTAAGTCTTTCATTTTAAATACAAGACTTCGTTTCTCTCTGATTTCTTCTAATTTTTGTTTGTCATTACATGCTAGTAGTATGTCATCTACGTATAGAATTAACATAACTATTTTTCCATCTTTTCTCCAGGTAAACAGGCATGGTTCATTTATATCTTTTTCCAGTCCTAGTTTTAGTGCTTCTTCTGAAAACCTTACATTCCATCTTTTTGGACTGATTCTCAGACCATATAGAGCTTTCTGTAGTTTGCATACTTTTGTTCTTCTGATTTCTGCATCACAGTTTATACCATCTGGAATCTCCATGTATATTCCCTCTTCCAGTGTTCCATTCAGAAAAGCGGTTTTGACATCCATCTGAAATGCCTCTAGGTCGTATTTATTTATTATGGCTAACGCCGCGCTGATTATCGCTAATCTGGATACTGGTGCATATGTCTCTTTCAATTCGTATACATTTCTGTCTTTGAAGCCTCTGATTACTAATCTGCCTTTGTACACATTTTCACCTTGCTCTCCTGTTTTCTTTTTAAAGAACCATTTCGAATCTATTATGTGTACCTTTTTGCCATGCTTTGTTGTAGAGGGTCTATCAACAAATTGCCATACTCTGTTTTCTTCCATTGATTTTATTTCATCATTTATAGCTTCCAACCACCTATTTTTGTCTTTCGATTCCATAGCTTCTGAGTATGTTGTTGGATCCTTATTGATGGTTGCAATAAAAGCATATCTGATTTCGTCTTCTAAATTGTTTCTATCGCTTGTTATTTCAAAGTTTGATGTTGTTACTTTATTGTTTAATTTTAAGCTTGTATCCTCTAATTGTTTTGTTGTTTGGGTTCTTCTGATTGCCATGTATTTTTCTCTGTTTTCCCTGGTCTTCGCATTTCTTCCGGGTTGATTGCGTTTCTTTGCTTCTGAGTTGTCTAGTTCTTTGTTTTCTGCTTTTCTCTTCTTGGGCCTTTCATCTTTTTGTTTCTTTTCTGATTGTTTTTCCTCTGGTTTATTTTCTTGATTCTCTTCTGCTTGAGTTTCTTTCTCTTCTGAGTATAATGGTACTATTTCTTTCTCTGGATTCTTATGTTCTTCTGTTTCTTCTGATTTGTTATTCTCTCCTGACTTGTGTTTGCAGATATCTTTATAAACCAGTTTTTCAGTACATCTGACATGTCTGGAGTGAAGGAATTTTCCAGTTGAAGGATGCCAAAGAACATAACCTGTTGGCGAGCAGCCAACCATTATTGCTTTAATTGCTCTTTCTGAGAACTTCGTTTCCGTTATTGGTATTTTGGCATATGCTATACATCCAAATCTTCTGATTTTCTCTAAGTGGTTTTTACCTTTTGGGGTTAGCATATTTATTGGAGTTTCTGAGTTTAACGATTTATGTGGTGTTCTATTGTACAAGTGAACTGCAGCTTCTACTCCCAATATCCACATGGTTTCTGGCAAGCCAGAATCGATCATTAAAGCTCTGATTTTATTTTGTAGCGTTTTATTAAATCTTTCTGCAGCTCCATTTAGTTCTGGTGTGTGTGGAGGTGCTACATTATACTCTATCTTTTCTTTTTCCTTTACTTCTGAGTGAGAATTTTCCTCCGATAAATTCTGTTCCGTTATCAGCTCTGATATAACAAACTTTTTCATCTTTGCCTAATATATTTCTCATTGTTATTAGGAATTTTTCAAGACAATCACCAGCTTCATTTTTGTGATTGACCGAGTAAGCTTTAGCAAATCTGGTGAAGTCATCCACAAATACAATTATAAATCTGTTGCCACCAGGAAATGAAGCTGGCTTTGTGGGTCCCATTGTGTCCGTGTGTATTATCTCCAGGGGTCTGGATCCTCTGGTTCTGTCTTCTGAGAAGGGCAATTTTTCCATCTTTGCCATGATACACACTTCGCAATCCATAATGTCTTTGTCAAATTTAATTCCTTTTAGTTTTTCATCTGATTTTTGCATCTGTTTTAGATAACCTAGAGAAGCATGGCCTAATCTGATATGCCATAGCATGCCTTCATTCAATTTGCTCTTTTTGTTATCCTCTGATTTTTCATTATAGTCCAAAATTTCCATTGACTCATTTGTACTCATTTTATCTAGGTTATGTATTTTTCTGTTTAAAATTCTTTCATCTAAATCAAAATCGGTAGTTATTTGGGGTCTTCTCGTATTTGTTTTTGTTTGAACGAGTTTTTCTCGATTCTCTCTCCCAATCTCAGACGTGTGTATTTCAAGTTCTCTGTATTCTCTTCTGATAATTTGTTTGAATCTAAGTTCATAACATCCGTCTGAGATTGTTGCAAAAACTCGTCTAAAGTTACCAACCTAGCTATGCATGAATATTTTTCGCAATCTGAATTTACATTGTTAATATTTCTTTGTTTTTCTACTTCCAAATTTATTATCCAATTTGGCTTTTCATATTTCCCTGTAATATATTCAGCACCTGTATTTTTATCAAAAGTTTTGAGAATTTCGTCATCTAGATAAATTCCTAAACCTACATCTGCAAATCGTCTGAGAGCGATAAATTCTCTGATATGTTTTCTGCTGATATTACATTTTTCAAAATAATTATTTCATCTTTATTAATATTTGATTTTACAACTAAATTTCCTTTTGCATGTATCTGAATATTCGCTGAGTCATTTTTGTTCGCGCTTCTGATAAACTCTCCCGTGCAATGTTTAAAATCGCTCAATATAATACCCTTATTTACAATATGATCGGTGGCACCTGAGTCTGCGATAAATGTAATTTATGTTTCTGCTTTGAGTTAATGATTATTGTTAATCGTACCTGCAATATACGCTGTTGCTCCATGCTTTAAGGTGTTTTGGGCGGCACCTCTTGCGCCTCGCTTTGCTCCTCTTTTAAACACCCTACCTCTGAAATTTCCCCTTCCACCACCTCTTATAGCAACACCTCTGCCTCTTTTATTCCCTCTGATATTTCTCTTTCCTCTGAGTTGTGTGTTTCTGTTTGTATAGTGTTGTGTCGTATGGTCTTTAGTCTGAAAATTATCATACCTTCTGGGTGGTTGCACTGCCCCCTTATTGGAACAGTCTGTGCCTTTGTGGTTAGTCTCGGTGTTCCAATAGTAACAAAACCACTTGTTCAGTGGTTTGAGAGGACAGTTCGATGCCAGGTGCCCCCTCTGATTGCATCGAAAGCGTGCGGTCCCGACTGCCACTCTGGTGTCCTTTGAGCCATCTGCGCCACCTTTTGTGTTGTTCCTCTGGTTTCTTCTGAACGTCTGCTTTCTGCCTCTAACTGTAAAAGAAATGATTTTATTTCTTCTAAAGTCATTTCTTTATTGTCAGTCTGTCTTCTGATTAGGTAGGCTGAACGAAGTTCTGAGTTATCGCATGAAACCGCTTGGTAAAACGCAGATCTCTTTTCCTCCTCAGATAGTGGCACACTTGTATCGCAACTCTCATACTCGCTTATGATTGTATCAAATCTGTCACCAAAGTCATTTATTTTTTCTTTCTTATTTAATTTTAAGCGATACAATTGAGCCCTAACTGAGGAAGCTGTAACATTTGATTCTATTTTTCTGAATTCTCTGATTTTCCTTAAAATTTCTTTTGGATCTTTTATATTCAAAATTTTCTTATGATAGTATTCGTCCAAATGATTTATTATGATATCTCTGACTATTAATTTTCTTTTTCCTACTTCTGATTCATCCAAATTTACTGGTGCTCTTATTTTTTCGTCAATTATATCCAGCAAATCATTTGATCTTAATTCTGAGTGGAGGTAGTCTAACCATACATTTAAAACTGTTTTTCGTGTTAATTTGTAATCTCTTTTAATGTTTAATTTCGAACTATTTTTCTTTGATTCTAACGTCTGAGTAAGATTTCGAAATGTTTCATTAAATTCATTCATTGAGATATTTTGGTGTATTTGTGTGTTATCTGTCTCTGAGTTTGGATTATCGTCTGAATTTAAGGCGGTAGAATTAAGGATAGGTTGTGGTACCTCGAGTCGTCTGATCCTCGCTGTTCCCACCTCCAGCAATTTCTCCATCAGTTGTCTCTGTCCTTCCAGCAGAGACTTCATCTCTGCCATCATCTACTTCTGTTCTTTGTGGTTTTCGCGCATCGCGCGAAACCACATTTCGACGCCCCCTCTTGCTCTTTCTGACGGTAGCCGGCAAGAGGCTGGTAGTCCGGGTGGCGTGTGTGGCGAATTTGGTGTTAAGTTGCCGTCTGATAATATATAAATAATTATTCTGATAAATATTTGGTCTTTTATATACCTCTGAGCATTCTGATTTTTTTTAAATTTTACAGATCTGTACTCTGATTCTCTTAAATTATTTACATTATGTTCTGAATCATCATAATATCACTTTTGTTTCAATATACTTTGTATCACACTGTGTAAATGACTTTATTTGATTTGAGATAGAGATAATTATTTATTTATATATTAATATTTATTTATATTATATACATATAGTTTAAAACAAACTACTTGGTTGGTCGCCGATCTGAACTTCTTTCTCTGGTGTCTTGTTGTCTTTTTCTGACATCCTGGATCCTCTTTCTCCTTATTTGTAATCTCAACTTCTGAGGTCTGAAATGCCAAATATTTATTCTGAATTATATTCTTATTATTTGTTTATTTATATTGTTGCTTCTCCCTGTACTAGACCGCACAGCAAGTCTAGTAAGTTCGAAGCTAGTCGTTACTTCCATGTGTATCGTTTCCTCGCTCGTGCTCCCTCCGAACGTGACGTCACGCACAGCAATGACGCCAATAGTGTCAGAGAAATGGCCCTGCACTTAGACGGTCCCGATAATTCACAAAGTTGTAACGACTTTACATGAGGGCAAGAATTCTCTGTACAACAGTAGCATCTACGCCTCATGTCGTCATTACAGTGTTTTATTTCACGTCTGAATTTTCTTCTGAGAATTGTGTTTGTGTGTGCGTGTGCGCGCCTTTCTGAGAAAAAAATTCTTATGTGTAAGAAATATCGTCTGACGCTTTCTCTGCGTTTCGTCTCTGTGTGTGTGCTTCTGTGTGAATGTACGTGCTTAGCGGATAGAAAGCTTTAGTCTTATCAAAATGGCGTCTGATTTTCTCGTCGCGTCTCGACCGCGTGTGAGCGTGTCCGTACGTGCACGCTGCGCGTGCACGCCGCGTGTTTTTCACTGTAGTTTTCTTTCTCCCTCCGAATTTATCTCTTAATATTCATATACACAGCGCGTACTTACAATTTTGCGCCCGCACCACACTTTTTCACTTTTACATCACACTCCGCACCGGTCGATTTATACTTTATTGTTTCGATTAATTCACTTCCGATTCTTACTTCCGAATTTACTCTGACTCTGATTCTTTGTTATGTTTACCTTTTTATTTGCTATATTATTTAATCTAATGCAAGAGAGCTATTTGTCGCGTATTCTAAATTAACTGTTTGTACGTCTAAAAAAAACTTATATCTGAAAAGCTCTTGCCATGCGGTCAGAGACTCAACATGGCCGCGTCTTTAGGTTAGCCTCGCATACAACTCAGGTACTCACCAATCTTCTTCTGGGTGTCTGCCTCCAAAAAAAAACAGCGTGCTGGGCCCATAACCTGTTGGAGCGGGTATAAATGAAGGAGGCCAAACACTTTATATAAAACTAATAAATCTCTTTTATTGAGGCTTCTGATAATTTGAGATGGTGACACATGGTGTAGCGAAGGTAATGCGTCCGTATCGGTCGGCGTTCGGCACAGGAGAGAGCGAGCGCCGTCGCTGGCGATCGCACGTTGTTGGCGAGGGGTAGAGAAGGACACGGCTGTGTCTCCACTGCGCTCCTCTGCTCGGCGCGTGGCGCCCTCCCATCGTCGCTGTGGAGCGACGCTCAGCTACCCGCTGCGTTGTGTACGTAGCGGTCTGCTACATGCGTGCTCTCGAAGCACATTTCTTACAGTTCTTCTATTTCTACCATTTTTTAACTTATTTTGTTCTTACGCAATTAAATAAACGATTCCTCTCCCTAGTCACAAGTTGAGCGTCAATTGTAGAGTTTAATATTTAAGTAGGTTCGTATATAAAAAGATTCTGAGGTATCATCCACGGAGAGAAATTCCCTAGTTAAAATTACTAGAGTCTATTGTAATCTTCTCACAGACTGCCCAAAGCGGACTTTTTACAAGTTACTATTGTAATTTTTTATAAAAATCTATCAGATTTTCGTATGTGAATCATAAAAATTACTATAGTACATTGTAAAATTTGTTAAAAATCTCGTAAAAGTCCACTTTGGGCAGTCTGTGACAAGATTACAATAGACTCTAGTAATTTTAACTAGGGAATTTTTCTCTGTGTAGGCACATTTACCAATTATTTATCTAGTAGAACATTATAATCAAACTTCGCTCGAAACAATCGCTATTTACATTCATCCGTACATCTAAAAATACATAATCTTTGTGTCCGTGTAGTCCCCTACACTCCTTTTTTGTGAGATAGTGTGTCGCAATACTACAATAATTTTATTTTCGTTTTAACAATAATCGACGGATGTCGCGGCACCGAGACTATCGCACGCGCGGGAGCGAATGAACATATCAGTGAAATCTGGGATTTTGGCAAGAGCTTCCAGCTAGGTGACGGTGAAGTCCAGAAACGGCACAGACGGATGAATCGTCTTCGTAGTCAATCGTCAGCTATTCTCCTTGTCAATCGCCAGTTCATGAAATTGCAGTCCAAATGTGCTCGGCGCTCTCTCGTTCGGCTAAATTCTCTTCTGCTGTGTCTCGGCGCTCGCTCGTCGAATCGCCCGTCTTAAACGCTAGATATATATAGACGATAATTAGATATTTCGCTATACAATCACCCTCATCACCTTAATCATCACGTCACATTAGATCGCTACTTACCCCTTTCGGGCTAGGGTCACGCTTAGTCGCAGGGGCAGTCCGTCTACTGTGACTCTCTACGAGGAAATGAGCGCTTGCTTCTATCGACACAATCGTCTTATCGTGCCTGGCGATAAAAATTGGCACGGTAACGATACAATTCCCCCCTCCCCCAACACGTACGATGTATACTCGCTGCGATTTGATCTGTTACAGTATTTGAGAAGAAGACGAGCTTCAAAATTTTATTGTTGCCGTTCCACGTTCAGTAGTCTCCTAAGTGCATTGCGAAATGCGAGTATGCCCTTGTTCGTTAGGCCGTTGCGCGATTCATTGCCCAACGACGTTCTACTAATCAATAACTAAAAAGCAATATAGTTTTCCTTTATTTTGTTTATTGATGAATTTAATTATATTATTTATAAATTATACTTTTGAGATTTTTCAAATATGTAAATGTAGTATTCTGTAAATTTATATATTACATTTTTAAAGAGCTTTACAATAAGAATATGGATAGACTATAAATTGTACTCTAACTCTAAAAATGTAATATCTAAATTTACAGAATACTGCATTTATATAACGTTATTCGCGCAAGAGAAAAATCTCAAAAATGCAAGAGTTCGTTCTCTGTTAACGTTTCAGATATTATTTACATACATTTGATTGTTTCGTATTTTTTAATTTTCTATTTCATTTAAAAATGACAAATATTTTACGTCTCTTCTTTAATCTATATTTGTACGAGTTTTAATTTTTTTAATTGTTATTTTAAAAAAATTTTTTTTGAACAGCTGATTCGTGGAATCGTGGATTGTAAAAAACATAAATATGGATGAAAAAGTTTGTATAAAACAATTATTTATTTACACAATCACAAATATTTTTATTGTGCATGCTATTAACATAATTTTAATATCATCAATAATGAAGTTGCTGATTTGTGATTGTAACCTCAAACTATTTTTATAGAATATAACTCAGTAGATAAACTATTTTTTTTTTTTTCATACGTTTTAGATTTACACATGTGGATGGTGCAAAACACGAATGAAATTTCGTAATATTAAATTACATTCGTGCGTCGAGCTCTACAATAGTTTCAGTATAACACCAAAACTGGAATTTTACCCACAACATGGTAGTAGTCTTCACTGTCGCAGTTTAAACCTTTTTGTTTAAAATTACATGGTAATAATTTTCTTATAATGGTATTTTTTACAGATGATGGCACCGTTTATTACCCAAATATAAACGAACATTGCTTTTACGGTGACACCGGTGAACAGGATCCAGAAGAAGGAAATAGAAATGATCAAGCACTCAATGGTAAGTTGGATTTCATGCTTGCACAAAATATTCAGTATTTATCAATTGTAAGCAATCATTTATTAAAAATATAGTACTACAAACCGTTTCGTTAGCTGTCTTTTAATTTACGTAATGAGCTTCAAGGATATGGAGGGTAAAAAAGCTGCAATTGAAATAATTATTTTTAGCTGTCTTTAGATTCAAGAATTGCCTATAAATACGCAATACTTTTCATTATTTTATTAATAGTAATTAAAAAAATATATATATATATCTGAACGAGTTCGCCCCCCCCCCCCCTACCGCTCTATTTTCAGATTTTTAGATACTTTCAATCGATGAAAGAGGTGACGCTGGCCGAGTAATTGCGGGGGCTACCTATACAGTCCTGCGCCCCCGGTGCTTGCTGTTGCTCGACATAGCGCTTTAGCTAAACGAATTCCAGCTAGACATTATTTCGATATGATTCTTTTAATTTGTATTAAACATTTACATGTCAAATCGATCATTGTTTATCTTTTTTTTTTTATAACGTATTATTATAACTATTTTTTATTCTTTGTATAACATATAATTATAACTATTGTTTATTTTTTATTGTTTATTAAACCATTGTTTATTAAAAAAAGATAAACAATGATCGATTTGACATATAAATGTTTAATATAAATTAAAAGAATCATATCGAAATAATGTCTAGCTGGGATTCGTTTAACTAAAGCGCTATGTCGAGCAACAGCAAGCACCGGGGGCGCAGGACTGTATAGGTAGCCCCGGCAATTGATCGGCCGGTGTGTATATATATATATATATATATATATATATATATATATATATATATATATATATATATATATATATATATATATATATATATATATATATTGCGGAAACCGGTACTTTTGAGGATCTATAGTTTTTTTCTCGAGAGTTCGTATATACTTGACTAAAGAAATAACTCCCTCTCTGCGTTGAAGGTATTAATATAAATCCTCAAAAGTACCGTTTCATACCGAAGGAATTTTGAGGATATCCTCAAAAGTCCGAAAAATCCTCAAAGTATCGAATCCGTGCTGACATAGATCCTCAAAAGCTGCATCTGATGTATTTATATATATATATATATATATATTATAACTGCTGTGCATATAATAGCTAAAAAATTCTTGATATCTACCATACTGTACCTCATTATTTTCTATTTTTTCATACACATTCTATACACATTCTACCTAATAGTATATTGCGTACCCAGGGCGTAAAGTGGGCCTTTTTAGACCGAGTGTGGAGTTTACAGTACAAGTCGAAGGTGAGCTAGCACGAGCTGAAGGCGAGTGCGTTTAGCGAACCGAAGACGAGTACAGCACACACAAGGTCAAAAAGCCTATAATAGCCTTAGGTGCACGCCATATTTTTTTGTGGCACATGCATTGATTTTCGGGGTTTTTGAACCAAAAACGCAAGCCTAAATGAATTTTTTATATAAAACTACATTGAAAAATGAAATGATATTATTAAATTACATGTAAAATATTGTTTTTTAATTTGTACATTTTATAAATTAATTTTTCATTTAAAATTATTATATGTAATTCTTATTAGTTTCGTAACTTGATTCTAAGATTAAATAAAAAACAATTCAATTTTCTTTTCTTAGTTAAAATTATTTTCATTCATCACTGAATAAAAAAGCCATGAAAAACATGCATGCACCAATTTATGGGGGACCAAGTTTAATTTTTGCGATTTTACGCAGTTTTAGAGCGGACGGATCTTCTAAAAGATACTTTTGCGCCCATCGAGCAAACAAGTATTTTTTTCTTGTCGGTAAAAAAAAAGTCACTTTAAGACCTGTTTTAGGTCGAAAAACGGTGAAAATCGTGCATGTGTTACAAAAACCAGTATTATGCAATTAACTATTAATATGCATACGCGCTCATTCACTGACGGCCAATCTTTGGTCATAAGGTGATTCGGCGCATGCATACCGCCCTACCTCTTAGGACTCGTGCACAGCCTCACGGCGCGTGCGCAAGTTATATGAGTCACCACATAGGTACTTAGACGCATCGGCCAGCCAGCCTCCTTATCGCTCCGAATGGAATCTGCATGAACAAAGAGAAGCCAGAAGACAATGAAGATGCAATATATACTTTTCATATATACTTTATACATATACTCTCTTTATACTCTCTTATTGCACTTCGCATCGACGATCGCCAGTCTCTGTCGGGCATCCAACCTGTAACGACGTTTTAATAAATCATTATTCTAATCAACACCCTTTGTTCGACTACTTACTTTGGCGAGTGTTACCTGTGTGTGTGTTACCTTTCCTTGGTGATCCACCGAGGCCTGCCACATAACTGGCACTGCGGAGACAGGATCGTGAAGCTGCAAAAACTCAGATTCTCCCTCAACCTGGTGACGGAAATCTTCAGCGAGGAAGCAGTTGGCGTTTCAACGTCCATCATCACGGAACCTACGACGTCAAGATTGGAGTTCACCTGCAAGCAGAGATTCACCCGAAATCATTAAAGACAAACTAGTAAGTCTTTGAAATTTCCTATATCCTACCCAACCCTATCCTTTTAAGTGCAATTGATTTTACGTGAAGCGTAATCAAAGATAAAGCACAATGGCAAATAACGGAGATAATCAACAAAATCTTACGGTAGAACAATTTAAATTGCGACTTACGATATGGCGCGACGCGATCCCCATATATGAAGGAGGTACAAGACTCCTTTCGCACTTTATACAAACGTGCGACAAATTCGTCGAAAATTTGGCGACTGCAGATAATGCAATAAACGAGGCATTCTTCGCATTAATCAAATCAAAGATTCGCGGTGAAGCACTAGACCTAATAGTGGCAAATAACCTGGCTACATATGCCGCATGTAAAACGCTCTTAGTTAATAGATTTAGTGACCCAAGTTCGGAGGAGTTACTATTTAACAGACTAAGTGTATGTTATCAATTGATAAATCAGTCTTACGAAAAATACGCGGACGAAATCAAAAGCAGGCTAAATAAATTGAAGGAACACATACAGTTAAATAATAGAGACGCTAATGTTATAAGTATTAAAAATACATTTTATGAAAACGTAGCCAAAAGTACTTTTATAAATGGTATTAAAGAGCCGTACCATTCTTACTTGCTACATTTTGATTTAGACGACGTTGAGGCATGTATAATAAAATGCCGTAAATACGACAACCATGAACAACAAAGTGCTTTCCTCAATTTCGCACGACAACGTAATAACAAACCTAAGCCCAACGTATTCGGTACAATCAATGCTAAAAGTACAAACCCATTTGCGACTAATAGTAATCCAAAAATTATTCACCCTTCAAATAATTTACCAAGTACTTCAAGAAATGTAAATCCATTTTATTTGCAACCGACACCCGCATTTGCACAAACATAACCTGGATTTATCCCCACAAATTGTCGTAATAACAATTTTGGTCAAAATAATAATAATCTGCCAAGTCAACAAAATTACCAACCAACACCAATGTCAGTCAGTACAAGAAATACTAATAAACAAGGCGTTAATCCAACAAATAGATCAAATAATTTACCACCACAAAATAACTTTAAACCAAGAACGAACTTCTTTAAGAGCACAGGACCAGCAAACTTTATCGCTGAAGAGTTGCATCATCAACAGGAACAAGGAGAAGAGGAAGCAATCAATAATCAAAATGACTCACCTGTACCAGACCATGAAGAATTTAATCAAGAAAACGACGAGAGTGATAACTGCCAAAATTTTCAACAAGCTCCCGATACGACAGAACCGACGTGATAAATTTAAATTCGATTAGCAATTCACCCGAATTACCACACATAATAACGACAAGTCTACCTCTTAAAATTCTCATCGATTCTGGAGCCTCATCATCTATTATCAATCCCGAAATTGCATATAAACTATTTCGAAAATTTATATTTCCTTACGAATTCGAAATTAAATCGGTGCACAAAACGACGAAGGGTACACATGCGCTTACCTTTCCTATATTACGTGAATACGGCGATGACACACCTATAACTTTCTTAATAGCAACATGGCACTATATGTACGATTGTTTAATCGGACATAAGGATTTGCAGAATTTGGAAGCGAATATTAATTACAAAACTCAAATTTTTAGCACATCTAAGTTTGAAATAAATTACTTTAAAAATATACCGGACGATCATCAAAATGTTAAAGTGAATCATCATCAAGGAGTAGTATTACCGATAAGAACTGATCACATGAACGAAGAAGAAAGATATAAAATTACATCACTATACCAGAAGTACAAAGACTGTTTCTACAATGAAAATAAAAAATTATCAGCGACTTCTGCGGTTTCACACAATATAAGAACAAAGGACGATCACCCTATCTATGTAAAGAGTTTTAGATACCCATACCATCTAAAATAAGAAATTCAAACTCAAATCAGAAAACTGTTAGACGAAGAAATTATTCAACCAAGCAACTCGCCCTACTCATCCCCCGTATGGATAGTTCCGAAGAAAGAAGATGCAAGTGGAAGAAAAAAATGGAGAATGGTAATAGATTATCGTAAATTAAACGACAACACCATCGAAGACAAATATCCATTACCTAGAATGGACGACATTCTAGAAAATCTGGGCAAATGTTCTTACTTTAGATTTGGCACAAGGTTTCCACCAAATACCCGTCAACAAAGATTCAATTGAAAAGACAGCGTTTACCGTAGAAAACGGACACTATGAATATGTCAGAATGCCTTTTGGTTTAAAAAACGCTCCGGCTACTTTTCAACGTCTGATGGATAGAATTTTAATGAAATATCTACATAAATTCTGCTTCGTTTACATGGATGATATAGTAATATTTTCGAAATCACTCCAAGAACATTTAAAACATCTGAAGCTAATATTCGAAGAACTAGAGAAATATGGTTTAAAAATTCAATTAGATAAGAGTGAATTTCTAAGGAAAGAAGTTCCATTTTTAGGCCATATAATAACAGCAGACGGAATCAAGCCAAATCCTGATAAGATCAAAGCAATACTAAAATATCCGATACCTAAAACCCAAAAAGAAGTTAGAATATTTTTAGGACTAACCGGCTTTTACAGAAAGTTCATAAAAAATTACGCAAAAATAGCGAAACCAATGACAAAAGCACTCAAGAAAAAAGAAAAAATAGATCCAGAAGATAAAGACTATAAAGAAGCGTTCGAGAAACTCAAAGAATTGATCACTAACGCACCAGTGCTCGTCTACCCAGACTTCACCAAACCATTTACTATCACAACCGACGCCTCAAACTTAGCAATAGGTGCAGTTTTATCCCAAGAAAAACATCTTATCTCGTGTTATTCACGAACATTAAACTCAGCAGAACAAAGCTATCCGGCGATAGAGAAAGAATTACTGGCAATAGTGGAAGCATGTAGACAATTTAGACCGTATATCTATGGTAAGAAATTTACGATTGAAACAGATCATAAGCCATTAACCTGGCTGTATTCTTTAAAAACGCCTAACGCTAGACTGATTAGGTGGAGACTAAAAAGGAAAGTACCCGAACTGTCAAATTCAAAAAAATTCCAAACCCATATTAAAAAGTAGACCTCCATGCGAGATTCACGAAACCATTTTTTTTATCGGCTGAGAAGCGCTTTATAAGGGTTAAAATCACCCCTAAAGTTTACCCCCAAGAAACGTTTTTTTTATACATCTCGGCTTCTACTTAACTTTTCTTAACGAAACAAAATGGAAAGAGTTTCTTATTAAAAAGTCAAGAAATCCATGGTAGTATGAACATTAAGGGATGCATCCCTTATTTTTTAGAGGGTGAAATTGTGTTTTTTTAAGAATTATTTTTGTTGTGAGAATTCATAAAATAATTAAAAATAGGTCAAAACATTATTTTTGCCAACTACAATAAATAACAGTTGGTGTGTTTGGGCATTCTTCGCGAAACAACCCCTTAAGAGGTGGTAAACCACCCCTAACACAAATGAATTAGGTATATTTTTTTGGCAATTATTTTTTTCCTTAAAATGGGTTCTTGAAGTCGTTAATCGGAATCCACAGTTAGATCCACAATAAAAATTTGAAAATAGTGAATTCAATATGGCGAAAAATTTTTTAGAAATATTTTAAATTCCATGAAAAATAGTATGTAGACCCCCTAGCGGAAATTATATTATGTAAATAAGTGTATAATAATGTAACAATGTTTTGTTATGTTATTCTATTATTTATTATTTTTTTATCATACACTTGTTTATCGTACGATAAACAAGTGTATGATAATGTAGTTGTTTGTAAAAAGTGTAAGAAAACGTAACAAATTGTACTTTTCTACTGGATTTCGGACGCTTTTACATTTTACCACAGTTTATACCATTTTTTAATAATTTCTTACTTTTCCTTACATTTGTCTACGTTTTATTACTTTTTAATTTGTACTCTTAATTCAAATTTTATAGGCATTCTTACACTTTCGTACATCTTTTTACATTTTATTATATATTTGTACTTTTAATTACATCTTTTTACGTTTATATACAAATTTTGATACACATTTTACATCGTATCACATATTTGTACACTTTTTTCAAATAGTTCATAATTATACTTTTATAATAATTTATAATTGTACTTTTATTTAAATAAAGCTATAAATAAAATATTTTCGAAGATGTAAAGAAAAAATACTAAAACGTAATAAAATGTAAATTATTATGTATTAGAAATATAATTAATATATGTTACAAACTGTAAGTTACTGTATAAAAGTTTCAATTTTTACAAATTCTTACAGATTTTTCTAACAAATTAATTCTTACAGACTTTTCTAACAAATACTTCCTTATAATTTCATAAAAATAAGCTACACAAGTAAATATTTAGAAAACGTAAGGAATTGAAAGAAAATGTAAGAAACTTTAACAACTTGTTAAATATACCCGAAATCCAGTATCGTGTGATTTCTTACATTTTTCGGCAATTTCTTCCATTTTATAAGTATTTTCTTATTTTCTTTCATATTTTATAATTTCAGCTAGGAGAGATTTTCATGCTTGTTGAAATTATGATAGGTTTTAATAAGAAAAGTTTATTTATGATTTATTAATATAAATTAATATGAACAAAATTTTTAATATAATGATAATTATAGCAATTCATGGTTATTGCGTAATATACAGGATTACGTACACTTGCATTGATATGGCTTATTTCCCAATTCCTCCTCTTTTATTCATAAATAAGTGAGACATTGGTCAGTCGAAAACAAATATACGTTACTGAACGTTTTTCTACGCTCGTGTTAAATTAATATTCAATGTCAACATTATTTTATGGGTATTAATTGAAAATATAAGTGTCTGGAGGTACTTGCATCATATTTTTTAATGGCAAGTAAACATTTTACGAGTACGAAATCCTATTTGAATTGAATGATAACAACAATAATAATAGTCGTAAGTAACCATATAATTGAAATTTCTTTCTTCTACATAATTATTCAAAATATTTCTAATAGAAGGATATAATAGATATAATATTGAAAAGTTAAATAAAATGCAGCATTTTTAAATATAAAACTCGTCAAAATATACAATAAATTTTGAACAAGTGGCCGAAGTTAAGAAAGTCAAATTCAGTAAAAATCTATTATAGAATCTTTATTGTACCAATTGTAAATATTTTGATAGTGAAACTTTACTCTTAATACATGCATTAAGTTATTTTATGATAGTAAAAATTATGTTTTGATTTTAATTTTTAGAATTACTGTTACATTACTGTTATTCTAATATATAAAATATGGCATACTGACGATTTAATCAGTTAAGTGTAAAAAAATATTCATACGCGTGAATAGAAGTAGTACTTTATTCATAATAATAACGTTTAGCAACTATTTAATGCTAATAAAATAGTATATCTTGTAGACAAAACATTGACAAACAATAACGAATTCCCATGCACTTACAAAGGAATTTAGTAAAATGTTTTCCTCAAAAGTTTTGGATGTCTGAATACTTTTTACACTTACTGTACATTCATACTATTGTACATTCCTATACTGTTATGGCTATAAAAAGGCTATAATAACTAAAACTTTTACAGGTTTACACTGCGACTCAACGTATCTAAAAGAAGAAAGAAAATATTTTCCATAAATATGAATTTGGTAAATGCGATGAATGTTTTATTTATTTTAAGCAGTATGTTTCAAGATCTAGAAAAGAAATTACCTGTTAATGACGCTGAAAGAAATGTTGCTAATATAGTGTACCTGCAGATGATTTACATGAAGATATCGATGCAGAAGATATGATAACACCCGAAACTGAAAATCAATGTAGGACCGAATCCGAGAGTATTAATTTTGACTACAAAAAGCAAGCTGTGGAGTATTGGTTAAGTAGTAAAAACAAGTTAAAATTTGAAACAGTCCAAAATCGATTCAAAAAATTAAAAACAGCACGTTAGCTGTATAGATGGAGAGATCAAGTGGCAATAGGAGGAAGTAGGATCGATAAATTGAAAAAAATTGAGGAATATTGTTTACAAAAATTTAACGTAGCCAGATCGAATAGAATACCCATTCATGACATTGATGTAAGACGTATGGCAAAAGAAAAAGCATTAGAGTTAAACTTCAATGAATTTAAAGCTTCTAGACACTGGTTAAATGAATTTAAATGACGATTTAATATCGTTTCTCGAAAAATAACAAAAATTATTACTAAAAAATCTATAGATTATTCAGAAGAATGGTCAGCACAAAAACAGGAATTTCGCAATAGAGTAAAAAATGCCATCATAAAATATGATGCAAAACGTGTTTATAACTCCAACCAAAGTGGTTTTAATTACGAAATACACAGTGGTCGAACCCTCAATCTTAGAGGAGATAAAAGTGTAGAGAGTATAGTGCAATCAGTGCATTCGATAAATCATTCTTATACTATCCAACCTACTGTATCTGCTGAAGGAAAACTTCTATCACCCTTCTTTTTAGTCTTGCAAGAACCAAAGGGAGAGTTTGGAACTGTAGTCAGAAAAAATTTATTTGCAGCAGAAAATGTTTATGTAATGGCATCGAAATCAGGTAAATTGACTAAAGAACATGTTGAAACTTGGGCGCAAGATGTATATTTTCCATCAACTACCATAACAAGTACCCTATTACTTGATTCATGGAGAGGTCACTGCCTAGATATAATTTATAAAGTAAAACCGGAACATAAAACCTTAACGATTCTACAAATTCCACAAAGAACAACAAGTGAACTTCAACCGCTTGATATTTACGGTTTTCGAATGTGGAAGAACTTCGTTCGAACGTTTTCGGATATGATATTTCTAACAAATGAGGATCTCAACTTACACGATAGAAATAATATAATCAAAATGCATTCATTAGTACATAATCAATTATCAAGTCCCAGGTTTCAAAATTTATTTAAATATGCTTGGTACGCCGCCGGTTACATTGATGAAAGGCCAGAAAAAATTGAAAACCCAAAAAATTTTGCTTCAATTCTAATTTTATTACATGCGATATTTGTGGTAAACGAGCGATTATAACATGTTCATGGTGCAAAAAATCGCTATGTTTACAACATTTTTTTCATGAATATCATTATTGTAAAACATATAATCCATGATCGTCAGAATAATTAGCTAGCTTGCCGTCTGCTCTTGGCTGACCCGTAGGATTTAAAATTGGTCGTTGTGCTGCTTAGAAATTGGTAGAATTGTATAAGAATTTGTATTAAAAGATAATAAATTGTAAAAATCTGTAAGAATTTGTAAAAATTTAAACTTTTATACAGTAACTTACATTTTGTAACATATATTAATTATATTTCTAATACATAATAATTTACATTTTATTACGTTTTAGTATTTTTTCTTTACATCTTTGAAAATATTTTATTTATAGTTTTATTTAAATAAAAGTACAATTATAAATTATTATAAAAGTATAATTATGAACTATTTGAAAAAAGTGTACAAATATGTGATACGATGTAAAATGTGTATCAAAATTTGTATATAAACGTAAAAAGATGTAATTAAAAGTACAAATATATAATAAAATGTAAAAAGATGTACGAAAGTGTAAGAATGCCTATAAAATTTGAATTAAGAGTACAAATTAAAAAGTAATAAAACGTAGACAAATGTAAGGAAAAGTAAGAAATTATTAAAAAATGGTATAAACTGTGGTAAAATGTAAAAGCGTCCGAAATCCAGTAGAAAAGTACAATTTGTTACGTTTTCTTACACTTTTTTACAAACAACTACATTATCATACACTTGTTTATCGTACGATAAACAAGTGTATGATAAAAAAATAATAAATAATAGAATAACATAACAAAACATTGTTACATTATTATACACTTATTTACATAATATAATTTCCGCTAGGGGGCCTACATACTATTTTTCGTGGAATTTAAAATATTTCTAAAAAATTTTTCGCCATATTGAATTCACTATTTTCAAATTTTTATTGTGGATCTAACTGTGGATTCCGATTAACGACTTCAAGAACCCATTTTAAGGAAAAAAATAATTGCCAGAAAAATATACCTAATTCATTTGTGTTAGGGGTGGTTTACCACCTCTTAAGGGGTTGTTTCGCGAAGAATACCCAAAAACACCGACTGTTATTTATTGTAGTTGGTAAAAATAATGTTTTGTCCTATTTTTAATTATTTTATGAATTCTCACAACAAAAATTATTCTTAAAAAAACACAATTTCACCCTCTAAAAAATAAGGAATGCAACCCTTAATGTTCATACTACCACGGATTTCTTGGCTTTTTAATAAGAAACTCTTTCCATTTTGTTTCGTTAAAAAAAGTTAAGTAGAAGCCGAGATATATCAAAAAAACGTTTCTTGGGGGTAAACTTTAGGGGTGATTTTAACCCTTATAAAGCGCTTCTCAGCCGATAAAAAAAATGGTTTCGTGAAACTCGCATGGAGGTCTACTTTTTAATATGGGTTTGGAATTTTTTTGAATTTGACAGTTCGGATACTTTCCTTTAAGATTAGAAGAATATGATTACATAATAAAATACAAAAAGGGTTCTGAAAATTATGTCGCTGATGCACTGAGTCGAATTGAAATTAATGCTAATAAAACAATAGAAGAAGACTCACTCTCAATGATGCCTCAAACACCTGACGATGCACCTGTCACACCTGAAGAAATGGACGAAATATTTAACGACGATATGGCAACAGTCCACACAGCTGAAGAAAATCCGACCTTTTCACTACCTATAACAGACAAAAATGTTCACGCTTTTAATTACAGCATTATCATAAAAGGAGGAAATGATTACAACTTAAAATTAAACAAAGATAATCTTAAAGTACAATACACGGTGAAAATTAATAAATCAAACGCAGAAACACATTTACTTAAATTTTTCAAGGAAAATATTAAACCCGATACGCAATATGGTATCTACTTTACGACCGAAGAATTGGAAAGAATGACGTATAGAATATTGAAGGATCATTTCAATGAAAAATTAAAACTAATCAAAACAACCACGTATACACCTACGATTGATAAAAATAATTTCATAAAAGAACTGGAGACATATCATAATCAAAATCATAACGGTATTCGGGAGACCTTATTACACTTTAAGAGAAAACTCTATACACTCAATATGGATCGACTTATTCAAAATTTTATAAATCAATGTGAGATATGCTTAGAGCATAAGTATGAGAGAAACCCATATGAAACAGAAACATACGGCCCTATTATAGCTACAAGACCGCTCGAACATATACACATGGACGTATTTCATTTCAACAAGGATAAATTTTTAACAATTACAGATATTTTTTCCAAATATGCTCAAGCCTATTATCTACCAGATGGAAATGTCACGACCATGATAAACAACTTGAGACACTTTGCCTCACACCATAACTTTCCGGATAAAATTACGACAGGCAACGGAAGTGAATTCAACTCAACAGTATTTAAGGAGTTCTGCCGCATACATAAAATTCAATATCATCAGACAACGATAAACAGACATACATCGAATGGACCCATAGAAAGACTGCATTCAACCCTAAAGGAAAAATTAAGTATTTTATCTAATCAAAATCCAAAAGAAACAGTGAAAAATCTTATGATCACCGCTCTCTTAATATACAATCAGAGTATATACTCTACAACTAACTATACGCCTTTTACACTGTTATATGGACCTTATGACGAACTACAAAAACACATTATCCAGCCCGATGCCGATACCATAGAAAGATATAATGAAATCAGAAAAAATGAAATTTTACCTTTTTATGACACGCTATATAGAAACCAAAAAGAGCAACAAAAGTTACCTAATAGTCCTGACAAATCGTTAGAAAATAAAGAAATTTACATGAAAACACATCAACAACAACGCGACAAAACCGCACCACGATATCAAAAATTACTTGTAGAGACACAGCAAGGCCCCTCGTTAGGTTGCTATATTCATGGTCAAGAACGCCGATATAATTTACGAAGTGCCAAAAGAATAAGAAAAACTTCTTCTTTACAGGACAATGAAGACGGCACTAATCTTGATGCTCATAGCTCTGCTCGCGGAGAGTAGCGAAATCAACCAAAATAAGACGCATTACGACTACCAACAAGGAACTGGAAGAATAGTTGGAAGTTATCATTACCTACATTTCAACATCGACGTTACTACGCTTTTGAAAACTTTCAAACATATAAAAGCTAGCTATACAATATTATCTAACCAAGGCGAATTAAGAGAATAAAGTTTA
Source organism: Torymus aiolomorphi (assembly GCA_036365515.1). Classification (NCBI taxonomy): domain Eukaryota; kingdom Metazoa; phylum Arthropoda; class Insecta; order Hymenoptera; family Torymidae; genus Torymus; species Torymus aiolomorphi. The sequence continues at coordinate 64,072,966 of CM070875.1, read as the reverse complement.
TTAAAGCAGGCCGAAATTCTATGTAATGAAATACACCAGAATCTACAAATAATAATGCCATCAAACATGAGAACGAAGAGAGGGTTAATAAACGGATTAGGCACAGCTATAAAATACATTTTATACCACTCTAACCTCAAAATCACAACTTTGATATGATTTTTCGGCGCTCGTGGTATAAAATACCGTTCGAAACTAGTGCATAAGTCGATTATTTAGGTGGTGTGACTTTTTCGCACTCGCTTCGCTCGTGCAAAAAGTCACACCAGCTAAATAATCGACTTCCCCACCCGTGTCGAAATGTACTATTTGGGAACCCAGATGCAAACGATTTAGAAAAGATAAACAACTACTTAAATTTTCTACAAAATCAACAACAGGAAAATATATTTACTTTAAATAAGTCAATAAGTATAATAAATACGATAAGTAAACAAATAAATAACAACACGAATATAATTCATAAAAATTTAAAAGACATGTGGAAAACTGTAAATGACCAAACTTTGCAAACAAATCTATTTGAAGCGATCATGACCCTCTTAACCCAGGAGCAACATTTTCTCGGATTACTTAATAAAATTAAAAGATCATTTATTTTCAATGAACAAATATTCGACTTAGAATTGTTAACATATGACCAAATATCGGATATACGTGTAAATTTATTGGCAATCTACTCTCGGAAAGAGTTAATATTACACTACCATAATTTGCTAGATTTTCGCTTTGCTCAGGGATCAATTGCATTCACACAAAATTTTATTGTATACACCACCAAATCCCTATCCTTAATCCTATCGAATTTTCACTCCATCAAAGACTTGCTATAATCAATTACAACAATCAGACGGAAGTTATCACCACGCCATGGAGTTTGACCGGGTCATCTATAAAACTATTTGCTAATAAGTGCCGACAGATGTATGAAAAGAATTTTTTATGTCAACAAATTATAACGGAAAGAGTCAAACCGATTATCATTTCAATTAGTCCACCTTTAATATTGACATACAAATTATCTGAAAATTTAATGCTAGTATCGAGTAATTATCCGATCAAGGTTAAACATGATAATGACCAATTGATGATCCGAGGAACATATGAAATACAAGGAAATGATGTACAAGTACAGGGATACCGACTTGACAAAAATCTTGGTGAAATGGAACAATCCAGCCTAATTTCACCTTTAGTTATCAAAGACCACCAGTTGAATTTCGAACCTCTAAAAACTTTGACATCACCTACACTAACTATGCCAGTCTCTAATCAAATTAGAACCGAATTCGTCATGTCTACAAGTTTAATTATATTAGTATTGCTGTTCATAACGATTACATCGGTTTACTTAATATACAAAATAAAAGTCAAGAAACAACGGCCGCAACTTACCAAAAAGTCCAAAGATAAGGACATCAAAGACGAGGACGTCATTGAACTTGGCCATGGAGGAGTTATATGAGTCACCACATAGGTACTTAGACGCAGCGGCCAGCCAGCCTCCTTATCGCTCCGAATGGAATCTGCATGGATAAAGAGAAGCCAGAAGACAATGAAGATGCAATATATACTTTTAATATATACTTTATACATATACTCTCTTTATACTCTCTTACTGCACTTCGCATCGACGATCGCCAGTCTCTGTCGGGCATCCAACCTGTAAGGACGTTTTAATAAATCATTATTCTAATCAACACCCTTTGTTCGATTACTTACTTTGGCGAGTGTTACCTGTGTGTGTGTTACCTTTCCTTGGTGATCCACCGGGGCCTGCCACATAACTCGCGCGCTTCCGTGTGTCAGAGGTTCGTTGAACGCATGGTATGAAATCAGGCTATAGCATTGACGAAACTCTCCCCTCTTAGAGCCGCGTCTGTCGCAACGAGGCAACTCCTTCCGACATCTCACTTGCCCAAGTACAGAGCATTCGGGCGTACACAATTGGAGGTCTTCGCTGCAAGGGAAATAATTCGAGTTTGTATCAGTGCCAGAAGCAGCAGCAGCAGCAGCAGCAGCAGCAGCAGCAGCAGTGGCGCCAGAGGCAGCAGCAGCAACTGCATCAGGAGCAGTAGCAGCAGTAGCAACTGCATCAGGAGCAGTAGCAGCAGCAGCACCAGAAGAAGTAACAGCAGCTGCACCAGGGGCAGTAACAGCAACAGCAGCAGGGAAAGTAGCGGCGCCAGGAGAAGTAACAGTAGCGGCGTCACGCGAAAGGTAATTTTTCTCACTAGCACTTAATGTACACCTCCTAAATATCCCGTTCGTATGAGAATGCGAAAGAGAAGAGAGAGAGAGAGAGAGAGAGAGAGAGAGAGGAGAGAGAGAGAGAGAGAGAGAGAGAGAGAGAGAGAGAGAGAGAGAGAGAGAGAGAGAGAGAGAGAGAGAGAGAGAGAGAGAGAGAGAGAGAGAGAGAGAGAGAGAGAGAGAGAGAGAGAGAGAGAGAGAGAGAGAGAGAGAGAGAGAGAGAGAGAGAGAGAGAGAGAGAGAGATGCATGGTAGAGAGAGAGAGAGATTCAGTGTAGGACAGTGTACGTAAGCGCCGCGCTATGGAGAAGGCGAAGGTTTCGGCGCGACTACAGTGCGGCGCAGCGCAGCACGGCCCTTATGTACATTGTGCCGCACTTTTTCTCCTAGTGCCAACACCCGCCTCCCCGCTTGCCATAACATAATATTCGAAATTATTCTTTAAAATAATATTTTTTAACGAAAAGAATCAAATTAATCTGCATTATCGTCATTTTAAGCATTTTTAGAGAGTGTGATCGTCTTTGAACGTCTGCGCCACATAATGCCGAAAAAGCATCCCTATGAATTTTTTATGTGAGTTCCCTTCATCCACACGATTGTGGGGCCACCTGAGCGCGGCCACTCGTGGCAATCTCTGCGCCCAGAGCTTTAGTTAAATTAATACAAGATATTATTACAATGCGATTTTTGATGTGAAACATCTTATGGCGCGTCTGGCGAGTAACGACGGCGGTCGGTGTCGTGATGCGTGGTGCGAAAACTTCGGGGGTCGCGCAACTGCTCGGCTCGCTCCGTCGTTTAGGCTCCGCCTCCGGCCTATACTCGGCTTTCTCCCGCTGATGCGACGCTTCCCCCTCTACTCCGGCCTACTCGGCTCTCTCTCTCTCTCTCTCTCGCTGATGCGATGCTTCCCGCTCTAGTCCTTGCGTGTGTGTGCGTGTGTATAGCGTCTCTCTCTCTCTCCCGCTCTACTCCTTATGTGTGTGTGTGCGTGTGTATAGCGTATAGCGTCTCTCTCTCTCTCTCTCTCTCTCTCTCTCTCTCTCTCTCTCTCTGTCTCTCTCTCTCTCTCTGTGTAGCGTGATGCCAAACTCACAGCAGTTGCTTATATTCAAACGAGCAAATGTTAGAGCAGCTGGAGTTGCCATATATAAAAACAATAATGTGCCACATGTTTCTACATTGAATATACCGGGTGTCCCATTTCAAAACCACCAGGCAAATATCTCGAAAACTAAGGGAGATGGAAAAAAACTTTTAATACAAAAGTTGTAGGGTTCTGAGGGGCCCAACTGATCGTGACCTTGGTTATGACCTCGAGGTCAATGATCAAGTTCATTTGAAGGTCAAATCGATTTTTTCAAATGGGAACCCCCACTTTTGACCTCGTAAATGGAAAGAGCGGAAAATTTTACGTTCAGATATGTCCTTGAGTCAAGGTCATGGTCACGGTCATGGTCATGTTTAAAATCAAAATCAATAAACGCATCAAAACATTCCCATAATTAGGTATACGAGACAAATTGTTAAATACAAAAGTTGTAGGGTTCAGAGGGGCCCAACTGATCGTGACCTTGGTTATGACCTCGAGGTCAATGATCAAGTTCATTTGAAGGTCAAATCGATTTTTTCAAATGGGAACCCCCACTTTTGACCTCGTAAATGGAAAGAGCGGAAAATTTTACGTTCAGATATGTCCTTGAGTCAAGGTCATGGTTATGGTCATGGTCATGTTTAAAATCAAAATCAATAAACGCATCAAAACATTCCCATAATTAGGTATACGAGACAAATTGTTAAATACAAAAGTTGTAGGGTTCAGAGGGGTCCAACTGATCGTAACCTTGGTTATGACCTTGAGTTCAATGATCAAGGTCATTTGAAGGTCAAATCGATTTTTTGAAATGGAAATCCCCACTTTTGACCTCGTAAATGGAAAGAGCGGAAAATTTTACGTTTAGATATGTCCTCGAGTCAAGGCCATGGTCATGGTCATGTTTAAAATCAAAATCAATCAACGCATCCAAACATTCCCATAATTACGCATACGAGTGTTAAATACAGAAGTTGTAGTATTTGGAGGGGCCCAACTGATCTTGACCTTGACCATGAACTTGAGGTCAAGGATGATGTCGTTTAAAGGTTAAATCAATTTTGTTTAACGGCAACCCTCACTTTTGACCTCGTAAATAGAAAAACCGAAAAATTCTGATATGACCTTGGGTCAAGGTCATGGTCAAAGTTATGGTCAGTTTCCGTGCAGTTAAGAGCAAAGTCGGAGATGACCCGGTCACCTAAGGCAAGGTCGGAGATTACCCGGCCAGTTAAGGCAAGGTCGGAGATGACCCGGCCAGTTAAGGCAAGGTCGGAGATGACCCGGCCAGTTAAGGCAAGTTCGGAGATAACCCGGCCAGTTAAGGCAAGGTCGGAGATGACCCGGTCAGCTAAGGCAAGGTCGGAGATGATCCGGCCAGTTAAGGTAAGGTCGGGGATGATCAGGCCAGCTAAAAATTCATTGGAAAATTCCACGTTCATGTGTATTTAGTCATAGGATCCAAGTATTTCGGTCACCATTTACTGAAGAAGATGCTCAAAAATTGCACCATTTACTTGTTGACAACATTCTATTCTCCTTTTAAAGTTTCTAACAGTATTTAATAATACTTGACGTGGAATACTTAAGCAGATTTGTGTAATCCTTTGAATCATGTCATCTCTTGTAGTTGGCCTGTTGCGGTAGACTGTATTTTTTAGGAAGCCCCATAAATAAAAATCTGGAGATTTCAGATCTGGAGATCTTGGTGGCCATGCTACGGGACCTCCTCTACCAATCCATCGACCGTTAAACCTTTCATTAAGAAAATCTCTGACAATTCTGGCATAATGTGGAGGAGCACCATCTTGTTGTAGCCACATTCTGGCCCTTGTATGGAGATCAACGTTTTCTAGAAAGAGTGGCAGCTCGTCTCTCAGCAACTGTAAATAAGTATGTTGAGTTACGTGACCTTCAAAAAAATAAGGTCCAATCAGACATCCGTTAATAATACCACACCATACCGTTACATTCCAGTGATGCTGGTGATCAACTTCTCGCATCCAATGAGGATTAACAGGAGACCAGTGGTGGCAATTATGGCGATTCGACATACCAGTAGTCTGAAATGTAGCCTCGTCGCTAAAAAGAACATTGTTAAAGAAATTTTCATCATCAGTAATTTGTTGTGTTGCCCATTGGCAAAATGTTATTCTCCGTCGATAATCTTCCACAGTTAAAGCTTGATTTAGAGTAATGTGGTAAGGATGGTAACGCGCATATCGTAAATATCTACTGGCCGTAGATCTTGGAATACCCATTGTTAACTCGATTTCGCGTAAACTGACATGAACATTTAAATGTACCATGGCTAGAACTGCAAGAAAGCGAGGATTATTTTCATAATCGTGTTCATTCAGTGTCCTCCTTCTTCGAACGAAGTTTCCTTGTCGACCGCGTAGTTCAATGTCACGTATTACCGTATGATCAGGATGTTGTCGTTGAGGGAACCGAGCACGATACAATCTGCTTGCCTCTCGATAGTTTCGTCGACATTCTCCTAAAATAAGAAGAATGTCAACTATTTCATTAGCAGAATAGTCAGGCATTCTTTTTTAGTTGTAAATGCAATTATTTATCAGAACACACCACAATAGAAATAATATATTATTATACTATACAATATTTTAAAACGAAAAAGTTTAATTTTCTGTGCCAATATAAGTGTGCTGAATTTGAAAACAATTTGATGTAAACAGTAATAATTATTGACTATTACCGATCAATGCTGAATACTACCGGTCACTATTGGATGCAGGTGGTCAACACTTATTAACTTTTGTTATTATTTGATATAAGTGGTTAACCCTGGTAAATATTGATAATAGTAAAAATTGTAAAATTTTCCGCTCTTTCCATTTACGAGGTCAAAAATAGGGGTTCCCATTTGAAAAAATCGATTTGACCTTCAAATGACCTTGATCATTGACCTCAAGGTCATAACCAAGGTCACGATCAGTTGGGCCGCTCCAAACCCTACAACTGCTGTATTTAACACTCGTATGCGTAATTATGGGAATGTTTGGATGCGTTGATTGATTTTGATTTTAAACATGACCATGACCATGACCATGGCCTTGACTCAAGGACATATCAGAACGTAAAATTTTCCGCTCTTTCCATTTACGAGGTCAAAAATGGGGGTTCTCATTTGAAAAAATCGATTTGACCTTCAAATGACCTTTATCATTGACCACAAGGTCATAACCAAGGTTACGATCAGTTGGGCCCCTCTGAACCCTACAACTTTTGTATTTAACAATTTGTCTCGTATGCCTAATTATGGGAATGTTTTGATGCGTTGATTGATTTTGATTTTAAACATGACCATGACCATGACCATGACCTTGACTCAAGGACATATCTGAACGTAAAATTTTCCGCTCTTTCCATTTACGAGGTCAAAAGTGGGGGTTCCCATTTGAAAAAATCGATTTGATCTTCAAATGACCTTGATCATTGACCTCAAGATCATAACCAAGGTCACGATCAGTTGGGCCCCTCTGAACCCTACAACTTTTGTATTAGAAGTTTTTTTCCATCTCCCTTAGTTTTCGAGATATTTGCCTGGTGGTTTTAAAATGGGACACCCGGTAGATCTTACAATACATAATGCTACGGATGTTAATGTTTCTCAAGGGCTTATTGCCGATCTGTGTGCTTCTCAAATTTCACTAGATAATGGAAGACAAATAATCATGGTTGTTGTATATATTTCGGCCAATCAAAAAATCAAAGATATCATCTCATTTTTATACCGCAGATTACTTCCATACAGTATAAAAGGTTCAAGGATTTTAAATGATAATTTACATGAATTACCTATGATTTTAGCAGGAGATTTTAATGTTAATTTCGCCAAAGATGAGTCAGCATCGTTAATTACGTTCCTTCAAGAAGAATTTCAGTTGTACATGAATAATAATCCAAATGAATCTACAACGAGATATGGTACAACAATAGATGCGGTATTCACAAGACATCTTCACGACGTTACAAGTAACACTTTTGTTGCTTATTTTAGTTATCATCGGCCTATTGTAACTTTCATACCATCAGAAACCTCAAGTGTTAATATTACAGAAATAAGTGATGATACTGAATTATAATAGTTTATTTGAATTATTATTGTTTTATATAATTCATGTATATTTTTATGTAATTATTTATTTATATATGTGTGTGTGTGTGTGTGTTTGTGTGTGTGTGTGTATTATATATATATTATTATATATTATTATTATTGAAAAAGAATTAATTGAGTTTCATAAGAGAAGGATGCAATGGAAGGGAATACACAAATATTGAACAAGTTAAAATGATAAAAAACATTTTTTAGATATATTTTAGCAAGACAATGTTAATTATATATATATATAAATATATATATATATATATATATATATATAAATAATTTTTACATGAGTAAATTTTTAATAGAAAATAAAAAAAAAATGTGGCCGTCACGGGACGCCTGGCAGATGTGAAACATGGAAATTGATTATTATTGAAAAAGAATTAATTGAGTTTCATAAGAGAAGAATGCAATGGAAGGGAATACACAAATATTGAACAAGTTAAAATGATAAAAAACATTTTTTAGATATATTTTAGCAAGACAATGTTAATTAATATATATATATATATATATATATATATATATATATATATATATATATATATATATATATATATATATATATATATATATATATATATATATATATATATATATATATATATATATATATATATATATATATATATATATATATATATATATATATATATATATATATATAATTAACATTGTCTTGCTAAAATATATCTAAAAAATGTTTTTTATCATTTTAACTTTTTCAATATTTGTGTATTCCCTTCCATTGCATTCTTCTCTTATGAAACTCAATTAATTCTTTTTCAATAATAATCAATTTCCATGTTTCACATCTGCCAGGCGTCCCGTGACGGCCACATTTTTTTTTTATTTTCTATTAAAAATTTACTCATGTAAAAATTATTTTTATTTATCCGATTCATATAATTCTAACTATTGTTCATTTTTTTGAACTCGTATATTTACAACTACTTATTCGCGCTGCGGGCAAAATCTTAAGAGCAAGTGAATGCCTTCGCTAGAAATATTTCAATTATTATTCACATAAATATGATTGCTGTTTTTTATATTGTTCTTTATTTAAAATGAAGTATATTTAAAATTTTGCTCAGCTACATTTGACCGTGTTTTGGACTTTGTAATTCTATTATTTGCAATTGCGCATATATTCTCGTGGTTTCTATTGATGGCTTGATTTTATTAACATTTACTATAAATGGTTTCGTTTAGCTGTCTTTTAATTTACGTAATACGCTTCAAGGATATGGAGGGTAAAAAAGCTGCAATTGAAATAATTATTTTTAGCTGTTTGTAGATTCAAGTATTGCTTATAAATACGGAATGCTAATCATTCATACACAATCTATCTTACTAATCTATACAAATATAAACCTATTTAAATACTTTTTTCTAATAAATAAGATTGAAAAACCATGTGTACGACTGCTATTCCTGGATACTCTTTGTCGAGCTGGGATCTAAATCGGGACGTTACTCGAACCGTATAACAGGACAATACTTTTAAATGTGTTCCGCTTTCGGGTATTGGGAACTATGAGGCGCCTAAAGTTGGACAAAAATTTGACTTCTCATGCTACTCAAATATAACCTCGAAAAGTTTTGATGCCGTTTGCAATTGATTAAAAGAGTAAATTAAGATAAAATTGACGTGCATACATAGTTAGTATCACAAATAATGCTAACAAAGTAATGCCGTTACCCTATTAACATTTTATAGTGGTTATTTTACTGCTGTCCCGATTTTCGTCCCATTTTTAATTTTTCCCGCATTCGGATACTTTACCTTACACAGTCTCTGCGCCTCGCTGTTTACTGTTGCTCGACGTAGCGCTTTAGCTAAACGAATCCCCATCAGACATTATTTCGATATGCTTCCTTTAATTTTTATGAAACATTTACATGACAAATAATTATAATTATTGTTTATTGTTTTCATAACGTATAATTATAACTATTGCTTCCTCCTAGAGGAAGCTTTGTGACGGTTAAAAAAAAGTTTTCAAGATAACATGTTATCGTGCGTTAAAACTTACAGAATACAGGCCCAGTAGCAGTAGAGGGTCATCCGCAGCCGTCTAGAGTTTAGTGTTACCGATTATATCGTACGAGACCTTTTCTCTGTGGAATTTTTTACCATTCATACAGGTATTACTTAACAATCGCATTTTGACTCGCGTTATATGTTTATTTTTTTAATATGAATTTAGTTGTATTTCTCTGACTTCTTTATAATTGAAAAAGTTTTCCAACTTGACTTTTTACACTGCACTTAATTCGCGTTATAAATAAAAGTTATTAAAATATTAATGTGGTTTGAATTTTTCATGTTTTCCTACTTAAACTTCATATTTCATTTACAACAATCTCATTGCCACTTTCGACATAGTGCTATGCAAATTTTGTGTGTGGTTGAGTATACTTATTTATATATCTTTGAAATAATTATTATATTTTTACGAAAATTATTTTCTAAACCAATATATTTCTGTATTATGCTAATATTAACATTTTTTGAATTTTCAAAACTTTTTTAAATCTAAATTTATAAGATATAAAATTTAACTTTTAGCAGTGCATTCGATTCGCGTTATATATTTTACATTTTGTCATATGAATTTAGTTGGAATTATCGAGATGTTATTAAGCAAAATTGATAAGATATTGTATTTTTACTTTTGCAATTGCATTTACTCGCATCCTATGTGTCATTTTGTCACTGATAAATTAGTTTAATTTTTCGATTTTTTTATTAGTCATTTATTTATTACTCAAGTCGCATATTCTGTTTTCTTATTGAAAATTATCAAAGTATCATCGTTATCAGTGTTTTTTCGGCATCTTTGTTATTTATGCAATAGCGTAGCGGTCCGTATTAGTGTGCCCGTCCATATTTGTGTGCCCTATTATTAAAACATATCCTAGAAATGAACGAGTAAAAAAGTAACACTAAAATATTTTTTTTTCATAAAGTATAGTTAATTAAGTTTAAATAGAATTAATTACTAATTTGTTTTCATTTACTTTAACATTAAAAAAGAAATTTCAAAAATATGTTTCACGGTTTGCGGTGTGTCTCGGTGTTGCCTTGTACAAACTTGCTAAGAAATGACATTTTTAAAAGTAACATTAAATAATGTTTCGGAAGGATTTTAATGTGCGATACAATTGATTACATTATAAAATAATATTATGTTATATAATAAATCTTAATATAAAGGTTTTCAATTGATTTTAATATTTAATTAATGGTGTCTATTAATAAGGCAGTGAAAAACGACTTATCCAGATTTGTGTGTGCACAAATACAATACGAGCATCCTCGTATCGGCGCTTGAACAGAAAAGTTAGGTTAGGTTGCCTGCGCACAAACGTTGTTTCATATTGTATTGACGACCTTTAGCAGTTTTTACCGTATTGAAATTAATTAAAATTAAATGTAAACATGGGTTAGAAATTAATTATAAATGCACTACAGTTAACAAAATAATTTTGTTAGCAATGATAATATTATCAAGACACACTAATCTGGAGCACACAAACGTGTACACCCACATTAATACGGGACAAACAAAGTGTACTTTGTAGTCTGCTAGGGCACACAAAAATGTACTTTGCTGTCTGCTAGGGCACACAAATGCGTACAAATTTTTTTTTTATATTGCTTATACTTTCATAAATATTAATACTTTTCTATGAAAAAATTGTTTCGTGTAGATTATTACTTTTATTATAAATATAAACCTGCCCGGAATCTCTGAGGTAGCTTAAATAGTCTATTATTATGTGACAAAACTGAAAAGTTTCTTAAACCCACACTAATACGGACATCTACCCTATACGTTGTAAATACACAATATCTGCCATTTTATATAAAAAGAGTCGTATTTAAACAACTCTCGTCGCAGGATGGACTCAGTGCCTTTCAGCTCTTCTGCGATTCTGAGTGTGAGCACCGATTCAAGAGTATTGTCAGAGATAAGTAAACGACATAGGAGTGCATGTGTGCTCGTATCCCATTACCGCTTTGAATATAGTGCTGAACAAATTTTTTAATTATCAACATTTAAAAAATTTAAACATTGCGTCATCAACTTAACTTTTAGCAGTGTAGCATTTTCTAAGTATTCTTATTGTAAATAATCAAAATATCACTGATATTAAAAATTTTTTTAGCAACTTTATTATTTCTATGATGCACTACTGACTCGCTGCCTTGTACCTCCCCTGTGATTCTGAATGTGAGCTCCGATTCTAACGTATTGCCAGAGTCAAGAAAATAACGTTAAAGCGAATGCTTTTTCGTAATTCCCTAAGCTAAGCGAATTTTCATTAATGGAAGCCTCTGTTTATACTTGCTAAAACCATTAAATAATTATATGATAATTTTGATCTTTGACGTGAACATCATTGTACAACCTACTAATACGCGTTGTATGTCACAAATATTTAAATATTATTACAAATCATTTACACTTTCAAGATTTTTAATCATGCATAATTCATGAAATTTTGCAATTTAACTTTTGAAGTTCATTTTTGGAACGTTCATATAAAAAAAAAATCGCCAATCACCTCCACAACTGAAATTTCGTGTTCGTTATAATTGTTAATTGTTTATCAATATTTTACTCGTATTTTTATTTCAATTTTTTATAAACTTTTTTAATCAATATTAATACGTTGTGAGTTTCCGCCTACTTTTGCACCCGCTCCGGTACTTTTGCGCCTGCTACTACTCTTTTGTGCCCGCTCCAGCACTTTTGCGTCCACTTCGGCACTTTTGCGCCCGCTACGACTACTTTTACACTCGTTGGTCTAAAATTGGTTACTTAAAAGTATATAAAAAAAAGTATATAAAAAGTATATAAAAAAAAAACAGGCTAAAGCCTGTTTTTGAGGTTTAAAAAACGCGAAAATCGTGCCTGTGTTACAAAAAATATTTTACGTCACTTCTTTGATGTATATTTGAACATGTTTTAGCTTTTTTAATTCTTGTTTATTGAAGCATATATTTTAATGTATCTGAATAAAGGCATCGTTTTATTAACATTTTCCTACGTAAAAATTCAAAAGATATCACTAAAACGTTTCGTTAACTGTTTTTTAATTTACCTAATAGTAAAAAACTGCAATTTAAATAATTATTTTTAGCTATCTATAGATTCAAGTATTGCCTATAATCACGCAATACTTTATTTGATCAATTATAATTTTCAAATAAAAATTCAAGCAATTTCAAATAATGCTTCATTTATGACGTTTTATCCATTTATATTATGTGTTTAGATATTTTTTCGTATTAATTTGTTATCAATATTTATTTCTCAGACTTTATTGATTCATTTATGGAGAATGGCGAGTGACGTTGTTAAGAAAAAGCGATTCTTTCAACCGGCTAGCCAGAGACGATTCGATGATCGAACATTTCAATTTAATCGTCAAAATTATCTTACTCGGTATGATTTTTTTCTTAATTCAAGATACATCACTTTGAACATATGCAAAACTTATCCAAGCATATCGGGTTTTTAGTTATTATCAGTGTTCGTAGTGTCGGGAAACTGCCTGGCGAGCTACTGAATGCGTACAGAATTGTGACAAGGATTGTCAGTGTTTGCAGCTGCGACCTGGCAGGATTCCACATAGTTCGAATTGCCGAACACAAGACATTGATGAACAAATAGCTATGAGAGAATTCGTTAAAGAAGAATTACAAAAACGATGGTGGAAATTTTACAAATTATATATGAAATTGCTGCAGAAAAGTAAGAGTACTTTTTAGATTATACATATATATATATACATACATTTTCCACTTCCCAGATTTTTCTCTACGTTATTACTTTCTGCATTAGTGAATGTAACATATTGCGTACGTTTTCATTTACGTATTTTGATTACTTCGCTCAAATTTTTAATATTCATCTTAGCAGGAATTATTCTCGTTTCTGGTAATTCTCTTCAATTGAAAGAACTCGGATAAAGCTTTCAATAGTTTTGGAATGAGAGCACAAGTTACTTTTTCCCCAACTTTTATAATGTTTTTAACTATTTTACAGTTCATGAATAATTTACGATAAATAAATCAATCTCAGAAATTTGAAGACTAATTTATATGTTGTATAATCCACTATTAATGTGCATTCTTTTTCGTTGATATAACATAAAATCTTTCAAAAACTTTCTCAAAGAGTACTTTGCTTTTCAGTAACATCGAATATAAAATTAATTAATGATGAAATCCTGAATAAGCTATTTTTCGGCATATTTTTGAAACGAAACTTTTAAGATTATACGATGATAGTTATAAACATTTATTTACAGCAATATTTATAATTCCAGTTTTGCAAAGTTCGAAAGGCACACTCTTTTTTAGTTTGTTTTTCTATGTCAAAGATATTTTATCAATACAAATTTTCATATCTATAATTGCGTCAAAAACATAGTTAAATAACTATCTAATGTTTTAAATTCCTTAACTAATAGATTTCCAAATGGGGCTAAAACATTAACATACAACACATTGCTATCATCGATGAAACATTATCGATTACAGCAGTTCCCACCTTGCCCCAATAGCCTTTGCGAATTTGTCGCACAGTTGAATGATGGAGGGTATAATAAAGTACTCTATTATGACTACAATAGCGTGACTGCAATAGAGGTGGTTGATGATGATGTGTTTACCCACCTTTTATTTTATGATTTAGAATTGATAACGAAGAATTTTCAATTCGTAACGCATTATATGTTCATCGACGGAACATTCAAGACGCGTCCTAAAATAAAAGATTGTACAGAATTATTAAATGTATTGGCAGTAGTTCACAACCGCATAAGTTTTTCACATTTTCATGAAATTCGATAAAAATATATTGATACATTTATATATTCTTCTAATTGATTTTATAGGCTGTACCAGTTTTTTTTGGATTGATGTTCAGGGCGACCCAAGTAGCATATGAGGCAATATTTGCAAAAATGGTTGAAGCTTACCCATTTAAGAACTTACAAATCATTATGAGCGACTTTGAAGTGGCAGAAAGGAACGCCATACGCTCAATTTTTCCAAATGTTTACTGTGTAGGCTGCAATGTTCATTTCGACAGGGTAATTTGAATACTTTCATTTTTATACGTATATAATTTGGTAAAGTTGTTCAATCATTAGCCATTTGTAAACCAAATTACGAAGGTTTCGTCAACGGTTGGTCAATGAATAATAAAACTTGTGTTATATCAGTTGTGTTATACGAGTTGTAGTCAAGCCACCCTTCTGGCGTGAGGCCGTGTATTATATTATGCTTACTAAACTTTGTTACGCGCACAGCAAACGCAAATTATTTATTATTTAGTTATAAATAAATTATACTAATTGTTTAATTAACAAAAGACTGATTATTGTTAATTAATAGACTCTCCGCGCCGGTCAACATTTAAATTGTACACGGCGCATTTGAATTTTCCCGCGCCGCGCGCCGACCGGCCGAAGGCTAGTTCGCGGCGCCGCCGCTAGGCGGTGACGCCCCTATTTTCTCGCTCGCCAAAGCAAGTAAGCGCGCTCCAGGGCATATAAGGCGGTCGCGCCGACGCCTCGACAGCCTTGATTCCCCGACACCTCCTTACGTAGTAGGATGGTCTCAGCACTCGCAGAGATAAGTTCGGGTGAAATAAAGCAACCTTTTGATATAATAGAACCTTTGTGTTTTATTTTACGATACTTGTCTCGTTTTTGATTATTGGGCCTCTCCCGGCTCATTCCTTCTCCTCCTCCCTTTTCATCCCCATTACGCCTCTCCTCGGGCTTATGCCCTCTGGCAAATTCCGAGCCCTCGAGGCCGAGAAGGAGCTCCTGCGGATCTGGCAACGTCCTCCGGGAGCAGGTCCTCGAGCGTCGCCTCCTCAGGGAGCGCCTCCCGGCAACACCAGGCGGAACTCGAGGAGCAGGCCCAGAAGTGGGCCAAGAACCTTGCCCGACTACAGGCGGACCATGAACGAGCGCTCCGGCAACTGCGGGAGCAGAGCCGAGCGGAGATAAGGGCGCTCCAGGAGTAGCCGCAACAGCAGCAGAAGCCAGCGCCTCCCACCGCCGCTTCCCAGTTCGACGACCAACCGTTCACCGGCCAGAAGCGCCCCCACTGAAGCTCGTCATCCGACGTATTGCCGCAAACGTCCCGAAGAGGAAGTACTCCGGACCATCTCCCGCTCCTAGGGATGAACCCGCCGTCCGGAAGAGGACGCAGCCCGCTAAACCGGGCAGGACGGCGGTGAAGCGCCAGGTGGCGCCGGGGACGGCCTCACTCCTGGAGACCGCCATTGACCTGACGGTCTAAGAGCCGCGCTCGCGCGCTCCTTTTAGTTTTGGCGAGTCAGTTCCCGTTTGGAACTGACTCCCAATTTAATCGAACCCAAAAATAAGTCTTGAAGCAGGGTGGTGCTTGCCAACACTGAGCCAGGTGATCTCGCCCTACCACCTAGACTCTGCTCCAAAGAATCGACGTGGAGAGGTCCGTGCTGTGTCCGCTCTTCACGTAACGTAGAAGCCTCGTCGGGTGGACAACAGTCCCACCGACTGGCACCGCGGGAACGGCAGGCCTTTCTGCTCCCCATCTCCCGTTGATGCCGACGTTTGCGCTCTACGAGCGCTTACAGCTCCCCGCTCGCTCATCGGAGAACACATCCGACGTTGTGGTGTTGAACACATCGCGTTCCGCTGCGCCCACCGCGCCTAGCCACTTACGGTGCTCGCAGCGTCCCAAGGACAGCAGCGCCCACCACGCCTCTCTTAGAGCGTTCGGCCTGCCTTGGCCCTCACCCTGAGCGCCTTCTTGCGCTCCTCTCTCGGCGCGTTGAACGAGCACGCTCTCCCGCGACACCCGCTGTGACTGGGCGCACGACGCCGGCACAGCACGTCAACGCCCGAACAGGCGTCCGTGTGCTTTCCTACCTGACAGAAACACCAGTCAGAAGTGGTGTCGGCAGACTCGACATCGGCCTGCGAGCCGATGCTTCGTGTAAGAGCGCTCACCAACGTCCCCTAGCGCTCACGCCTACATCAACTTTATAATAATTTTGTAGATACTTCTTACGATAGTTATTATTATTGTTTTATTAATTATTAAATATTCAATTATGTACACATAATGTTTTACCATTTATATTGATAATTCACCAATGATTAGCTGAGCTTTGCTCAAAATTTTTATTATTCGTTAGCCAACAAATTTTCCAACCGTTAGTAGGTAAGCCATTTTGGTTGGTACTAATTTTATTTCTTAGAATAATTTTTTTTATAATAGGCTATCTACACAAAACTTAAAAAGGAAGGCCTTCAGAATCTTTGGAATACGAACGAAGATTTTCGCAATGTCATAAGACGTTTCTTGGCGATTACTTTTCTACCAGTGGACATGATTGAGGCCGAATACAAACGCCAAAAAGAATGTATGAAAACTAATTTTCTTACAAAACTGGCTAATTTCTTGAGATATTTCGAAAAGTATTGGCTCAAAACTGTAAAACCAGAAGGTTTTTCCGTTTACGGTTTGTCAAAGAGGACAAATAATTGTATTGAATCGTTCCATGCAAATTTGGAGCATGGATTGGAAATATCACCTCAACTTTCCGAATTTTTGTGTACGTTTTGGGGTATGTTATGTTATAGTTCTGTCAATAATTTTAGAAATAATAAATTATGCTACTATTTATCGCAAATACTATTAAAATCAAACCCGTCCATAACGGTAGTCCTAACGCAAATTATACTAGAATTCAATACTAACTCGTGAATAATGTTTTCGTTTCGTAAATGTAGTTTACATGTTGTTATAGCACTGTGTAACATAAATCCGCACTTATGTTACGTCGATTCATGGCATAAGCAGTCCATTATACCACCGAACGGTGCTATAATGGACTATACTTATGCCACGGATGGGCGTGACAGCGGATTAATGTAAAAGTGCTATAAAATATCGTACGACACTAGTGCCTTCAGTGGCCCACTGCACGACGTGAATGATCACCCTCGCTACGCTCGAGCGCTAACTTCACGTCGTGCTATAATGGACCACTTATGGCACTAGTATCGTAATATACTGTTTTCTTGGAGTTTAGCGAAGCGTGCTGCTAGCTTTTACCGGGAAGCAACGAAACCTACTAGTTTTCATTTAAAACTATTTTAACATTAATTGAAATTTTTTACCGATAAATTGATGCGATTGATATTCAAACTTAGAATAAATTTGGAGCAACAGAAAAATTTGTTGAACGTTAAAAGATTGCCCAGATATGAAACTATGTACAAAGAGAAGAAGCTGCAGACAGGTAATTTCTCATTTATAAGCTTAGAATAGAACATTTATAGTCATAAGCATGTAGATACAATATTGTATAGTTTTACAATATTTTTACCGAAAAGTTGTAAAGAAATTGTTTGCTATGCATTTGAACTTATTTATATAAAACGTACATTCTGATGTCTGAACTAATTTGATGTTTAACATATAGCATAATCATAATAACAATAATAATAGTAGTAATAATAATAATAATAATAATAATAATAATAATAATAATAATAATGATAATGATAGTAATGATGTTAAAATTTTAAGCTTGGAGATATCTCAAGAATGGTGTTCCAGTACCAGAAGTCATAAAAAGCATTGCTATTTTAAAAGGTAAGTTGGAAATAACAGATGATGAGATAGATAATGCCCGCATCGGAGAAGTGTATGAATTAACAGAAAGTCCAATAATCGTTCCACGAGGTAATTTAATAGTAAAACGAAACGACCTGACCGTTTTCCATTTTAAAAACATATTATATAAAATTGTGTTTAAGCAGACATTGATTTCGATGCAACGATTTTGGAAGGCGAGTTAACAGTACGATTAAATCGTAAACGAGAACGACTTGCAGAAAAGCTTAAGAATGTTCCGCGTTTCTATAGGTTGCGGGCTGGATTCCACGCAAATAATGGTAGAAAAGTATTTATATTGTAAATAATAATTTTAATATTAACTGAACTGTATTATTTTTTATTTTTACATAGATGTGAGGAGATTTGAACCAATTGTCGAAATCGAAGGTGATGCTGGTTATTCAACAGCTAGAAATTCTACAATTGAAGAGGACTCGTCTGAAGACAGTGATGGGCCATACGACGAAGATACAAGAAATTCAGATGACAGTATCATACCTCCGAATAACAGAAATAATAGAAGTAAAAAAGAAATTTCAATTATGTTAGAGCAAAAATAATGGTTAATAAATCAATAAAATCATGAATTTTACAGTTCACTCTAAGGTAGAAGACGACTTTGTTGAGGAGGAATCTTCAGTAATGATAAATTCAACTAGTAAGTAATCCTATATTGCTAAATAAAATTGCAAACTTGTAACAATATTAGAACGTCTGTAGATACACAGAAACACATGCGAGCGGCTCATGTTCGCGTTGCAATTGGTAAACAGTGAACTTAATTACATAATAGTAGTTTATGCAATAAGGGTCTAAAATAAGACTATACGCAGGAGCCGCCGGCGATGTCGGGCATAACTATCGGTTTAATTCGTGTATACGTTAGGTTCATACACCTGTATTGCATACTATTTGTTTTCGTATCGGGGGCATAAAGTATGACTTTATGCCTCGAGTATTCTACAGCCACACAATGATGTAAAGTCGTACGTCTAAGATATTCATCACTTTACGCCTAGTATATGACGGAAAATAAAATTTTATCGTTATTGATAATTTAAAATCATTTACAGGATTGCCGCTGCCACTAAATGAACTAAACCAACCGGAGATTGGTTAGTAAATTAATATTATATGTAACATGCCTTATACTTATATATAAAAAAAAAAATGTAACGAATAAAATTTATTTACAGAATAGCCGGACCTTCCACCTACACCAGAGCAAACAGAGATTGGTTAGTACAAAATCTACAAAATATATTTGTTATGTATATAGAAAATAAATTATTGATAATTTAAAATCATTTGCAGAATTGCCGCCGAAACTAATGGAACCAGAGCAACCAGAGATACCAGAAAATTTATGTACAGAATCGCCGGACCTGCCACCTACACCAGGCCATAGCAAAATTGGTACGTACACAACGTACATCTTGCATAATAAAAAAATAAATTTGAAATATAATCGATGGTTAAAATATGTTTACAGGATTATCCAAAGAATCACCCACTTCCCGTAAACGGAGAAGACTGAGTAAAAAAATGCGTCTGAAATTGAAAAAGAGAAGGTATTGTTTTAATAATTTTCAATATAATTTGTCTAATACATTAATGACCACATAATATACACGTGCCCCTACACTGAAAAAAAAGATTAGTAGTTTCAAGTAAATATTTAGTTGAAACAACTAAATGATTTCATTAAAGCCTGCCAACTAAATATTATATTGAATCAGCTAATTTAGTTATTTAAAATAACAAAATATTTAGTTACATGAACTAAATATTTACTAAAAATAAAGAAATATTTTATGAAGTTAACTACACGATTCATTGTATCAACTAACAGGTTATTTAGATTGATAAAATATTAAATGAATTCTATAAAATATTGTATTGAAATGACTAAATATTTAATTAAAGCAACAAAATAGTTTATAAAATTGACTAAACGATTCATTGCACAAACTAATTAGTTATTAAGAACAACGAAATACTTAATCAATTTGATAAAATATTTTATTCAAATTACAAAACATTTATCTGGAGCAACAAAATAATTTATGAAATTGACTAAACAATTCATTGCATGAACTAACGGGTTATTAAGAACAATGAAATACTTAATCAATTTGACTAAAGATTTTCCTGAAATTACAAAATATTTATCTGGAGCAACAAAATATTTTATAAAATTGACTAAACGATTCATTGGATGAACTAACAGATTATTAAGATCAATGAAATACTTAATCAATTTGACAAAACATTTTACTGAAATTACTAAGTACTTACCTGGAGCAATAAATAATTTTGTGAAACTGACTAAACGATTCATTGTATTAACTAACAATTTATCTTGTTTGATAAATTATTCAATTATGTTGACTAAATACTTGTTTGTAATTACTAAACATTTAATTAAAACAGTGAAATATTTTATGATACTAACTAACCGCTGCATTAGATTAACGAAATATTTAATAAATATGAATAAATGATTTGTTGAATCAACTAACTGTTTAGTCAATTTTACAAAATATTTTGCTAATTATTTCAAAAAAATTATAAAAATTTTTTTTTAATAATTTTGAAATAAAAGTTTTTTCTTCCTTGTAGCCTTTTCGTACAACCATCCGCATTGAAGTTGGTGATTTTTCCTGAACTCCTGTAACTTAATATGGATTCTGCATAGTTATTATATAGTAATTTTATTAATATTAAATCAAATTATTATTACATATTCGCATTAATTTATATTAATTATCGTTCGCAGTTTCGCATTTACATATTATCTAACAGAAAAAAACGCAGAAAAAATTTTTGACCTAAGGTGGGATCGAACTCGGGACCCTCGGATTACAAGGCTAATGCTCTAACCGCTACGCTACGCAACGCTTGTACCCTACAAAATTTCAATTTTAACTAAGTATAGAGTTGCATGTAAATGTAAAATATCGCGCACATCAATCTAATAATTAATTATATTCTTATAATTAATATACATTCTTAATTACATTTTAATTAATGATTTATAAACTAAATAATATGTGTGTAACTCATCATTTGTAACTAACGATTTATTTGAAACTATGAAATATTTAGTAAACTTTAATAAAAAGGCCGTGTGAAGTACCGACACGATCTCTACCTTACCGGCATCAACATTTTAGATTGTAAAACCTGTTAGTTACAGTTACTAAATATCTTGTCGGCTTAATAAAATGTTTGTTTAAAACAAGTAAACATTTAGTAAGAATGACAAAATATTTGGATACAAAGACATTGGCATTTCAAATAATTTATTAGTCAGACCTAACAAACATTTATTTAAGTTGACTAATTGTAACTTAGTAATCGCGAGACAAATTTTTTAACCAATATTTTGTTGGTGTGAGGAAATAGTTTTGTAGATAGAAGTACGCAGTTACTCCTTTTAACAAAGATTTATTTGAAACAAAGAAATATGTAGTCAAATTAACTACATACTTTTTTATTATCATAGTGCTGTTTTAACTAAACATTTAGTTAAATTTAATAGTTATTTATTGTAATCTAAGAAATATTTAGTCAAATCAAGGAAACGTTTGATTGACGAGAGAAGAAAATCGCGAATCATTTTCGTTCAGATCGCAAAACCTGTTAGTTACAGTTGCTAAATATCTTGTCGGCTTAATAAAATGTTTGTTTAAAACAAGTAAACATTTAGTAAGAATGACAACTTATTTGGATACAAAGACATTGGCATTTCAACTAATTTATTAGTCAGAACTAACAAACATTTATTGAAGTTGACTAATTGTAACTTAGAAATCGGGAGAGAAATTTTTTAACCAATATTTTGTTGGGGTAAGGAAATAGTTTTGTAGATAGAAGCACGCAATTACTCCTTTTAACAAAAGATTTATTTGAAACCAAGAAATATGTAGTCAAATTAACTACATTCTTTTATATTGTCATAGTGCTTGTTTAACTAAACATTTAGTTAAATCTAATTAATATTTAGTATCTTCTAAGAAATATTTAGTCAAATCAAGGAAACGTTTGATTGACGAGAGAAGAAAATTATCGAATCACTTTCGTCCAGATTGCAAAACCGGTTAGTTGCAGTTACTAAATATCTTGTCGGTTTAATAAAATGTTTGTTTAAAACAACTAAGTATTTAGTAACAATGATAACATATTTGGACACAAAGACATTGGCATTTCAACTAATTTTTTAATGAGACCTAACAAACATTTATTTAAGTTGACTAATTGTAACTTAGTAATCGCGAGACAAATTTTTTAACCAATATTTTGTTGGAGTGAGGAAATAGTTTTGTAGATAGAAGCACGCAATTACTCCTTTTAACAAAAGATTTATTTGAAACCAAGAAATATGTAGTCAAATTAACTACATTCTTTTATATTTTCATAGTGCTTGTTTAACTAAACATTTAGTTAAATCTAATTAATATTTATTGTCGTCTAAGAAATATTTAGTCAAATCAAGGAAACGTTTGATAGACAAGGGAAGAAAATTGACGAATCATTTTTGTTCAGATTGCAAAACCTGTTAGTTGCAGTTACTAAATATCTTGTCGGTTTAATAAAATGTTTGTTTAAAACAACTAAGTATTTAGTAAGAATGACAACGTATTTGGATACAAAGACACTGGCATTTTAACTAATTTTTTAGTCAGACCGAACAAAAATTTATTCAAGTCAACTAATTGTAACTTAATAAGAGTAAGAGAAAGTTTTTAACTAAATTTTGGTTGGGGTAAGGAAATAGTTTTGTAGATTGAAGTACGCAGTTTGTCCTTTTAACAAAATATTTATTTGAAACCAAGAAATATGTAGTCAAATTAACTACATACTTTTTTATTGTCATAGTGCTTATTTAACTAAACATTTAGTTAAATCTAATTAATATTTAGTATCTTCTAAGAAATATTTAGTCAAATCAAGGAAACGTTTGATTGACGAGAGAAGAAAATTATCGAATCACTTTTGTTCATATTGCAAAACCTGTTAGTTGCAGTTACTAAATATCTTGTCGGTTAAATAAAAGGTTTCTTCAAAACAAGTAAGTATTTAGTAAGAATGACAACATATTTGGATATACAGATATTGGCACTTCAATTAATTTATTTATTTGAATCTATGAAATAGTTAGTAGTAACAAGTAAAGATTTTGTAAATTAGGATTCGATTCTTTAATAAATCCTTTAGCTAGTTGAACAAAATCATGCTGTCGAAGTTACTAAATAAATAGTTGAGTTAACAAAATATTTGTTAAAGGAATGAATGGTTTAGTTAATGCGTCGGAGATATTTCCTTGTTTTTAATTGTTTAAATCAACCAAATATGTAGTTGTTTCAAACAAACATTTATTTGTTTTTAGAGATTGGGTTCATCAATATTTCAGTTATTTGATTTAAGTAAATATTTCGTTAACTCTATCAATTGATTTTGCTAAAAACAATAAACATTTATTTGAAGTTATTTTCTTGTTTGAAGAAAACCAATTTAGTTCTTTCAATGAAACCTTTTAATTGAATCAACCATACCATATTTGAAGTAACTAAATGTTTAATTAAATTTACTAATTATTATTTTAACTAAATAATTTAGTTGATTTTACTCTTTATGTAGTTGTTTCAGAGAAATATTTAGTTGATTTAACTAAAGATAACTTTACTAAATATTTTACTAAATATTTAGTTGAAACAACAAATCTTTTTTTTCAGTGTATAAAAATTATCACCATCAAATAATATACATTCATACATACGACAAATTAATGCAAAATCTGTGAACTATTATACTAAGGAGAGTAGACAAACTTTATAAACCCGACTTCAAACGAACTTTCACGACGAACTTCAAACGAACAGCCAATTTTCTGTTCTCCAAATTAAAGTTCACTATTAGTAATAAGTTCACACAACTCTTTTTTTCTCGAATTATTGGTTATCTAATCTTGAATCTGGGTTATTCTATTGAAAAATCATATTTCATTACCAGGTTGCAACTTTGCAAAAATTTATATTAAGAATAAGGGTTCAAAATATTCTAAAAATAAACATATTAAGTTTCAATTAAGGCCACGTGGAGTTCAAAATCAACCAAATTTCATTATTTAATAAATTAACTTTTCAAACATTGATTTGGAAAAACACAATTTTCACGCCCCTCCGTACACTGAAAAAAAAGGTATTATAGCACCTATATATAACAATTAACTGCAAGCATATCGTATAGGTGCTAGACCCATAAGCGTTTCTTTAGCAACCCATTCTTATATTGACATTTCAGATAACAATATATTTTTACAGTATTTAAACTTTTAAACGATAAAAATTATACATTAAGTAGGGCATTCGTAAATATCTGTTATCATTATTGTAGATACATTGGATTAAAATCTTTTTAAAACTTAATTAATTATTTATGATCAATTGTAAATTTGGTTAGTAAATTTAGGTTATAATTGTACGAATGTTGACAGATATTTCGTATGTCTCTGAGACCTCTTCATTCGGAAGCTGCAGCACTACGAATTGCTGCAGTGATCTTATCCTTTGCCCGAACTTTGTATGGTTGTGCTCAAATAATATTTTTTTCAGTGCATATATAAATACTATACTCGAAATTTTTTTTTGAGCTTTTCTATTAGTACTGTCATGAGATATACTCGAAATGAACTGGAATCGTCTTCTCATTATGTATATTATATAGCCTTAATTATATATGAAGTATTTTTACTCTAAATTACGATTGTTTGAATCATGAGACTTTTTTTAAACGATTTTCGATAACTAAATTAGTTCGTAACTGCATTTACGAGTTTTCTTCGTATTTTGTCGAAGAAAATCGTATCCCGCAGTAAAAAAGAAGTACGACCAGCACTCTTGTACTTACAAGAAAAGAGCAACACCTTTAGAGAACAAAATTAAAAAAAATTTTAAGAGTCGAATTGTGGTATATGAAGTTGAAGTCCAGGATCAGTAATTAGTTCACATGGCTCTTTTTTCTCGGATTATAAGTTATCCAATATGAAGGATGCGGTATTTTGTTGACCAATGATAATTTTTATAATATGATACCTGTTTATGTAACTTTGCGAGCAATTGTCAAGGAAACTGGTTGAAAAGCTTATAAAAGTAGACTGATAAAGCTTTAGCTCAAGCTTTGTTTCGTCAGAAAATATGAATTTCTCGAAAAGTTATAAGCAATTACAAGCAGCGTAATTGAAAGATTAAAAATAAGTAAATTAGTAAATAGAACGACGTTATCAACATTCTTTATGCTATCGTTGAATGCTTATAACTTACTGTGAAATAAAAAATTATGTTATAAATAGCTTGAATTAAGGCGTTTTTCGTCTACTTTGATAAAACTTCCGAACTGGTTTATGCGACAACAATTCTTGTAAAATAAATGTTAGTAAAAGAAATATCAATTTTCAACAAAGAAAAAAATGAATATATTTAATATTAGCTAACTTATTAATCGAAGAAACGACCATGTTTAATAAATATCGGTACTGGCCTTTAATTTGATGCATCAGAAATGGACGATCAAAGTTTCGGTGAAAGGTGGCACTCTGTTCTTGTAAGTAAAGAAGTCCAGGATACGAATTTGTGTACAGTGTCGGGTTATACTTTTTTATGTCAAAATATAAAAAATCGATAATCGTCTGAAAAAGTCTTGTTTTAAACAATAAGCATTTAATTCATAAATATCTCAATTATAATTAAAACCGTAAAAATCCGTTTGGAGTACACGGTTTAATATAATGTTTTCAGAATTCAAAACGTAATCATCTTATAACAACGATGAAGGTGTCGATTGAGAAAAGGAATTGCAAGAAAAAATGCGCAAAGTCGAATCAGTAACTTAGGATTTATCAATAAGCTTTACGTTTCATTGAAGTGAAGAACATGTGGTATTTTTAATATTTTTAGAAACACAACACGACAATGTCTCATAAAATTATTGAAATGTGGATGAAACGATGAAAATATACTGATAAATCCCAAAAGCCTCGAATTTGACTTTGTGGATTTCTTTTGCTCGACTTAGAACTTGAATTTCTTTATTATAAGAAAGGAATTCTGAATTTTGAAATAATGAACTGGAAACGTCTTCTCATTATGTATATTATATAGTTTTAATTGTATATGAAGTATTTTTAGTCTAAATGATGATTGTTTGAATCATGAGACTTTTTTTAAACGATTTTCGATAACTAAATTAGTTCGTAACTGCATTTACGAGTTTTCTTTGTATTTTGTCGAAGAAAATCCTATGCCGAAGTAAAAAAGAAGCACGACCAGCACTCCTGTACTTACAAGAAAAGAGCAACACCTTTAGAGAACAAAATTAAACAAAATTTAAAGAGTCGAATTGTAATATATTTAGTTGAAGTCCAGGATCAGTAATTAGTTCACATGGCTCTTTTTTCTCGGATTATAAGTTATCCAATATGATGGATGCGCTATTTTGTTGAACAATGATAATTTTTTTAATATGATACCTGTTTATGTAACTTTGCGAGCAATTGTTAAGGAAACTGGTTGAAAAGTTTATAAAAGTAGACTGATAAAGCTTTAGCACAAGCTCTGTTTCATCAGAAAATATGAATTTTTCAAAAAGTTATAAGCAATTAGAAACAGCGTAAATGAAAAATAGGTAAATTTGTAAATGGAACGACGTTATCAACATTCTTTATGCTATCGTTGAATGCTTATAACTTACTGAGAAATAAAAAATTATATTATAAATAGCTTGAATTAAGGCGTTTTTCGTCTACTTTGATAAAGCTTCCGAACTAGTTTATGCGACAACAATTCTTGTAAAGTAAATGTTAGTAAAAGAAATATCACTTTTCAACAAAGAAAAAATGAATATATTTAATATTAGCTAAGTTATTAATCGAAAAAACGACCATGTTTAATAAATATCGGTACTGGCCTTTAATTTGATACATCAGAAATGGACGATCAAAGTTTCGGTGAAAGGTGGCACTCTGTTCTTGTAAGTAAAAAAGTCGAGGATACGAATTTGTGTACAGTTTCGGGTTATACTTTTTTATGTCAAAATATAAAAAAACGATAATCGTCTGAAAAAGTCTTGTTTTAAACAATAAGCATTTAATTCATAAATACCTCAATTATAATTAAAACCATAAAAAACCGTTCGGAGAACACGGTTTAATATAATGTTTTCAGAATTCAAAACGTAATCATCTTATAACAACGATGAAGGTGTCGATTGAGAAAAGGAATTGCAAGAAAAAATGTGCAAAGTTGAATCAGTAACTTAGGATTTATCAGTACCTTTTCACTGTTTTCATAATAAATTTCGACAGCTTTCTTTGAAACTTATGATGGACCTTTAAAAAATGTTAAGGATAGTACGTTTTATATGCATTAATTTTATCTCTTTAAGTGGGTTATACCGTTTATATAGGTCCAAAATATAAAAATTTTTTAATGAATTGTTCGTATATTGCATGGTAAGAAACGATATAGTATAATAGACAAGTATTTCAAGTAACGGACATAATTTTTTTTAAGAACATTTCTGTTCTTTTTAAATAGATAGATATCAACAATTGAAAAAATTATTCAACAAATCATTTGAATCTGTTTTGTTTTTGCTGCGATTTTAGTTTGGAAAGACTCATTTTAATCTTTGTGAAATTTCATTATGAGGTACCATAGGAAAAATTAAAACATTTTCAAATCCTAGAAAGTTGCTGGAAATTGTTGAACTGAATGAAACGAATTCATATCAGATTCGTACAAAATTTGATAAGCAATTGTCTCTAAATTGGTTTACTACAAAATAAATTATACAGAAATTTATTTAGTGAGGTAAACTAAGATTCCCGATTGGATAAATCAAAAGTTCATCACAATTTTCAGTAGATAATATTGCCGCAATTAGTGTGGCATATTTAATACTATCTCTGAATATGTACGGTGCACTATGGTAGTTGAGGTAATTGAAATTCCGAATATATTGATAGATTATATATATTAAGAAATGTCAATAAATTTTTAAGAACAATATGATTTCTTGAAGAAAATTCTTGTGAAAACTAAATAAATTACCGAAGCTGTTTTGGAAGGATGATTATGTTTAACAATTGCATTTAATAAAATTAAAAATCTTTCTCTTGTTAGATAACAAATATATAAAATTAGCTACATTGAATTATCGTGATTTTCTTCAAAGATGATTTTTTATTGTAAATGTGATGCGTACTTTACACACGGAAACAGCGTTTGCAATTTCAAAAATTTGTCAGAATATATATCTATGAAGAATTGTTTAGATGTTCCATCAGGAAATTAGTTAGCATCTGTGCATTATACTCTATACATTTTTAGGCGCGACCGCTACTCGGGAGAGCCTTATAATTTTACCATAGCGAAAACTGTGCCACTTTAAAAACTCTCAGAATTTAATATGTGAAAAGTCGTTTCCAGCCAAAATGAGTGTGTTTTAAACGTTTTCTGTGATGTATGTATGTCTGTACGCCCGTATGTAATCAAGTTTATCGATTATCTCAATGAATTTTCAACCGATTCCATCGGGCTTGCGGGAAAATACTCCTCTAGTTATACCTAAGTGCTGGTTCTCAGTTGAGAAAGATCGATGAAAAACTTTCAAAATGCGAGCACAAAGAAACATATAAAAAAATCGATTTTTAAGCTTAATGTCTAAAAAAATTAATTTCAAGCTAATGTTTAAAAGCCTATCTGCTAAAACTAATTAAAATACATCTTTTTTATGTCGGACTCTTTCTTCTACGAGCAATATTTGCCAAGATAACTGCGAAAAACGGCAAAAAAGGTCAAAAATTGACGATTTTAGGCTATAACTTGACAGGATTTGATTTTACACAAAAATGTCAAATACAAAAGTTGTAGATAATATTTAAACAAAACTTTTTTCTATTTATCATTTTTGTGTAAAATGAACTCCTGATAAGTTAGACTTATAAAAACGATTTTAAACGCCAAAATATACATAAAATTGACGATTTTCGGCAATAACTTGACAGAATTTGATTTTACACAATGTTAAATATAAAAGTTGTAGATAATATTTAAACAAAACTTTTTTCTATTTAACATTTTTGTGTAAAATCAACTCGTGACGAGTTAGACTAATAAAAACGATTTTAAACGCCAAAATATACATAATATAGACGATTTTTGCTTATCGTACAAAGAATTGATTTCCAATAGATTTCATAAATACAAAGGATATATAGACTTATAAAAACGATTTTAAACGCCATTTATATCCAATTTATATCCAATAGATTTCATAAATACAAAGGATATAGATATCATTTAAATACCAATGAAAAAAACTAAAACAATAACTAACAAAAACTGTTACATAAAAGCTGTCAAAACTTACAATTTCTTGTCAATGATCTAGAGAACTTAGTATGTGATAAAATCGAAATGGGAAAAATGTTTTCATAATTCGGTTGTTCAAAATCTATAATTATGTTTTCTTACTGTTTTGATAACAATTAGATATTACATATAAAATTACACAGCTTAACCTGTTAATTATGTTCACAAAATCTAAGCGATTGAACTAAGAGAGTCAAAATTGTCTAATATTATAAAAGGACATGTTAAAGTAATATCATATTACGCAAAAAAAAACTAATGTAATGTATGTGTTATAGATTTTGTAATATAGTAAAGTTCAATGTATAAAGAATGCAATGCTGACTTTGTCAGTCTTACAGTGTCCTGGACAACTATTAAATTGGCAAGTCTCACTTAGTAAAAGTCTGCGAAATACATAAGGATGTATTATAACAACTGATACCCTGAAATGAGTTCGTATACCCTGACTAAACTCAGAAATTAACTATATGAGCTAATATGACTAGCGACAACTGACTACCCTTATCGCATCTAATCACACACACAGCGCTTTTATGATATCCCCCAGTTCCTAATTATCTATCCCCTCACATTCTAAAGCACTAACACTTGAAGATCACTGATATAGAGTTGGAGAAGCTGCAAATTGAGGTTGGATGGCCCAGGGCAGGCACTACGCCATGCGTGACAGTCTACTCGAATTATCTAATAGCCATCTCGGAGGGAAATACTGATAGAGACTGTCATGTGTGTCTCAATCTCAAGGACTGCCTCACAGTAGGGATTAATAAAACACCTGAACAGATTAGCCACTGATCTGGGAGACAAGCGAGCAGAGTTGAGCACCTAGAAACCACATATGACTAATGAATAGTTGACAGAAAAAAACATTACAAAAGAAAAGTCTGATTGTTGTTCACTATTCTCGCTGCACCAGCTACCTGTAACAATTAGAGAGGAAAGACTGGTGGAACCTCATTCATTGTTTCATTGCTGAAAACACCTCCAGCCTGAGAGTCACCGAAGGCAGCAGCAGTAGATTTACTATACACAGAGCCACTAGTATAAGAGTCAAACACACACATGGGAAGTTGAGTATCTGAAAACCACATATATGACTAATAAATAAATGAGCCAAGCAACATTACCACACTCAAAAAAGATTCTGCAGCAGTGCTCATCGTTTACACTACTCTCGTCGCCAGATACCTGCAACAAGAGAAAGTACCATCAGCTTACCTATCAGAGAGGTTAGGAACGAGAAAGGGCTTACGAAATTTGCTCTCGCCGTCGACACGCTGCCTTCCTATGTCTGACGAATATTATCATTATCAGTAACACGATGAAAGGGACGGCATCCTCCAGGGCGGTGTATTGCAACAGCCGTCATCACTGCAGGGAACGCCGGGAGCCGGCGATTGTTGACATCACACACCATGGACATACGCGCAGGCACGCCGCCGTAGGGCCGCTGTCAACACAGACTCACTAGGGCTAGTAGCAGAAAGCGCGCGCGACCCATATATATATATATAGATATACCATATCTTATATACAGGGAGCACTCACCGTCACGTGGTCGCATGCGTCTTTCCGCTGGTGCGAACGCACTATACACAGCCGAGATAGTAACGGTTACCCGGCTGCTGTACTCAGCACGCACGCAGTACCAAGACAGATTATATATACCATTGCCGAATGCACCCGTGTTGATTTTTCTCTTTTTGTTTTTCTCCTATTCGCGGTATTAGTGTATGTGTCCATGTGCCTCGAGTATTTTTTCGTAATTGTATACGGTATATGTATAAGTTATACGAATACCGCAGTGAGCGATTAGTCTACAGTTTTCGTTAAAACTGTGTAAACTTTATATTTTTGTATTAATCGGGAGTAATGAAACGGTATTTTTCTTTATATTATTCAAAAGCATTTTACTTAACACAAAAATTTCAAGTACAAATTTGTGGATAACATTGAAATAAAATTTGTTTTCTATTCAACATTTGCACAAATAAAAATAAAAACTATTATTATAATTCAAATAGAAATTATGAAAACAATTTTTTTAATTTCAAATATAATTGCAATCATAGTTATACTTATATATTTAATATTCCTATGTGCACTTTAATCATATCAATTAATTATACTTAATTAATTTATATATGAATCATAGACTATTTGAAAAGTTATCTAATACATATATCTATATGCATGGAATTAAAAGGCATATAAGTGTAGAAGGCATAAAAGGCATATAAGTGTAGAATTAAAAGGCAAATTTTCTACAAAAAATAATAAATATCAAATAATAAATGCATAATTTCCATTTAAATTTTACTGCAGAAATGTATTTATGTATATTCAATGATAATAACGATGAAAATAAGTATTACAATTAATGCAATAATAAAATTATAAGGTTTTATGAGCATTGCGGTCGTGCCTATTATGTAAAAACGAAGTTTTTACATAGGGAGGAGGCGGGCGACGAGCGAAGCGATGAGCAGGTATGTGTGGGGGCGGGGGGGATGGCGTGCCGAAGGCACGCTGGGGGCTCAGCCCCCCTAGTTATTTATCCTATCAACTTTTTCTCAATAATTCTTTGCATCATTGTTAACTCAATTTTTACCTTAGTATGCGAATCTTCACTCGAGGTTATTCATTCAATTATGTTTCTGTATAGGCATCAAAGTTTAACGATTACCGTTCAGTCAGCTCCCGATCTACCAATTCTCAGTGATTAACTTGGAATTCCCAGAATTTTATCTTGCTGGTAGTACAAATATTTATTTGATTTTCTTGACCTGATATTATTCGAATATACACTTCGTTTCTTCATTATTTATTCTATTTTTCTTATGGACATCTGAGAACTATTGTTCGTTCACCTACTTCATTATGTATACGACGATCATTGATCGCTTTGTTGCCAGTGAAATAAATTGGTTTCTCACGACCACTGTTAACGACTGCCCAGTATATACAGCAGAGTCGGTCGATCATGTATCAGTTTGTTACCAGTGAAATTGGTTTCTTACGATCATGTTTGCTCTGTGGCTGATCTACTAATTCTCAGTAATTTACTCATATTTTCGTAAATGATTGTTACGATCATTGTTAACGACTGCTCATCATATACAGCAGAGTCGGTCGATCATGTATCAGTTTGTTACCAGTGAAATTGGTTTCTTACGATCATGTTTGCTCCGTGGCTGGTCTACTAATTCTCAGTAATTTACTTACATTTTCGTAAATGATTGTTACGTTCATTGTTGGCGACTGCTCATCATATACAGCAGAGTCGGTCGATCATGTATCAATTTGTTACCAGTGAAATTGGTTTCTTACGATCATGTTTGCTCCGTGGCTGATCTACTAATTCTCAGTAATTTACTCATATTTTCGTAAATGATTGTTACGATCGTTGTTAACGACTGCTCATCATATACAGCAGAGTCGGTCGATCATGTATCAGTTTGTTACCAGTGAAATTGGTTTCTTACGATCATGTTTGCTCCGTGGCTGATCTACTAATTCTCAGTAATTTACTTACATTTTCGTAAATGATTGTTACGTTCATTGTTGGCGACTGCTCATCATATACAGCAGAGTCGGTCGATCATGTATCAATTTGTTACCAGTGACATTGGTTTCTTACGATCATGTTTGCTCCGTGGCTGATCTACTAATTATCAGTAATTTACTTACATTTTCGTAAATGTGTGTGCATCATATACATCACCATCTCTCGATCATGGATCGTTTTGTTACCAGCGAAATACATTGGTTTCTGACGATCATTGTTCACTCATTTACTGATCTTCCCAATTCTTAATTGTTGATTTGATGGTGCATCATATATGTCAGTGTCTGCCAATCATTGATCACTTTTTTTTACCAGCGAAATACATTGGGTTCTTACGATCATTTTTCATGACTGCCCATCATATATACCAGAGTCGGTCGATCATGTATCAGTTTGTTGCCAGTGAAATACATTGGTTTCTTACGAACATTTTTGCTCCGTGTCTGATCTACTGATTCTCAGTAATTTACTTACATTTTCGTAAATTATATCTTTATTTAAAAGTGCAAACTGATAAATTATCCTGACCATTTCTAACAACGTCTTATAGCCATTGAATGTCATATTTTTCTTCACGACTATAATTCTCACGTATCAATATCGAGAAAATTTTGATGCGAATGTCTTCTTCAAGTATTAACTCATTTGAGAAGCACCTTGTTAAAGTCTGTATACGTCATAATGAAGTAAGTAGGTATATATATGTAGTGCAATGATTGAAATATATAAGAAATTTCTTTTATAACTGCTTTATTAAATATAACGCACAAAAGTCATCAATTGCTTTCGCATATCGTCTGTAAACAATTCTCAATCATTCTACGTTTAATTAATGATTAATCGTTAATTTATGTGTCTGAGGACTATTGTCCCATCAGTTGCTATTTAATTACTTTACATAAATATAATTATATTTTATTTATTGCCATGTTACTAAATTAATAACCGCATAAAGACCTTGAATCGTTTTCAGAATCACGTTTTCATACATCTATTCAAATATTTCTGTGAAAAATTTCGAGTCCTATTGATGGAATATAGTAAGAATGGATGTCTGCCGAATTTTATTCGTGTAGTCGTTGGTCTTCTATATTACAACAATATTGTCACGCTGTGTTCATTACTTTTTTCGAGCGTAGAGTGACGAATAAACTCAAAATTACTTACAGCAATATTTTTGGGTAGAATTTATTTTATATTCTTCATATCTCTGCAAAAGTTTTGCATTTTATTGATGGACTATAGTAGGGGTAGCGTCTGCCGAATTAGGTTCGTGTAGTTGCCGATCTTCTATATTACACCAATATAGTCAATCTGTGCTTGTTACTTTTTTCAAAGCTCAGAGTGATGAATAAACTCAAAACTATTTGTAGAAATATATTTTTTATGTCCTACCGAAATTTTGTATCTTATTGATGGATAATAGTAGAATTCAGTAACTGCCGAATTAGGTTCGCGTAGTTGGCCGATATTCTATATTATATCAATGTAGCCGCCATGTGCTTAATCTTTCTTTCCAAGCTCATTGCAGTGAACAAACTCAAAATTATTTGTGGAGACATTTGTACCTCAGCAGATTCTTCTCTATCGCTTATATTTATGTAGGTATCTAATAATTATGGTATTGCTTATTTTTGCTTGTTTTTTTTTTTTTTTTTTTTTTTTTTTTTATTGTCATGATTCTTTGTGCATTCAGTTAAATTATATAAAAGATAATTAGAATCATGAATTAAAGTCCTAATTTATTGTACTATGTATACAATCACATACGCACGCACACATACACACACGCGCGCGCACAAACACACACACACACACGCGCAACCACACATCCCACGTAAAAAAAGAGTAATTTTATTTAATATAATTACTAACAAAACCTTATTTTCAGGCTTGCAGAACAGACATTGCAATAAGAAGGATAAAATGAAGATATAGATAAATTGAAGGAAAAGGTTTGTTCATTTGTTAAAGATTTATCTATTTTCTAAAGATAAGAGTAATAATATTTTTATTCTTTTAGATGTGGATTAGGCCTATACTTTGTTGAAAACAAATACGTAAAAGGGAATGCGAATACCCTTATGACAAACTTTAATTTAGTACTTTTTGTAGTTTTTTTTGTTAATATAAAGTAATTTGATTTTTTAAAATTTAATAATGTATTCAGCAAAGGAAGGGATACCACTCAAAAAACGCGCCTATTCTATTTACCCCATGGATGGTATGGAAAAAATAGAAAAATAGAAAAGAAACTTGAAACAAGAAATTTTGTAGGACAACAAATTAAGAATAGTGAAGATGAATGAAGTAAAAATAAAGAATATACTCATATGCTGTATCAAAATAAAGCGTATATTATAATATAAAGAAATAGCGACTGACATATGCGAAAGCATATATTATTATAACAAATGAAAAAGAAAAATTTACATGTAATGGTTTTGTATTTTTTCCCCGAAAATCACAATCAAGAGAAATTATATGAACTACATAATATTACAAATTGACAGCGAAAAGTATTACCTTTTTCATTTTATAGGGAAACCAAAATTATTTATTTAATATTTTATTAGAAAATAAATTTTTCATGAATTATATTGTAATAATATTAAAATTAGTGCAATTTAATTCTGAGTAATACAACTAAAATTAAAATAAAGTTATTTATTAAATTAGTTACGATTGATATGACTTGCTATTAATTTCCTATGTATCTTGGACCTATACAAATAAATCATTGTATACATCGAAAATAAAGCTAATAAATTAAATCAGTATAAAGACTTATAACCTTTAGAGGACAGGATAGTTGGTATATATTATCGACCCATATTTTAATTTTATATGTATGAATAAATTGAAGATATAAACTGCACCTTGAATGGGTCTGAAGTTTGCAACGTTGGAGTGCAACAAAATAACGAAATAATTGATTTTAATTTAAGGTTATACTAATTAACATTAATTTTACGTATATAGATTTAGTATTTTATGTTATAAAATAACTGTATAACAAAGGTTTGGATGATATCTCTATTGTTTAATAATTTTAATCAATTGTATGAAATCATTTCGTTGCATTCCAACGAT
This sequence comes from Torymus aiolomorphi, assembly GCA_036365515.1. NCBI lineage: Eukaryota > Metazoa > Arthropoda > Insecta > Hymenoptera > Torymidae > Torymus > Torymus aiolomorphi. The sequence goes on along the minus strand of CM070875.1, from coordinate 64,036,678 downwards.
GCAAACTTCGGACCCATCAACTTGAGATCATTTGTAATATATAAGATCTATATTCCAACCTTGAAAAGTTATGGAACAATTAAAGATTCTTTTTCATTTTACAATAAATAAATAAAAAAACTTATTAGTAATACTGATATTAAAAATTTTGTCACTTAACTTTCAAATCAAAATATAAGTACCATTATTATTCCAATAATAGTGACTTCCGGGAACGTTGTTTTTATAAAACAAAGTTGGCATCAAATAGGTACGTATTTTATTTATATTATTTATATATTTACTAGTGTTAACTACTTTGAGAAAAAATCATAGGGAAAAGTTTAGGATTTCATAAACTTACGTTAATTTAATTTCGTAATGCTTTAAAAAACGATACCATACTGTACAGGGAAACCGACCATAACCTGTCATACTTATGTTAAATGAATCGAATTGTCTAGATATGTTACGCTATTCTGAGATCTTATTCTTGATATATTTTTAAAATAACATCAAAATGAATTAAAGAGTAACTATTTAAACGTTTATTAAAATAACTGATATAAAAGTTATACCGATTAAGGCAGTATTTTAAACAACGGCATTTTTCAGGTTATGATGGATCAGCAGAAACTTATATTTGTTGAATTATGGGAAAAGGATGCTCCAATAATTACCCACTTAATTAAATCGGTTAATATTTATTAAAATAGAGTAGACTCTTTAAATAACTTTGATCGCAGAACACAATAAATGTGTAGTACTGTTAAAATCGCGATTTCCACAGCTGTGATGTTTACAAAGATGTGTTTAAAACTTAAAATTTTAGGTTCTTTTCTTCAGTTCTTTTCTACATTTTAACGTAAATGGTATTACCGTGAATTGGTATAGTCCAAACAGGGTTATTATGGCCACGTTTTGAATATTCTCTTCTGCCGTAGGGCTATAGTAGTATGCTGACACTAGCTCAATCGTTGAAACAATTTTGTTGTGTAATTTCTGGAAGAAGTCCTAGATTAATGGTTGGTGGGTAGATGCCACCCACTGTGTTTGCGTTGAATTTGCGATAGTCTTCGCATGGCCTCCAGTCTCGCATTTTTTTGTGTATTGTAGATGCAGTTGGGTTGGTCTAAGGGCTACACGAAAATTGCAGTACTTCTTTTTCCAACATGGCGTCGACCTTCGTGGGCGCTGATTCGAGCTTTTCACCCACGAGCTTGCATGGTCCTTCGGCGATCGGAAGTCATTTGTTGATGATGTGGTGTGCGACAGTTGGATCTGGCAATAGTCAATGCTTGTGAGAGGGCCTGGTGATGTCGGTTAATTTCTCCAACAAAAGAAGGCTGGGCCTAAAGGGTCGGCTGCTGGTGATCGCATTGACATTGATGGTCTGGTGATGTCGGTTAATTTCTCCAATATCTGGGTCTAAGGGGCCGGGCTGGTGATCTTATTGAAGTTGATGGTGAGGAGGATGTATTCCCGCGTCTTCTGTATTTGTCCGGATCTGTGCAGCTTTGTCGCACGGTTAACCGTGTCATCAACGTACTTATGAGTTTGGGTTTCGATTTTATTCGACTTCAGAGTTACCACGTGAAATAATGGTACAAGGGTACTCTAAAGAATGACACACTGTAAGAAAACGGAACTGGATAATATTTATTAAATAGAGTATGATTCTTTACAAAACTTTAAAGTCCATAGCACAATAAATATATAATACTGTTAAGGTCGCGACTGCCATGTAGCTGTGGCGTTAACACAGGATTGAAGTTGCTTCGACGAAAGCTCGTACGGATCCGCCTGTGAGGTGGCGTGTTATCGATCTGAGAATAAGGCGGAACTGCCACATATTGGCACGCACGCACACACACACGCACGCACGCACGCATGCACGCACACACACACGCACAGTTGGCCAGTCCAGAGAGTAGTTGCCTAATATACTATTATAAAGATGAAAATATCTAATATAGGTATGGAGATTAATTTTTACGATATTTAGCAGTCATTTTACCGCCTTTTTTATGTTAATTGTAACAATAATTTTTTTTAATTTTTTAAATATGTCATGTTTTACAGTCTGTAGTCGGTTTGCTTATACAGAAGGGTAATATTCCCATTGATAATTTTTCTTTAGCTTTTATAATTTTTTTTTTTTTATAATTTTTTTAGCTCCTAAAATTTTAGTATTTATATGTTTAAAGGCTAATGATAAAGGATATATGAAACATTAATTTAAATAAACAAATATCAAAATATATGTATGGAAAGACAACCCGATTTATGAAATCTGAATGCTAAGTGACGTTTACATTTATGATATGAATCCATTAAAATACACGACGCGCTCACGATTCGCGCCGCTTTTCCACATATATAATTTTGCCAAGATCTAAACTTTCATATATATCATCTCACGAATCGAGGTAATGATTTCGTTAACTAGCGGGCATGCAAAGTTGATCGCTTCTCGTTGGCTCTTTCCGTGGCTGGCCGTCGCTCGTCCAGAGGATGCCAGTCTTAGACTTCGCACTTACTTCTCCAAGGCGATGATTCTGGTTGTTCGTAGCTGGACTCACCGGTGCTTATATGACGCGCGTCATTGGCCACGACGTTAGTAGGTGAGCTAGGGGATTCGGGGTCACTTACCATCTGAGCTGGCGCACGGTCGGTAAGGTAGGGCGCTACCTTGTCTTCTTATTTTTGTGTTCTTTATATTTTTTTCTTTCAATATAAGTTCCTTTGAATCTTGTAATATGAAATTTATTATAATTAATAATATTCTTTGTAAACACAACCAGTGAGGCTTACCCGTAAGGTCGTACAACTGCCGTTATGTTTACTTAATTCTTTTCTAAACCAATAGGAGTATGCTTACCCGTAAGGTCGTAACAACTATGGTTTAGAAAAGTAGTTTCGAATATAATTAATTTGATAATTTTGGAATTAGTATGTTAAAATTTTTTATAAGTTTTGGAAAAAATGAATTTCGAAAATTTGATTTTGGAAAAAAAATTTGAATATTTTATTTGAGAGTTTGAATTTGTGTACAGAGTCTTTAAGCTTGTGAGGCTTGTGTCGATCTGCTGTACAGTCAGCAAAGCTTGTGAGGCTTATGTTGATCTGACTGACGAACAGTGCGTGCTCGGCGTATTTAAATGTGTTGCTCCTCCTCCTTTTTTAGCCGGAAAACTGCGGTGTCGAATCGGGTGGTTGCGTCATCTTGAGGCATCGAATCGCTGGTTGACATTTGTAACGGCGGTTGATAGTCATGTATCCTGTAGTGTTAACTGTGGCTAGTGGTGTGAGAAAACGGTGTCCAATGGTGCGGGGGTGTCATCCCTTCCAAACGTCGATTTTTGTGATAGTGGGGAAAATCCTATGTTTTAACGCAGAGAGCGGCAGAGAGCGGTCCCTTATCCCTTCTCTAGGGTATTTTCCGGCGGCTCGTATCTTCCTTAAGGAGCGAGAGAGAACGATATATGTGCGACAGAGAAAGAGAGATGAGAGAGATAAAAGATATATCCTTCTCTTTCTTTCGAGTCAAAAATGATCAATTTTCTGTTACTTGCTGAAAATTATACAATGTTGGCAGTTTATAAATTATAAAATATGTTATTCTATTACATTTTGTTCTAAAATGAAAATACAAATTTGAACGGAAGTTATCGGTCTATTACAACAGGAGTTAAACGCATTATAAATTTTATAAACTTAATTATACATTAAACAATGAAATTTCTTATGCAAACTTTATAAAAACATTAGACTATTCATTCTAGCTAATATATCAATCATATTATTAAGTTATTTTATTAAATTAATACATTTTCCTTAGATTTCCTATTATTTATTTAAAATATTTGAAATTTAATTAGTTTTCGTAAGTAACAATGTGTTAAAATACTGGTATTGTTCAGTAAAATGTTTCATCTAATGTGTATATTTCATAAAACTTGCATTAACAATGAAAATTACTTATAAATAGTCATAATAGTTAATTATTATTCAGAAAACGTACGAATTACAAATGTATTATTCAAGTTCTAAACAGGTTATCATCTAAACTTAAAGTCTAGTTAATTAATCTAGTAGAAATTGACAAATGGATTATTATTACTATAAAAACATATTATAATAATGGATTTTCTCATCTCTTAATTTTTACTTAGCATAATGCAACTTTTATCTTAAACAAAAATTATTTTTCTAATTGTAATTAATGAGATATCTAGCGTTATTAAAAAAAAAATACTCTTATGCTATAATACATTGAGTCCCAAAAGATGCTGGAAAATGCGTCTCCGCGCGGGAAGATTGAGAAAAATCTATTTTTAGACGAGCCATGTGTTTTGGGGCTGATGTAGCTGACAAACATCTTCTTTGTCTCGGTTTTTCCTATAATTAACAATCTAGATATTCTACCATGAATTGAATTATTTATCTTACTAAATAATTATGTAGCAAGATATTACAACTTGAATGAAAATGCTACGACTATTTTAATGATAGTTATTCGGAATACAAAATTTTACTAACTTAATAATCTAATTTACAATGAAATCATATATGATAAATTTATAATAACAGTCAATTATCTAAAATAAACTAAAACCTAAATGCTTTGTTATCAAAACTTGTTGATTTATATAATACAATAGCTATTATAGTAATTATTTATCGTTGGTTAATAAAGATTCTTTACATGGTTATAGGTTGCGTTTATAAAATGCATATGGTTACTCATAGAGCTATATTTTTGGGTTTTTGTTACTAGATCTTTGTATTATTAATACAAAAACAACAAAGCTGTTGATTGCAATTTAACAAAGAATATATATAATTAATATTATTTGTTTCCTAATTTCCTTACTGTTATATTTAATATCGGTTGTTGTTAAAATGATTTTATCTTTAACGGTTTGAGAGATATTGTCTAATAATGTAAAATAGTCTTTTCAGTATATAGTATAAGTCGTGTATTCAAAACTCGGAAAAAGCGCGTCCCCGCGTGGGAAAGCGTCGTATCTATATTTAGTATGGGCCATGTGTTTTACAGCCCCAAGATTACGCATCCGCTAGGGCTATCGTCTTCTTAAGGCTAATTCCACATTTTGAAGGAATATTTCCAACTCACATGTAATTGTTCAAAATCCAAAAAATGTTTGTTAAATTTGTGATATGTAATAAAACAGTTTATTTATTTATAGCAGAAGAAAAACAGAAGGTTGAATAAGTTTCATTATTTGAGTAGGAAAAATATTCTTTCATGAATGTGTCTTAAAGTAGTTATTGTAATTTTATATTTGTTTGTGATTGTGAATGGAAAACCTTATAAACTCTTATACCTCGCGTTTGGAACGGTTTGCTAGTTAGGTCAAACGTATAAAGGAAGAATTACAATTGTGATTATTGCACAAGGGTTTGTTTAACAATTCGTACTTAAATTATTATTTAAAATATATCCTTGTAGAAAATTAACCCTAATTTATAACTAACTCATTAATACAACTGAAGTATTTCTAAATAAAATTGTATTGCAGAAATATTGTAATTCAACTAAAGGTTTTATTATTATAATTTTTGTGACACATAGATATTATTTTCTTATTCGGATTGATACATGACTATGTTATATTAATAATCAATAATTAATATCTGGTGAACATTTTTACTAGAGTGAGTTACTTATTTTACATAAGAAAAAGTAATAATCTTTGGTAACAGTTTTTCTAATATAGTTTACTACACTCGTAGTCGTGGGTATAATCAGTTAATTGCATGCACTGCGTCGTTGTTTTTTTTTTGCAGCTTGGGAAAATCCCCATAGCGCAGGTCACACCCGCAACCCTTGGTGCAGCAGTGTCGATAGGTTAGTAGTAGTTCAGGGCTATGATCATGTTTCGTCGATATGTGGAAAAAATTTTCTTTTTTTATGAAATGACGTAGAAGGTGCCGTCACACTATACTATGCTATGTATACTATGTATACCATACTATGCTATGTATACCATACTATGGTATGCATACCATACTATACTATGTATACTATACTATACTATACTATACTATGTATACTATACTATACTATACTATACTATGTATACCATACTATGTATACCATACTATGCATACTATATCCGAATTTCCATGCTGTCAATTTGAATTTCGCGCGCTCCACTAGGCGGCGAGTGGCAGACGTCGCGCTGCCGGGACTTCCCCGCGCTGGAAGTGTAGTTCCGCGCGCTCCACTAGGCGGCAAGCGGCAGGCGTCGCGCTGCCTACTGCTGAGTCGACGCGGTGCCGGCTATAAGTTAGGCTATGCTCCAACAACCATCTACACTCACAGGTGAGGGTGGGTGGTATTTTGCTAAATAATTAATTATTATTTATTTTCATTTTTTCACTTATTTTACTTTTTCATTTTTTCACTTTTTTCACTTTTTTCACTTTTTTCACTTTTTTCATTTTTTCACTTTTTTCACTTTTTTCACTTTTTTCACTTTTTTCACTTTTTTCATTTTTTTCATTTTTTAGTGGTGGAGGCCCCAACCGCCGCCCCCACCTGTGGAGCACTCCATTAAACCATTGCTCCCCCATTTTTTCCTTTTTACTCGTCCTCAGTCAAGTCGATGATCTGCGGGTGTAAAGTATACCCGAAGCATCCTCCAGGCTCTTCGACCAGGATCGCAACCATACCGTCATCCCGGGATGGGAATTGAGGAAGAGAGAGAGAGGATGAACTGCTCGCTCCAATAACCATCTGGAAGCAGTTCATCCTCGCTCTCCTCCTCAACCTCCATCTCCTCCTCGGCGGCTGCGAACCAGGTCTGGCAGGGAATCACTTCTAAAGGTGGCATCTTGCTTGACTGAGTGACGAATGATAATTTTTTTGGTCCTCTGCTCCTTATATACCCAAACTTGCATTACATTATATGGGTTTTCACTATCAGGAGTGCACATTCTTTTAAGCAGACGAATTTCCAAGAAACTCCCCTCTCTCTTCATAGCAGACCATCAGAGAGTGCAAGCGCGCGCGAAAGTTTAAAAATTAACGTAGATATGAATTTATTAATCCATTATCGACCAATAAAGTCATATTACAAGTCCTAAAATTTTGTCCGTTTCGCCGTTTCCATCTATCCGACAGAGATATGGGCGGGAATTCAAAATTTATAGAGTAACAATTTTTTATTTTTTTAAATAGTGGGAGCCCCAAACATCGCTCCCACCTGTGAGGTACAACCACATACAATTACCTCTCCATTATTACATTTATTAATTATACATTCCACTTAACATTACGTGTAGAGGTTTACATTGACTTAAATCCACTTCATCCACGGCGTTGTCGTCGGCGCTCACGTAGAAGCTGCCAATCGATGACTCTGGTCTGCTGCTGCTGCTGTCAAGTATCCACTTTTTCAATGCGAATACGTTCTGAACGGCGCAGTTGCCATCTTCCAAGGTATGATATGTACACTGTATATATGGCTCTTCTCGGTTTAGCGTCTGCAGCGAAGGACAGCCCATCTTCTCGACGTTGCATATAGTTCTACAAAATTACGTTTGATAAAGTAAACAAAGATTATATATGAGGTAAGTATACTTACGTATTTAACAATATATCCTGCAACCACCTCTTCTTCTCCATCCCCTTGACGTAGACCTTCTTTGCGTCTATCAAACCATACTGTACACTCTCCACCAGCTTCGTGTACGGGATTTCGCCAGGGCTCCAGGGTATGCCATGATAGTTCAACTCCAGCCAGCGATTCGTGCTCTTGCACTCACTCGGTAGATCGTCCCAATGGTGCGGAGATTTGAAGCTGTACACCCACGGTGTAGCATCATCCTCTAGAGCAGCGATGGCCACCTCCTTGAAGACGAACTCGTTGTCAGCGGCCTTGAAGCCCTGCACGTCCACCACGTACTCCATGACGAATGAGCTTCTCGACTCGATACGCCGCTTATATACCCTCGCGGATCTTCCCCCACCGCTCTGCAGCGAGCGCTCTGTACAGAGCGCTCTACCCCCACCACCGTGCTCCCTACCAAGCCCCCATGGAGCTCGCTGATTGGCTGACCTGCATAGAATTCTTGGAAAAACGGTTTCGACAGGTTGAGACCTGCACAGAGCTCTCTGATTGGCTGACGCATCTTCAAACCTTCACAGAATTCTTGGAAAAACGGTTTGAACAGGTTGAGACGTGCACGGAGCTCTCTGATTGGCTGACGCAATTTCAAACATCCAATAGAATTCTTGGGAAAATGGCATGGAGCTCTCTGATTGGTCGAACACCACGATCCGAAATATAAAAGGGGAGGTACGAAATTTAGAGAAGTTTCTTCACGTCTCAGCTTATTACATACGAACCCTACGGTATTTCTACCTTACTGACAGAGCTGATTATCTCCATCGGTAATTGTAATACATTAACTTTTACATACAATGAATGCATTATATACTATGTGAACTACGTATACTGTATATGCTGTATATACTATGTATACTACATATACTATGTATAATGCATATACTATATGTACTACATATGCTGTGTATGCTGTATATACTATGTATACTACATATACTATACATACTAGCACTCTCCACCACCGCGCGCGAGCGCTCTCTCCACCATGCTATCATTACCAACGATTGATAAGGTAGAAATCTAATTTAGCGACAGAGTGGGAAATACAAAATGGCGGGTAATTTGAAAGAGCGGGAAATTTAAGAAGCTGGACAAAATTTTCACCATTCCGGCGGGAATTCGTGGAGCATCGAACGGTAAATTTTTTTTAATGATAAGAGCCCCAACCATCACCTGTGAGGTACATTACCTCTCCATCATTTATTAATAGAGTTTATTCATAATCCATATGTATGTATTTGAAGTAAAAATTTTTCATCAGCTTGACGTTGTGAAGTGCACACGCAGCTTTGTATGCTCCATTGTGATTGGTGCAAACAGTCACCGCCTTTTTAGGCTCGTCAAAGCCTGGATAACCGTACTCGATGACGTCGATAGCGTGTGCTTTGAAGCGTCTTAACCACTCTCTCCTGACTTCACCATGGACAAATACCTTCGTTGCATCATACAGACTATCTCGAATGATTTTCTCCACGTCAGTGTAGAGAATGTCTCCAGATTTCCAGGCAAGACCGTGATAGCAATGCTCCAACCATGTATTCTCGCGTCGGTACTTGTCCGTGAATCGACGCCATGGATACGGCTCTCGAAACATGAGCACCAGAGGTTCTGATTTGTCGTCTAGAGGAAGTATGGCGAGTTCCTTGAGAATGAAATCGTTCACTGGTTGGTTGAAGCCCTGCATGTCTACGACGTACTCCATTATGTATGATCGCGCTGTATGCTACTTCAACCAATCAGAAGGCTTTCCGCAGGTTGTGACCTGATGATTGATTATTGGAAAGTTTAATCCATTATTATGTGCTGAAAACCTCAGCAGGCTGATATAACCGAAGCCTCGCCTAACCGCTTGCGAGAGTACTTTCATATTAAAGCAACCTAGCGGTCAGCTGAGCAACTACTACGCTGGCTTTTCCAGACATCTATGTATGCTAACCTAAAAAAAATTTGTATTTTTTAAATGGTGAGAGCCCCAACGATCGTTCCCACCTGTGAGGTGCAACCACATACAATTACCTCCCAATCAATCAACATTCCCTTACCATTTAATATATGAGCCTTGCCTCACGAAGTTCATTAATAATAAAATAGATTTCTGCAGAGTTATTTACCATATTTTGCTCAACAATGAGTACTCGAAGACGGTCAACTAATTTGTTAGGGTCATCCCAGACATTGAATTCATATGCAGTTGCAATATTTTCTTGCAATGATGAAACAACTTCTTCCTCTTCCTCCTCATCATCACTAGGCCACAGTCTTTTTTTCCATTTACATTTCCAATTAATCAAGTCCTTATTTTTTATTTTACATTTGTCATGTTTTTCTTTCCAAAGTTTTCTCGATGAATTTTTATTGGTTGAGAAATCAGATGCATCTTTATTAGAATGATAAGCTTTGTAATAATTATTCACGTTATTGGCAGTTTCCACTAGAGAATGAGAGTCAATTTGAGAATTTTCTTGATTGACAGTTGTGAGATTTAGAGGATTGACCTTCAATTTGGCTACCACTGCAGATTCTTTTCGCTCGGTAGTCTTATATTTCTCTCCCATTACATTACTAGCATTTTTAACTTCAGAAAGGGCATCTTTCGATCCTGGAAATACTCTTGACGATTGTTCGAACATTGGTGATATAAAATTATAAAATTTTTTACTTTTTAGTTTCCGAATTGACTCATTTGCGCAGTGCAGCTTTTTATGAGCACATGAACTTACTATGATCATTCTATAATTTTCCAAATCAGCTGAATTAATGCGATTTCCATCAGGATTTTTTCTAAACAGCAACTGTCATAAGCCCTCAGTCAGTTGGAAAGTTGCACCGCATACTTTCACGATGTTACCTTCAAACTCTATTGGCGAATTACCAATCATAAGAATATTTGCTTTTTTGTAAACACCGTATACATTATCAAGATACCTCTTTGAATTACGTTTGAGCTTGGATAAGTATTTCTTGACAAGTGAAACCATTTTCTTATCAGCGTCAACAGCACTGGTATATGGAACACTATCAATACTATCTAAATCTGCCGTCATCTTTAAATAAGAGACATCATTTCTCACATTATCGAAAGAATTGTCGATGATGCTCTTTAAAGACATAGATTTTTGCTTGATAGCATCTCTGAATATACGAAGATTATCCGCTTCTCGCTGAGGATATGCCATGTTTATGCTTTCAGAGTTCAGTTCGAACTAAACATACATTAAAGCTGCAGCTGTTATTTATAGTCAAATCCATTCGCGGCACACATAAGACAAAATCTGAGGTGTTTATGTATCAACACTTCAGCTGAACTCTGACTAATGATAATTTTATTTTATTTTACAATATATATATATATATATATATTGCTACTGGTTTGATATGGGGTTGGTAGTCCATCTGAATCAACAGGCAACCAGCACCTTTTAACATGCTCGCTTTCGGAAACAATACTTATGATAAAGCAAAACTTTAGTGCCAAACCTTTCGCGTTTGGAGAAAAGGTGTCACTCCTATGACACATTTTGCGAAAGCGCGCTACTCCTCATATGCAAAAGTATCACTCCTGTGACACATTTTAGAAAAAAGTGTTACTCCTTCTATGAAAAAGTATCACTCCTCCAATGGAAAAGTGTCACTTCTATGACACATTCTATGAAAAAGTATTACTCTCCCTATGAAAAGGTGTCACTCCTATGATGCATTCTATTAAAAAGTGTCACTTCTCCTATGAAAAAGTGTTACTCCTATGAAAAAGTGTCACTCCTCCTATGGAAAAGTGTCACTCCTATGACACATTCTACGAAAAAGTGTCACTCCTATGACACATTTTGCGAAAAGCGCTACTCCTCCTATGGAAAAGTGTCACTCCTATAACACATTCTACGAAAAAGCGTTACTCCTATGACACATTTTAGGAAAAAGTTTTACTCCTATGACACATTTTAGGAAAAAGTGTTACTCTTCTTATGAAAAAGTGTTACTCCTAACACAGATTTTAGGAAAAAGCGTTACTCCTATGACACATTTTAGGAAAAAGTGTTACTACTATGATGCCTCCTATGAAAAAGTGTCACTCCTCCTACGAAAAAGTGTCACACCTATCACGCATTCTATGAAAACGTGTCACTCCTATGACACATTCTTTGAAAAAGTGTTACTCCTCCTTTGTAAAGTTGTCACTCCTCATATGAAAAAGTGTCACTCCCCCTACGAAAAAGTGTCACTCCTCCTATGAAAAAGTGTTACTCCTCCTATGAAAAAGTGTCACTCCTCCTATGGAAAAGTGTCACTCCTATGACATATTCTACGAAAAAGTGTCACTCCTATGACACATTTTGCGAAAAGCGCTACTCCTCCTATGAAAAAGTGTTGCTTCTTCTATGAAAAAGTGTCACTCCTCCTGCGAAAAAGTGTTACATCTCCTATGAAACGCGCTACACTCCCTATGAAAAGGTGTCACTCCTATTACGCATTCTATAGAAAAGTGTTACTCCTCCTATGAAAAAGTGTCACTCCTCCTATTCATAAGCTTATCAACAGAGCGGAATACTGCGTAGGCCATTAACCCAGCCGATAGAGCGCTGTCGGCAGGGTGGTCCAACAGTCGATAACCCAACCAGCAGAGCAGTCTACCTTGTCAAAAGTCGATAACCCAAGTCTACCCTACATAGGAGTGACACTTTTTCGTAGGATGTGTCATAGGAGTGACACTTTTCCATAGGAGGAGTGATACTTTTTCATAGGAGTAACACTTTTTCATAGGAAGAGTGACACTTTTTCGTAAAATGCATCATAGGAGTAACACTTTTTCCTAAAATGTGTCATAGGAGTGACACTTTTTCGTAGGGGGAGTGACACTTTTTCATAGGAGGAGTGACAACTTTTCAAAGGAGGAGTAACAGTTTTTCAAAGAATATGTCATAGGAGTGACACTTTTTCATAGGAGGAGTAGCACTTTTCGCAAAATGTGTCATAGGAGTGACACTATTTCATAGGAGGAGTGACAACTTTTCAAAGGAAGAGTAACACTTTCTCATAGGAAGAGTAACACTTTTTCGTAGGAGGAGTAACACTTTTCCATAGGAGGAGTGACACTTTTTCATAGGAGGAGTAACACTTTTCTATAGAATGCGTAATAGGAGTGACACCTTTTCATAGGGAGTGTAGCGCGTTTCATAGGAGATGTAACACTTTTTCGTAGGAGGAGTGACACTTTTTCATAGAAGAAGCAACACTTTTTCATAGGAGGAGTAGCGCTTTTCGCAAAATGTGTCATAGGAGTGACACTTTTTCGTAGAATATGTCATAGGAGTGACACTTTTCCATAGGAGGAGTGACACTTTTTCATAGGAGGAGTAACACTTTTTCATAGGAGGAGTGACACTTTTTCGTAGGGGGAGTGACACTTTTTCATATGAGGAGTGACAACTTTTCAAAGGAGGAGTAACACTTTTTCAAAGAATGTGTCATAGGAGTGACACGTTTTCATAGAATGCGTGATAGGTGTGACACTTTTTCGTAGGAGGAGTGACACTTTTTCATAGGAGGCATCATAGTAGTAACACTTTTTCCTAAAATGTGTCTTAGGAGTAACGCTTTTTCCTAAAATCTGTGTTAGGAGTAACACTTTTTCATAAGAAGAGTAACACTTTTTCCTAAAATGTGTCATAGGAGTAAAACTTTTTCCTAAAATGTGTCATAGGAGTAACGCTTTTTCGTAGAATGTGTTATAGGAGTGACACTTTTCCATAGGAGGAGTAGCGCTTTTCGCAAAATGTGTCATAGGAGTGACACTTTTTCGTAGAATGTGTCATAGGAGTGACACTTTTCCATAGGAGGAGTGACACTTTTTCATAGGAGTAACACTTTTTCATAGGAGAAGTGACACTTTTTAATAGAATGCATCATAGGAGTGACACCTTTTCATAGGGAGAGTAATACTTTTTCATAGAATGTGTCATAGAAGTGACACTTTTCCATTGGAGGAGTGATACTTTTTCATAGAAGGAGTAACACTTTTTTCTAAAATGTGTCACAGGAGTGATACTTTTGCATATGAGGAGTAGCGCTTTTCGCAAAATGTGTCATAGGAGTGACACCTTTTCTCCAAACGCGAAAGGTTTGGCACTAAAGTTTTGCTTTATCATAAGTATTGTTTCCGAAAGCGAGCATGTTAAAAGGTGCTGGTTGCCTGTTGATTCAGATGGACTACCAACCCCATATCAAACCAGTAGCAATATATATATATATATATATATTGTAAAATAAAATAAAATTATCATTAGTCAGAGTTCAGCTGAAGTGTTGATACATAAACACCTCAGATTTTGTCTTATGTGTGCCGCGAATGGATTTGACTATAAATAACAGCTGCAGCTTTAATGTATGTTTAGTTCGAACTGAACTCTGAAAGCATAAACATGGCATATCCTCAGCGAGAAGCGGATAATCTTCGTATATTCAGAGATGCTATCAAGCAAAAATCTATGTCTTTGAAGAGCATCATCGACAATTCTTTCGATAATGTGAGAAATGATGTCTCTTATTTAAAGATGACGGCAGATTTAGATAGTATTGATAGTGTTCCATATACCAGTGCTGTTGACGCTGATAAGAAAATGGTTTCACTTGTCAAGAAATACTTATCCAAGCTCAAACGTAATTCAAAGAGGTATCTTGATAATGTATACGGTGTTTACAAAAAAGCAAATATTCTTATGATTGGTAATTCGCCAATAGAGTTTGAAGGTAACATCGTGAAAGTATGCGGTGCAACTTTCCAACTGACTGAGGGCTTATTACAGTTGCTGTTTAGAAAAAATCCTGATGGAAATCGCATTAATTCAGCTGATTTGGAAAATTATAGAATGATCATAGTAAGTTCATGTGCTCATAAAAAGCTGCACTGCGCAAATGAGTCAATTCGGAAACTAAAAAGTAAAAAATTTTATAAATTTATATCACCAATGTTCGAACAATCGTCAAGAGTATTTCCAGGATCGAAAGATGCCCTTTCTGAAGTTAAAAATGCTAGTAATGTAATGGGAGAGAAATATAAGACTACCGAGCGAAAAGAATCTGCAGTGGTAGCCAAATTGAAGGTCAATCCTCTAAATCTCACAACTGTCAATCAAGAAAATTCTCAAATTGACTCTCATTCTCTAGTGGAAACTGCCAATAACGTGAATAATTATTACAAAGCTTATCATTCTAATAAAGATGCATCTGATTTCTCAACCAATAAAAATTCATCGAGAAAACTTTGGAAAGAAAAACATGACAAATGTAAAATAAAAAATAAGGACTTGATTAATTGGAAATGTAAATGGAAACAAAGACTCTGGCCTAGTGATGATGAGGAGGAAGAGGAAGAAGTTGTTTCATCATTGCAAGACAATATTGCAACTGCATATGAATTCAATGTCTGGGATGACCCTAACAAATTAGTTGACCGTCTTCGAGTACTCATTGTTGAGCAAAATATGGTAAATAACTCTGCAGAAATCTATTTTATTATTAATGAACTTCGTGAGGCAAGGCTCATATATTAAATGGTAAGGGAATGTTGATTGATTGGGAGGTAATTGTATGTGGTTGTACCTCACAGGTGGGAACGATCGTTGGGGCTCTCACCATTTAAAAAATACAAATTTTTTTTAGGTTAGCATACATAGATGTCTGGAAAAGCCAGCGTAGTAGTTGCTCAGCTGACCGCTAGGTTGCTTTAATATGAAAGTACTCTCGCAAGCGGTTAGGCGAGGCTTCGGTTATATCAGCCTGCTGAGGTTTTCATCACATAATAATGGATTAAACTTTCCAATAATCAATCATCAGGTCACAACCTGCGGGAAGCCTTCTGATTGGTTGAAGTAGCATACAGCGCGATCATACATAATGGAGTACGTCGTAGACATGCAGGGCTTCAACCAACCAGTGAACGATTTCATTCTCAAGGAACTCGCCATACTTCCTCTAGACGACAAATCAGAACCTCTGGTGCTCATGTTTCGAGAGCCGTATCCATGGCGTCGACTCACGGACAAGTACCGACGCGAGAATACATGGTTGGAGCATTGCTATCACGGTCTTGCCTGGAAATCTGGAGACATTCTCTACACTGACGTGGAGAAAATCATTCGAGATAGTCTGTATGATGCAACGAAGGTATTTGTCCATGGTGAAGTCAGGAGAGAGTGGTTAAGACGCTTCAAAGTCCACGCTATCGACGTCATCGAGTACGGTTATCCAGGCTGTGACGAGCCTAACAAGGCGGTGACTGTTTGCACCAATCACAATGGAGCATACAAAGCTGCGTGTGCACTTCACAACGTCAAGCTGATGAAAAATTTTTACTTCAAATACATACATATGGATTATGAATAAACTCTATTAATAAATGATGGAGAGGTAATGTACCTCACAGGTGATGGTTGGGGCTCTTATCATTAAAAAAAATTTACCGTTCGACGCTCCACGAATTCCCGTCGGAATGGTGAAAATTTTGTCCAGCTTCTTAAATTTCCCGCTCTTTCAAATTACCCGCCATTTTGTATTTCCCACTCTGTCGCTAAATTAGATTTCTACCTTATCAATCGTTGGTAATGATAGCATGGTGGAGAGAGCGCTCGCGCGCGGTGGTGGAGAGTGCTAGTATGTATAGTATATGTAGTATACATAGCATACACAGCATACACAGCATATGTAGTTCATATAGTATATGCATTATACATAGTATATGTAGTATACATAGTATATACAGCATATACAGTATATGTAGTTCACATAGTATATAATGCATTCATTGTATGTAAAAGTTAATGTATAACAATTACCGATGGAGATAATCAGCTCTGTCAGTAAGGTAGAAATACCGTAGGGTTCGTATGTAATAAGCTGAGACGTGAAGAAACTTGTCTAAATTTCGTACCTCCCCTTTTATATTTCGGATCGTGGTGTTCGACCAATCAGAGAGCTCCATGCCATTTTCCCAAGAATTCTATTGGATGTTTGAAATTGCGTCAGCCAATCAGAGAGCTCCGTGCAGGTCTCAACCTGTTCAAACCGTTTTTCCAAGAATTCTGTGAAGGTTTGAAGATGCGTCAGCCAATCAGAGAGCTCTGTGCAGGTCTCAACCTGTCGAAACCGTTTTTCCAAAAATTCTATGCAGGTCAACCAATCAGCGAGCTCCATGGGGGCTTGGTAGGGAGCGCGGTGGTGGGGGTAGAGCGCTCTGTACAGAGCGCTCGATGCAGAGCGGTGGGGGAAGTTCCGCGAGGGTATATAAGCGGGGTATCGAGTCGAGAAGCTCATTCGTCATGGAGTACGTGGTGGACGTGCAGGGCTTCAAGGCCGCTGACAACGAGTGCGTCTTCAAGGAGGTGGCCATCGCTGCTCTAGAGGATGATGCTACACCGTGGGTGTACAGCTTCAAATCTCCGCACCGTTGGGACGATCTACCGAGTGAGTGCAAGAGCACGAATCGCTGGCTGGAGTTGAACTATCATGGCATACCCTGGAGCTCTGGCGAAATTCCGTACACGAAGCTGGTGGAGAGTGTACAGTATGGTTTGATAGACGCAAAGAAGGTGTACGTCAAGGGGATGGAGAAGAAGAGGTGGTTGCAGGATATATTGTTAAATACGTAAGTATACTTACCTCATATATAATCTTTGTTTACTTTATCAAACGTAATTTTGTAGAATTATATGCAACGTCGAGGAGATGGGCTGTCCTTCGCTGCAGACGCTAAACCGAGAGGAGCCATATATACAGTGTACATATCATACCTTGGAAGATGGCAACTGCGCCGTTCAGAACGTATTCGCATTGAAAAAGTGGATACTTGACAGCAGCAGCAGCAGACCAGAGTCATCGATTGGCAGCTTCTACGTGAGCGCCGACGACAACGCCGTGGATGAAGTGGATTTAAGTCAATGTAAACCTCTACACGTAATGTTAAGTGGAATGTATAATTAATAAATGTAATAATGGAGAGGTAATTGTATGTGGTTGTACCTCACAGGTGGGAGCGATGGTTGGGGCTCCCACTATTTAAAAAAATAAAAATTGTTACTCTATAAATTTTGAATTCCCGCCCATATCTCTGTCGGATAGATGGAAACGGCGAAACGGACAAAATTTTAGGACTTGTAATATGACTTTATTGGTCGATAATGGATTAATAAATTCATATCTACGTTAATTTTTAAACTTTCGCGCGCGCTTGCACTCTCTGATGGTCTGCCATGAAGAGAGAGGGGAGTTTCTTGGAAATTCGTCGGCTTAAAAGAATGTGCACTCCTGATAGTGAAAACCCATATAATGTAATGCAAGTTTGGGTATATAAGGAGCAGAGGACCAAAAAAATTATCATTCGTCACTCAGTCAAGCAAGATACCACCTTTAGAAGTGATTCCCTGCCAGACCTGGTTCGCAGCCGCCGAGGAGGAGATGGAGGTTGAGGAGGAGAGCGAGGATGAACTGCTTCCAGATGGTTATTGGAGCGAGCAGTTCATCCTCTCTCTCTTCCTCAATTCCCATCCCGAGGATGACGGTATGGTTGCGATCCTGGTCGAAGAGCCTGGAGGATGCTTCGGGTATACTTTACACCCGCAGATCATCGACTTGACTGAGGACGAGTAAAAAGGAAAAAATGGGGGAGCAATGGTTTAATGGAGTGCTCCACAGGTGGGGGTGGCGGTTGGGGCCCCCACCACTAAAAAAATGAAAAAAATGAAAAAAGTGAAAAAAGTGAAAAAAGTGAAAAAAGTGAAAAAATGAAAAAAGTGAAAGAAGTGAAAAAATGAAAATAAATAATAATTAATTATTTAGCAAAATACCACCCACCCTCACCTGTGAGTGTAGATGGTTGATGGAGCATAGCCTAACTTATAGCCGGCACCGCGTCGACTCAGCAGTAGGCAGCGCGACGCCTGCCGCTTGCCGCCTAGTGGAGCGCGCGGAACTACACTTCCAGCGCGGGGAAGTCCCGGCAGCGTGACGTCTGCCACTCGCCGCCTAGTGGAGCGCGCGAAATTCAAATTGACAGCATGGAAATTCGGATATAGTATGCATAGTATAGTATACATAGTATAGTATACATAGTATAGTATAGTATAGTATACATAGTATAGTATGGTATGCATAGCATAGTATGGTATACATAGCATAGTATGGTATACATAGTATACATAGCATAGTATAGTATAGTATAGTATAGTATACATAGTATAGTATGGCATGCATAGCATAGTATGGTATACATAGCATAGTATGGTATACATAGCATAGTATAGTATAGTATAGTATACATAGTATAGTATGGTATGCATAGCATAGTATGGTATACATAGCATAGTATGGTATACATAGTATACCTAGCATAGTATAGTATTTGGGTTATCAACTGCCGGTAAGATAGAGCGGGTTGCTCTACCGGTAAGATGAAGTTGGGTTATGTCTGCTGAGCGTTGGGTTATTGCTCTCCCTGCAATACCGACAGAGTTGCCCTTACGGCAAGGTAGCGCTCTACATTACCATCCACCGGCAAGGTAGCGATCTACCTTACCGACCGAGATTACCACCCACCGTCAATGTAGCGCCCTACCTTACCGACCGAGCGCCAGCTCAGATGGTAAGTGACCCCGAACCCCCCTAGCTCACCTACTGACGTTGAGTCTTCTTCGCTTACGATGCAAGCGTCTGTAGATCACGCAGCGGATAAGACATTCGAGCAGTGAGAACTATGTGCGTCTTGGAGTGTATAGTAGCAGCGGACGAGGTGCTCGATGCGACGAGCGGCTAGGAAAAGAGAGCGACCGTACTTTACTCGCTGGTTTTATACATCGTGGAAAGAGCGCTATTAATAATAGCGGCTCCGACGACCTGAGGACTAATAAATAGCCTTGCATGCTACAGACTCCTATGCTTTTGGTGCTTGCATGCGAACTTTAAAAGCACTACGTTGCAAGCTGATCATTTTCTTAATGTATTTATTTATATACGTGAACATAATTACCTGTAAGAAGTAAGCAGTTACATTTCCAAATGAGACGTAACAAAAAATTTAAATAATTAAAATATGTATTCAGACGTAGGTTTTACAAATGTCAAAAATATGTAAAAGAATATTTTTGAAATGTTTGCTGTTACTTTTTCAGCTATATTTTTCAAGTTAATGAAAAGTTGTAAAGATGGTTTGAACAATATTTAAAAGAAGAAAAAAAATTGGTTTACTCCAGTAGATTGGGAACGAAATTCCTAACGTGTGTTGTCCGAAAAAAAATCGTTGGCGAACGCCTATTAATCTGAGCACAGATTATAATCAACGTCGAGCAATTAAATCTTTTCTTAGTTATTTTAATTCTAGTGGCTTGAGAAAATAAAACCACATTAGTAGTCTAAATACCGCGGATGAAATAATAGAATATATTTTTTTTCAACACGTGCATGAAAAAGGTGCTTCTCTTGTATAGAAAAGAGAATGGAAAATTGAGCATTTCGAGTGTCAAGCAAGACCTCCCGTCACGGCGGGAGGAAGAGAACTTGTTAGTCTCCCGTTATGACGACTCGATATACCCGATCTCGTATCCACTTTTCATGCAAAAAATGTCCTATTCCTGGTACTTATTAAAAAAGTACTATGTGTTACAAGGGAGCAATTGACTTTTTCAGCTCGGATGATGATTTTGAGCACTCATGTATCACTCGTGCCCAATCATCATCCTCGCTAGAAAAAGTCACTTTCCTCCCTAATTGCACAATGTACTGTATTGTTCCTGTCAGCGATCTACAATCTCTAAGGTTTGATCTGAGCTTACATTGATTAAAAAGTTCTTTAAGCGCGTATGCGCAGATCATTTTACTCTGTACACGCAGCAACAATAGAAGCGTTGGTAAGAATTCCCCGTCCCTCTTCTTCGATTCGTGTGATTATGGTCCGAGATACTTCACATTAGTCGATGGAATGGTCCCTGTCTTCTTTCGCTCATATGGACAAAGAGAAGATCCTTGCACGGGGATTTTTGTCCTGCACCTTACGATTTGCAGTCTAGTATCGAAATGTACTATTAATGTTGATGTGAGCTAGCCGTAGTGGTGAGCATGCGAGACAAATATTTCTTATATTATTAAAAAAATATACGAATACAGAATTGCAATAAAATTAAGGTGCGGTATGTAGAGCATTAAGCACGAGTAAAAAAAGGGAGAGAAAACAATAATAAAACGTAATTAAAAAAAAGAAATGTTAATAATAAAAGAATAGTAAAAAAAATAGCTTAATGCGTGTTCTCTTCCCCACGCTAGATTCTCAGCTCAAGGTAGAAGCTCAGGAGCCCTTTTTCCCTGCGGCCATTATGCCACCCCTTTGTGCACGCAGCAGAATGTGTCCGCACTGAGCGAGGAACGGGAGAGGCTTTTTATGCCGTTGGGCGAGTTAGGCACCTCCAGGCATGGAGAGCTCCTCTCGGTGGAGAAATCTGGCTCGACTCCCGTGAGTGAAGGCGGGAGGTCCGTCTGCTTCGAGTCGCGACCAACGAGTGGGCTCCGAAATTTCGGCTTGCTCACCTCCCCGCAACTCACAAAAAGTTGTGCTAGACTACTTTTCGTATTTCAACAATTTGAAAAAAAAATCATGATTGTTGCGGACGTCAACGTATTTCTTAATTAATTAAGCAATACTTTTATAAATATATAGTACTATAAATAATATAAACTATTATTGTATCTTCACATGCCCTCATTTTCGTATTTTTACCTTTAGCAAACTGATTTTCGGAATTTTTACCTTTAGTAAAATGAATTTTCGGAATTATTACCTTTAGTAAAACGGATTTTCGGAATTTTTACCTTTAGTAAAACGGATTTTCGGAATTTTTACCTTTAATAAAACGGATTTTCGGAATTTTTACCTTTAGTATAACAGATTTTCGAAATTTTTACCTGTAGTAAAACGTATTTTCGGAATTTTTACCTTTAGTGAATTTTTCGTCTCTAAATCTTCAATTTCGGAATTTCTTACAAGTGATAAAAAAATATTGGGGATTTTTAACGTTCTATAATTTTACTTTCGTAATTTTCACAGTTCGTTAAAAAAATTTTCTAAACATTTAACTGTCGAGAAAATTACTTTTCGGGATTTTTACTAATAGACAAAAATTCATTTCTGAAAATTTACTTTTCGGCAAAATTACTTATCGGGATTATCCACTTCTGGATTTTTAACTCTCGGAATTTTTAACTACACCCTTTTTCTCTTCCAGCAGATGGTGTGGGCTATTCTTCTAAACAGACTGATGTTCTTGAAGTAGCACCAACCTGGACCGGCCAGCCCTATTTTGTTGCCCCTGCTGTTCCAGCAGTTGATTTAAAAGTGTCAGTGCTTCAGAATGTGAGAGAATAGGTAATAAGGGAATAGGGAACAATTTTAAAAGTGCAGTGTGTGTGTTGGGCTTGGTCTACATATTTTGAAGAATTTTCTTATAGTAAGATTAAATTGATATTATTTTATTTGATTTCAGTTCTGAATTTTATCTTTAAGCTGGACCTATATATAGTGGCTTTAGCGTCCAAAATCAGTTGAAAACTAAATTATCCTAAACAGATTAGCGTCCATGAAGTAGCGCCAACTTGTACTGGCCAGCCTTATACTCTGCTGGTTCTGCATCTCTAGCAGTAATTCAAGAATGCCAGTGTCCTAGGGTGTGAGGGGATAGGTAACAACAGATTCAAGGAAAACTTAAAAAGTGTAGTGTGTATTTTTAAAATCGATGGGGGCAGGTAGAGTTTGTTCATTATCTTAGTTTGACTCTTTAAGTTCTAACTTTCACAAGGGTATAAGAACTTGCCTCAGGGGGTTTGATGTATTAAAATTCATCATTATTTATTTCACAGACTTCCCAGCGAGACTTAACTAATTAATGGTTTTCTACCACACTATAAGACAGCTAGTACATTACATTCTTTGTATTCGTAATTAGCCATGTTACAAAATCTATATTAAAACATACATTATATATTTTGCTTTGTAAATATAATATTACTTCAATATGTACATGGAGAGAAATTGTTTAGTAAATTTTACAAGATATTGTAATTCTTTCACAGACTCCCCACATTGGCATATTTTTATAATTATATGATCTTTGGAATGTTTTATTGATTTTTCCGCTATTATTTATAGCTATTGTATTTAATATTTATGTGTTAAATCAAATTTTGTTAAATAATAAGTGAAAATTGATTATATTAAGGTGTATTAAAGCGTTTAAAATTGTTTTTGAAGGTTTAGATCATCAGGAATTGATGGTACATGAAAATGTTAAATGGAAAAAAGTTTTGTTTCAATATTATTTATAAATTTTGTATTTAATATTTTTGTGTAAAGCCAAATCTTTCAGCAATAAGCGAAAATCGACTATTTCAAGTGCATTTAGACATTACAAAATCGTTTTTATGGATCTAACTCGTCAAGAATTGATAGTACATGAACATTTTAAATGGAAAAAAGATTCGTTTCAATGTTTTCTATACCTTTTGCATATTAAATCAAATAAAATATTTTTGTATTATTGTATTAAATCAAATCTTGTTACGTTATAACCGAAAATCAACCATTTTATACATGTTTAGGCGTTAAAAATCGTTTTTTTCGATTTAACTCGTCAGGAATTGACTGTACAAAAAAAATGTTTCATAGGAAAAAGTTATGTTTTAATATTATCTACAATTTTTACATTTAACATTTTTGTATAAAATCAAATCCTGTCAAGTTATAGCTGGAAATCGTCATTTTTTGACCTTTTCTGCCGTTTTTCGCACTTCTCTTGGCAAATATTGCTCGTCCAAAAAAGTGTCCAACAGAAAAAAGTTGTATTTTAATTAGTTTTAGCAGATAGGCCTGTAGATATTAGCTTAAAATTTATGTTTCTTTATATTAAAATGTTTCTTTGTGCTCGCATTTTTTCAATTTTTCATCGATCTATCTCAATTTAGAACCAGCACTTAGGCATAATTAGAGGAGTATTTTCCCGCAATCCCGATGGAATCGTTTGAAAATTCGTTGAGATAATGAGGAAACTTGATTACATACGAGCATACAGATGTACATACATCACAGAAAACGCTTAAAACGCGCTCACTCTGAGTGGAAAATGGTTTTTATACAATAAATTTTGAGTATTTGAATTCAAACAATTTTCGCTCTGGTGAAATTATAAGGCTCTCCCGAGCAGCGGTCGTGCCTATAAATTAAAAAAAAAAATATAGCATAATTCTCTCCGTACAAAATAAATTATTGAATTTTAAATATTCGAAGTAAAAAATTAGAAGAATCAGTAAATAAATTTTGAGGAAGCCAAGTACCAATGAATTGGCAGCGGGTTTTTTTATAATTAGACAGCAGAATCGACCGGAATAGTCGATTCACTAGCGAAACGACCAATAAAAAAAATCCACCCCACATGTTGATCTTTAATTACTGAACTATTCCAATCTTTTGTTACTTTAAAGCATATTTTTATCATTATAATTATGCAGATATGTAGTTGAAGTACAGCCTCCTCGAAGGATTGCCACCTTGCCGTGTGCCCGGTTAGTTATCTGACCTGGGCCGGTGCGGAGGCCTTACGGCAAGAGTGCGAACGATGCGTGCCCGTCCTGAGACGTCAATGGAGTATCATTGACGGATCCCCGTAAAACGGGCTCTCCACAAGCAGGTGAAAGGGTTCCCCGTAAAAAGGGCTCTCCCTCGGATGGGTATGCATGCAGCATGAATGGGACCCCCTAAAAAGGGCTCTCCCTTGGTTCTGAGTATGAAAGTGAAGTATGGCAGGAAGAAAGCGCCACTCTCCGTAAGGAACGTCCGGCGCTGGACTCCCGGGCCGGGCACGTCTCGGATCCCAGCCCTCGCACAGAGGAGTGGGGAACGAGAAAGTCTCTACGGTTCGAGCAGTAACGAAGAGCAATCCCCTGACGTGGTAAATGCGGCAGTGCCCGTCAGGAAACACTCCACACACCCACACGCAATAGACACTAGTGACACACCTATAAACCACACACACACACAATGCGAGATAGATTATGGAGGCTCTCATTTCCCCGATCTGAGTCGTCTGGCAAGGGAGATCTCTCCTCTTACTGGAGGGTACAATTTAAAAACTGGGTTGTTCGGCGCTCCCAGGCCACCAGATAGTACAGGGGCCCGGGAAGAAGTAACCGCACAACTCCTGGCTGCCCCACGAGCTGGCGCATAATCTCTTTCTGGGTAGTAGTGCCGGTTGGTGACCTGATAGGGCCATGCTATCCAGGGAGCGGGCTCTATCGAGGCCATCGGCTTGAAGGGGGGGGGGGGGGATACTGCTCCTTCGTCTTCAGATAAGGGTAATCTGAGTGTCAAAGTACTACCTGACCTCTGACACAAATACATCCGCTCTTAAAAACCACATGAAAATGGAAAAAATAGAGGAAGTAGTTTCAAAAGCGCCTACAAATGTTGAGCTCCCTAGCTCCTTCTTAGCGAATTCACAGCAGGACGTGGTTTCTACGAACCGCGACACGGCTAGCACAGGTAAAAGTGGGAACAGCACCCCGCAGGATGTGGGCCAAAAGCTCCGCGATACTGGGGGGACTGTGACCAAGAAAAAGAAAAAGAATAAAGGAAAGAAACCCTGCGGGGCGGAGAGACAGAGGAGGCTGTTGGCCAAACGGAAGGGAGATAGTGGATCGCTGATCCCTGCCGCTGGCTCATCGGCTCTCAGTAGATCCGCCCCAAGTGAAAAAAGTCTCTCTGGAAAGGGGCTGACGGTGTCAACCTGACCCCTGCCAAAAGGAACCGCGACTCGGACAGCTCCACCCCAAGAGAGATCAAGAAAAGATCAACTGAGGCAGGGCGTCCGACCTATAGTGAATCGGTCGCCACTCCCCTTAGGATAGCGGTTATTCCGCAATCCTACCCGGGGGACCGCCTCAGCGAAGAGCAAGGCAAGCTGGTGCTAGCGTCTGTGGAAAACGCTATGGACGAGGCACCAGAGGACAGCTACTTCCCGTCCTTCTTGAACAACTGGTTCTGGAGGGGAGCACGTGTGTTCCACTGCAGAACGCAGGAGGACGCGAAGTGGCTGAAGGATAAAGTAGGAGGCTGTGTACCCTGGGCGGGTGCTAGCCTTAAGGCGGTAGAGATGGGGGACCTCCCAAAGCTGTCCAGGGTCACAATATATGTCCCTGGCAAGCACGATACAGGGTCGGTTCTGAAAAGGCTGTCCCGACAGAACTCAGGCCTGAAGGTGGATACCTGGCAGGTCAAGGGCTCCAGGGAGGTCCCCGCAAAGAAAAGCGACTTAGGAGTAGAAACGGCGGTGCGCGTTACCATGGAACCAACGGAGGTCGAAGCGCTAAAACGCATCGACTTCCTACCATACTGTGGTGGCTTCAGAGCGTACTGCCTGGTATGGAAGGATAAAGAAGAAGTAAAGGACGGGGGTACCACCGACAACATGGAAGTGGACACCCCTGCCTCCGACAAGGAAGAAATGCAGGACAGGGACGGCGGACCTTCCGATAACAAAGAAAGGCCCACGACCTCCAAGGAGGATAACCTAACGGATCTATGACAAGATGGCAGCTCCTAAGGTAATCTTCACGCAAATAAACTTTCATCACTGCAAAAGCGCCTCGGCGGTACTAGCTAGACGCATGGCAAGGATGCACACATGCATATCGCTCGTCCAAGAGCCTTGGTTATATAAAACAAAGATTACTGGCCTGAGAGGGTGCGGTCAGCTGGTATGCAGGAAGGTGGACAACTCTAGAGCCTGCCTCTTGGTTAAGGGCCTAAGAGTGGAAGCCATACCCAAGTACTGCTTACGCGACCTAGCGACGACTAAGTTTTGGTACAAAGACGATAAAGGCGGCATGCGGGAAGTGGTTGTCCCATCAGCCTACTTCCCCTACGAATCGAACCTCTGCCCTACGGCGGAGGTCATAGAACTAATTAAATTCTGTGCGGATAAGGGGTGGAATCTGTTGTTGGGGTGCAATGCTAACGCACACCATCTGGCGTGGGGCAGCTCGGACACGAACAACAGGGGAGAGAAGCTCCTGCAGTTCCTCTCCACCACCAACCTTGAGTTCCTGAACAGAGGCTGTAAGCCTACTTTCCAAAATCATAATAGGGAGGAACGAATAATTCTGCAATACGCAGTTTCCCTGCGCCTGAAAAAGGCTATATCAGGCCATTTGTAGCTACCGACGAAATAATGCTCGATTCTAAGAAATTTTTTTATTAAAAAAAATTTTTAGAATATTTTGTATGATCTAACACGTATTGAACGATCTTCTTTGAGGTTATGTTCCAAAAACATGGTAAAAACACGAAAAAAATGTTTATAATTTAATTTTAGAGCATTATCTGATGCAAAATGGTAGTTCTGACAGTAGGATATAAAGATATCGTAAGAAATTGAAAAAAAAATTGTTTATAAACGCTAATTATTTAGCTATTGGTTTTGAGGTTATGTGCCAAAAACATGGGAAAAATGCTTAAAAAATCGGTTTTCTCGAATTTTGACTATGCTCCGGCTCGAAAAAAATACACAAAAAATCATTATATATAAGATAGCCAAAAATTACCTACATAACCTAAGACATCATTGAAAAATTAAAAAATTTTTCCTGAGCTCAATTTTTATTTAAAAGATCTGAAAAAAATCAGGCTACTTTTTTACTCAAAAACACACGTCCGCGAATTTTTTCAGAGTTTTTGAAAGAAAAGGTCGAGCGGAAAAAAATTTTCGGAAAAACACGTTTTTTAGGTTAGGAGACTTAAATCATCACCTAGGGAGCTGAAAATTGGGCTAAAGAAGTTTTTAATAATGTACTTTCGAATGGTCAATCCCAAATAAAAATCCAGGTGAGCGCCATTTTGAGGAGTTTTTTTAAGGAACTCGATAAAATGATTACATTACTAAAATTTTTTGAAATAATATAAGCAAACGTGTATTTTTTAGGTATGATACTATTTTCTTATAGAATGTCTTGTGGGTTGCTTAAAAAAAAAAATTAGGTAGGAAATTTCTTATTTTGGGTATACACCAGCCGTCAATACTGCTTTTAGTACAGAGACTAGTTTTCAGAATTAAAATTTAAATCTCTGATATCACCTGATCCTCTAGATTTTACAACTTGAAGCTCAAAGTTGACCAAAAAGTATAAGTATAGTTCTCATCCCAACTACAATTTCCATAACAGTAGCTGATACAAAGTTTTTTCACAAAATACTCGTTCCAGTCCATTTACTATTGTATTTTGTCAAATTTGAGAAAGTTGTTAACGCATTTATGGTGTCGGAGTAAGTTCCAGCTGCAATTTCTTTACAAGCAAGCATTGCTGCTTGTTTTTTTGACAGTAGAAAATATGAGCCAGATGTGAATACTGTTTTTACAACAGCCAATTTTTTTTTCAGAATTGGAATGCAAACTCACATGATTACCTTTTGCAGTATCTGAATAGAATTGGTAACCAATTATTAATAAACATATTAACAATGACAAAAAATATTCTAGTTTCCCCTGGTGGTAAATGAGAATAAAAGCATAAACATCATAAGAAAGCTGCATAAGCCACTTGTTCGCCAGTGAGACTACTGTTACTAGCATTCTAGTCGCCAACATCACTCATTTCTTTTTCTTAACGCTGGAGTTTGTTCACTAAGTAAATTGGGTGTTTCGCTATTTTGGTATCCTGATATTTCTTTTTCATATGTATCATCAAGATGTTGTCTGTAGCTGTCGTTCTCTCTTGTCACATGTAGCATCTTTTTCTGTAGCCTATTTATAAATCTAGATAGTCTGTCACGCAAGTTATATGTAACAAGAAGCCCAGGAAACTGCAAAAATTGTGACTGCTAAAGAAAGTCCCAATAAAAAGTTTATACGCCAAAGATACCACTGGACAGCATCATGGTTTTATGTTACAAACCTAAATTATTTCATGAGATTACACGACGTTTCATTTTCATTCACATATAAACTGGTATGGATTCTTTTCATATTGATTCTGGATCCATAGATTACCTAATAATTCACTTATAATACAACTCAGTTTATTTGAATTATTCTTTTATAGTAGCTATAAGTTTTTGAAATTATGTTTGATTGAAACTACTTAAATTAATAACCGGCTATCATTACCACACTAATCTTGTAAATTAAAAACATAACCAGTTGATGAACTAAGAATTATTATTATCTGAATCTTATAGAAAAATATTTACTAAGAACTTCTCTGATAAATTACATTAACTGAGCACTTTTATTCGTTGAAATTTTCACAATAACACATCACTCTCACTTTTTTTATTATTTCAATGCTCATTTGATATAATCTTTTAATTGGTTCTTGAGTAAATATGTACAACAGCACAGCACTGATATCGATTAAATTTCTTAAAGACGACAAATGTTTTTTAAACCAAGGCTCAGACCAATATTTCGAATTAACATTATAAATTATATTGTAATATTTATGTGCCACTCATCAATATTTTCTTCTATGCAAAAGCTTATTATGAAGTTTATGAACCTCATAACACACAATTATTTATTAATACACAATTGAGCTACTCTCAACATATTTGAAATTGATTTTAAGTAAAAGCTGTAAAATTTTATTTTATTATTTTTTTATTTTATTTTTTTATTTATTTAGATAGTTGATTATAAACACTGATTTGATTTCATGGAACACACCATATACTGATACTTTATTTTATTTAACACAAAACACTGATTAGCTATCACTTTTTCACTATACAGTAATCCACTTGTATCGGGAAGATGACTATTTTAATTGGTAATTATAAACACTAATTTGATTTCATGTAACACATCATACTGGTACTTTATTTTATTTAACACAAAATCCTGATTCCGTAAATCTTCATAAAACTTCACCAGCTCTGATATGATTTTCAACTAGATAGATGTTCTATTGAAATCACAATTTTGCTTCCTCAAAGAGGAAGCTTTGTAATGGTGAAAAAAATTTTCGAAAAAAAAGTCTTCAAAAAGATGTTTTATGGTGGTATATGTGTATATTATTTGATTTTGATGATTTTTGATTTCGTGGATGTATGTATGTGTGTGTGTGTGTGTGTGTGTGTGTGTGTGTGTGTGTGTGTGTGTGTGTGTATATTTCAACTCTTAATATCTCCGAAACTAATCAACCGATTTTCGTCGGGTAAAGCTTATTCCCTTCGTCTTGCGGCAAAAGGAAAGTACCCTGATGGATTTGGGATTTTATTGATTTTCTTTTGTTTTATAACCAAAAAACGATTTTGAATTTTTAGTTTTTTTGATTTTTTCGTATCTTATAGCAATTATTACATAAAATAATAAACTTCTCTTAAAAGGTATTCAAATTACCTACATTTTCTTTTTTTAAAATTTAAAATATCTTCACTCTGTCATTTGTTATTAAGGAAAACATTTTTATATTTCAAAAATTAATATCTCAAAAACTATTATATTTATCGATTTGAAATTTTAACCAGTTATTGTAGTAATTGAAGGCTATATCTGGTTAAAATTTCAAGAGATTATCTTCATTTGTTCCTTAGAAAAAAAATTATTTTCCAAAGAACAACTTTGAATTTTTAGTTTTTACGATTTTTTCATATCTTATAGCCATCATTGAATAATATAATAAACTTTTCTTGAAAGGTATTTAAATTACCTATATTTTCCTTTTTTAAAATTTAAAATATCTTCACTCTGTCATTTGTTATTAATGAGAACTTTTCTATATTTAAAAAATTAAAATCTCAAAATATAATTTATTTATCGACTTGAAATTTTAACTAGTTATTGCACTAATTGGAGGCTATATGTGGTTAAAATTTCAAGAGATTATCTTCATTTGTTTTTTAGAAAAAAATTATTTTTGAAAAAATTTGCGTTTTCGTTGTCGCACGATAAAAAGAGCAAAAATTATCCAATCGTCCTGAAATTTGGCACAGATGTAGCCTTTATATATCTGCTGATCGAGTTCGTTGCCCAAAAAAATCGGTCCATTACGAAAAAAGATATTTGAGATTAAAAATTTTTTGTTTAAATTTTTGAATCGCATTTTTTCGGAGAATACTTGATTTATTGACTTAAAACTTTAACCACTTATGAAGCTTATATAAGACTATATTTGATTAAAATGTCAAGAGATTATCTTCATTTGTATTTTAGAAAAAAATTATTTTTGAAAAAATTTGGGTTTTCGTTGAATTTCCAATTTCGTTAATTCGTTTTTCACATTTAGTTACAGTTTATATTTCGCTGATAATTGTATAAAATTTATTGAAAAAAAATCTATACCCTTCGTGATTTCAATAAATCTTGCTTTAGTCTATATTGTATTTGTAATTAATGACCGATAATTATATTGATTTATCGACTTGAAATTTTAACTGTTACTTATTATACTTGTTGGTGGCAATATTGTGTTGCAATTTTAAGTGATTACCTACATTTATTTTCGAGAACTATCATTTTAATATTTTTATATAATGTAGTAAATTAAAATATCAAAACGTATTAATAGTGCCATTTTTAGCCCTTTCTTTTATCTCTTTTTAATCTCAATTTTTTTTAAACTTGGTGGTCTGTCAAAGCTTTTTTTAAAATAGGTACGTAATATACTATTTTGCAAGAAGAAATTCTTTAGCATTCCTTTTTATGAAAAATGTATTTTTAGAATTTCAATTTTTAATTAGGAAACTATGAATTAGTTTGAGGAAGCTAAGTGCCAAAGAATTGGCAGCGGTTTTTATTTTGAAGAACTAACTTCCGAACATAATACTTTTTTTTGTACTTTGAGTGCGATACTGTCGAAATAAACATCTTAATTGTGGCTTCCTATAACAGCTTTTGTCACATTTTGAGAACCATTTGGATCTCGTATACACATTGAAGAATCAAATTAGGATTCTTCTACGTTATTTTCTTGCAGATAACGCTTGTAGATTTCGATTTCTTCAGGCAGTTGTTTATAATATTCATTCATAACACATAATTATTGATTATACACACTTGAGCTATTCTCAAAACATTTCAAACTGATTTTAAATAGAAGAGATATGATTATAAAGACTTCATGTTATTGTAAGACAGCATACCGTTATTTTATTTTATTTATTACACAAAACACTGATTAGATGTCACTTTTTAATTAAACACTACATTATTTATTATCAATAAAATTTGCAACTAGATAGATGATATATTAAAATCACAATTTTCTTTTTTATTTTGGAGAACTAACTTCAAAACATAATACTTTTTTCATACTTTGAGTGCAATACCGTTAAAATAAACATCTTAGTTGTTGCTTCCTATAACAGCTTTTGTCACATTTTGGAAATCATTTGGATCTTGTATACACATTGAAGAATCAAATCAGGATATTTCTACGTTATTTTCTTGCAGAAGACGCTTGTAGATTTCCATTCCTTAAGGCAGTTGTTATAATATTTCTACTGCCAACAAACAGCATTAGCATGAAATATAAATTAGCCTATTAGCGTGATGAGAGAAAAATCCATAAAATGATGTTGAAAACTTGTATTTAAAGGGACTACAAAAAATGATTCAGAAAATCAACATTCACAAGCTAAAAAATAAATTGATAGAAAATATATTTTTTAATATTCGTTCTCATTTGTGTTAATTTTCTAAATATAATAATATCTTACCAGCAACTATTTTAGAAGATCGATTTTCTATTTTCTGTAGGTCATGTAGGTCTACAAAATGACTCCAAAAAAATCTTGTATAATATGTGTAAAAATAAAATATCACACAAAGTATCAATTTTTTAAAAATGATTTTAGCCATTTAACATTTAGCGGTTGAATAAATACTTATCTAACTAATAAAAGTTATTTTCCCTGTTGATTGATACACATAATTCTTCTCATAATTAGTTGACTTCTTGAGATCTTTGAAATATATTATTACTAACTCACTATATGATAACATTTGTATATAAAAATACTGACATGTTGTTATATGTAAGGTTAGGCGTCGACCAGATACGGGTGTGTATATATACTATATATATAGATATATAAGCGTAAGATAGACGACAACCGGAAGTGTCGTAAGAGCTGCAAACCGGATATCGGAAAAAGGAGAAGAAAAGTTCGGAAAGGAAACAGCACATAAAAAAATTCAGCTCTCTATATCTTTTGCACGAGATAATCTTTTTAAATAAAATCTTTTGATTTGGGTAGAGCAATGAAATAGCTTTCGATTGAGAGTAATATGTTATATAGTTTAAACTAATGCAGACGTGTATAGACGCATTCAATTTCTCGCACACCCATTTCAATGTATATGTAGCACGGGTCGCTCCTTCAGGCTGCTTCTATACTTGCCTTCGAAGCGCTCGCGCGCTCCTTGATATTAGTTTTACTGAGAATCATAGACAAGCTTTGGTAGGATAATAGTAAATTATGTAACAAGGGACTGAAGTCGCAGATTATTCCCGCGGGTGAGTTCACCCGCTTGCTACGCTCGCTCGGGCAGTGATCACCCAAGGGAATGATCGACTTTAGTCCCGTGTTACATATAGTACTTTATTCCCATCGCCACTGTGGCCATTTCATAGATTTGAAAAGTTATTTTCTATTTATGTGTTATAATTTTATTAGTTTTGACCCTATTCACCATAAACGTACAAAATTAGAATATGTTATTTTATTCCCGCTAATTTACTTTATTCCCGCATAATGCGGGAATAAGAATACTTTATTCCCGCTAAATTACTTTATTCCCGCATTATGCGAGAATAAAGTAAAAGAGTGAATCAGACGCCATTTTTGCCCCGCTTTTCAGGCTATAAAATGGCCATTATAGTAGAGATGGGAATAAAAATAATTGCTGACATAAAAATATTAAAAAAAAGGAATAAATATAATTTAGTTTGAGAAAGCTACATACCAACGGTGACAACGGGTTAAGTTTTTAAATTACTGCTACACCGTTCAGTTTAGTAAATAATGCCAACACTATTTGTAAATAATTGAAGGGCCGGATGCAATAAGGGGGTTAGCGCTCGAAAACCCGTAAAAGTATTGTCCAAGTGACTAAAATTTCAATATAGCCAAATTAATTTTTAAAAAATATCACCTTGTAGGGAATGAAAAGAAGTATTTTTACCTAGAAGGAATTTTTTTTATTCGACTTTCTTTTTAATATAAAAATTAAAAACTGAAAATTTTGTTCATCTATTTTTAATAGCTTTCAAAAACATTAATCGTCCAAACTTGGTCAAATATCATCGAAATATTTTGAAATTTGACAGGGACGTGCAGCATACTCCAGCGTTGCCTATGGGATTGATAAAAGGATGTAAATCGATAATTGTTAATAATTATTTAATTGCAAATATATTGCGATCGGTAATTACGTTTTCTTAACTTTAACGGAAAAAAGTATCGAGGGAAGTTGAAGCTAGGAAAAACTTCCAGCGAGACATTTGTTCCTTAATAGTCTAATAAGTTTCTGTCAAAGTTTCAAATTGATTTAATAATAAATGACTTAAATAGAGCGTTATTAATAAAGACGCGCGCTAGTAACGTCGGCGGCACGGCGTGAGCTAAGCCTGTGTTTACATGTTTTTGCACTGATGTATCAGGTTTATAAAAATTAACGAATTATTATGTAACGATATTATGTTTTATATAACGTAAAAACACAGTTTATAAGTCAACGCACTGTACATATAATTACATTTTGTTAGTTGTTCATTAATACCATGTTCATTAAACTATCATAAGGATACACACACACACACACACACACTCACTCACACACACACACACACACACCCACACACACACACACACGCATACACACACACACACACATACACACACACAATAACGTAATAATTCTTTAATTTTTATAAACGTGATACGCCACTGCGACAACGTGTGCGACGCAGTCTGAGCTCACGCCGCGCCGCGCCGCCGATGTTGCTAGCGCGCGTCTTTATTAATAACGCTCTATTTAAGTCATTTATTATTAAATCAATTTGAAACTTTGACAGAAACTTATTAGACTATTAAGGAACAAATGTCTCGCTGGAAGTTTTTCCTAGCTTCAACTTCCCTCGATACTTTTTTCCGTTAAAGTTAAGAAAACGTAATTACCGATCGCAATATATTTGCAATTAAATAATTATTAACAATTATCGATTTACATCCTTTTATCAATCCCATAGGCAACGCTGGAGTATGCTGCACGTCCCTGTCAAATTTCAAAATATTTCGATGATATTTGACCAAGTTTGGACGATTAATGTTTTTGAAAGCTATTAAAAATAGATGAACAAAATTTTCAGTTTTTAATTTTTATATTAAAAAGAAAGTCGAATAAAAAAAATTCCTTCTAGGTAAAAATACTTCTTTTCATTCCCTACAAGGTGATATTTTTTAAAAATTAATTTGGCTACATTGAAATTTTAGTCACTTGGACAATACTTTTACGGGTTTTCGAGCGCTAACCCCCTTATTGCATCCGGCCCTTCAATTGAGGGCCCAGAAACAGAAAGGTTGTATAAATATTTTTCGTCGATTAAGTATTGACCCATGACTGAATTTTCAAACTCGCTCTAAATTCAATTTTAAAAATACGTATGTGGTGTAGAGAATCTTTTAGCAATTTTCGAGCGTGCTCGAAACGTTGGGCAATTGGGCAATTTGGTGGTGGGGGCAGTCAAATCGTCCTTTGCTAACAAAGTTTTTTACAGGTTTTAATTAAGTTTTTATTTCAGATTCTGCGCGGGTGATTATAAACAAGGGCAATCTGACTGCCATAAATATTAATTATTTTAATTTATAAGACTGTAAGACCGATGAAAAAATTCTCATCAAATTATTATTGTAGGAAATAGCGCTTTTATTTATTTTCAATATAAGATTAACTGGGCGCGCTTTACGTTCTTTTTTTCCTAACCAAGTTACTCGCACAAACAGCACAAAGCGTTTTTTTTAGTTTATATACGATCCTTCTTTACAAAACCATTTATGTTCAAAACAAAGCTATATCAAATAATTATAAAAAAATCAAATTATTGTCAGTAAAAACTGTTGCTACCTATTTGAACGTTATTACGATTTTTGTCATATTCAGGATGGTCTGGAGAACTTAGAAACATTAGTCTGATATCTATGTTCCTCATCAAAGTTTTATTTTGTTTTATATACCTCGCAGGATTGCTCATATAATATGTATATATAAGCATCCCTACATAAATCGTCAAACAACTGGGTACAAAATTAAGATTTTGTGGGGTACACTTACCAGACCCGATTTTTTTGATTCTCTGGACCATTCTGAATATAAACCATTATAACACGTGCACCTGATGGCAAGCTATTTTGAAAAAAGTAAATTTATTTAGAAAACATACTTAAAAATGAGGCCCCTCGAAACATGAATTGTTTTGCTAGGAAGTGTCGCATATACATTACAAAAAAGAAAATAAAACTATAGATTGCGAGCTTTTATGTGCTTTATACCAACAAGGAGAGTGCTTAACCTTTGGGTCACGAATTTGTACCAAATTGGAAGATCGTGTTTTAGAGTAAAAAATATTGAACCCCTGTTTCAGGATTTATTGTCATAGATCCTTTTACTCGAGATATGTGCCATGTTATCTTAAAAATGCGTTATTTTATTAAAAAATGATGTCTCTTCTATTGTATGTAATTCTGCAAGTATTCTCGTCACGAAAATCAGCAAAAGAAATTATAAAAGTACGCGGAACTAGCTTTATTTCGAGCACTGTTTCGTCCAAAAATATCGATTTTTCAGAAAGTTGTGAGAAATCAAAGACAGCGTAAAAAAATTATTGAATATTTCCCCTTTTCAAAAAGGATTTTAAGGGTGATATTTTCAATAATTTTTTTACGATATCTTTCTGAAAAATCGATATTTTTTCGAAGGGCCTATGAGAATAAATCCTGGAACGTTCGAAAATGTCGGTTTATCACAAAGTTATAGGCTATCAAAAATTAAGTAAGAAGATAGCTTACAATACCACCAGTTAAATTAAAACTTCTTCTGCATCCTTTTATAAACTTTTTAGTCCATTTACATAACCGTAATATCTAAAAAGCTATAACTAAAGAAAGATACTCCATTTTTATAAAAAGTAGTTCATTTTAGACATACCATAGGTTGAATCTCGGAACAAAGGTCCATTGACGAAAATTCCGTAACACGTCTCTCATTAGTTGTCATAACTAAGCGCCTGCTATATTTTCAGCCTAATTCAGGATCCGCATTCTCGTTGCTCCCCTGATCAGTATCTACGAGCAGCGTTTGGCTTAGTTGGTAAGGCACTACAGTCTTTGGAAACAAACGTCGTTTAGGGGCGTGAGTTCGAATACCCATTGGTCCGAATTTTTCGGGGGAACTGTCGAAAAGGTTGTCTTCCGGAATTTTCGGTGACTAAGATTTGAAACTATTCTCCGGAATTCTGCTTGAGGTTCTCGATACGACCTGTGATAGGCTGGTGAGCTACATGCGCTGAGTGCACTAATAAACAGTCTATCACTGAGGGTCAGTACGGGACCAATCTGAAAAAATATTTTTGTAATAGTGCGCGGAAAATTCGTATTTTCCACCCATTTTCGTTTGAAAAATACGAATATCCCGCATAAACGTACTATTACAAAAAATATCGGTTGCAACCCTGGTAGAAAATTAACCATATTATGGTCAATCTATACACATTTTCAGCCATATATGACCATAATATGGTGAATTTTCTATTAAGGAACTCGTACGGTTTATCCTCGATGCGGTTTCCCGCATTTCCCTCACTTGTTGCAAAATACTATAATATTAACAGATTGTTGAATATAATATTCTACTTTTCTGGAATTATAGAATTTCTTTTAACTCGAGTTTTTTTTATGTAGGAGCTACAGATCAATCTCTGATTAAAAGGTACACCTTTTCAGAAATTATTCTCAGAACGTATTCAACATGTATTCATTTGAAATACATTTTTAAAAATTCAAAAAGAATTAAAAATCTTTTCTGGAATATAAAATGAATACAATATGAATACTCAATGAATAGATAAAAATCTTCACATTGTCTTCAAAAGGTATTTTTCATCACTCCGTGCGGAAAGTTCGACATTCGGAGGCTTAGCTCCGTGCGGAAGTTCAACTTTCGAAGGCTTAGCTCCGTGCGGAAAGTTCAACTTTCGAAGGCTTAGCTCCGTGCGGAAAGTAAGTCTATGTATGAGTCCGAAAGTTGAACTTTCCGCACGGAGCTAAGCCTCCGAAAGTCGAACTTTCCGCACGGACTGATGAAAAATAGTATACGTAACTCGTACAGAGAGTAGGCATCCCTTCACTCGTGCTTTTATCGCGCTCGCCTTCGGCTCGCGCGACAAACAGCACTCGTGGCGGGAACGCCTACTTTCCGCACTCGTTACGTAGTGTACTATTCTAATTAATCAGAAAATGTTAGTAGACTTGTCATCAGACTAGTTACCAGACTTGCGTAATTTTATTGCGGAAAGAAGAGTGCAGCACAATCGCATGCAAATAGCTGACGATAAGTGCAATTCCAACGTCGGAAATGTGCATGCATGAGTGCGTATAAAGAATCTCACCATACTCGCGTAAGTTTCTTGCTGAAACCCTGGTACAGTACACTTGCGCAAGTCTCTACATTGATTAATATATTTTTCACCATACCCTGGCTGAAAGTCTCACTTTCGCTTCCGACTCAAAAAGGCGAAAGTGGTATTCTCGGCCCGGATATGGTGAAAAATAGTTTTTTGCCTAGCGGGCCAAAGTACCACTTTCGCTCCCGGCTCGGGTGATAATTTACATGAGATCTGGGATATTCTTTAATTTTACTCCTTAGGTATGTAATATTACTAATACACTCCACGGGAGTAAAATTGTCCAGCCCACATTTCGTGTTCGGCACGGCGTTGGATGGCAATTTACACGAGATACCTATGCATGGTCCAATTTTTTTCCTCTCTAGGTATGTAATACACACGTGGATAAAGAGGGCCACCTCAGAGCACATCTTTGATAATTTCCACGTGCTCTGGACTGGCCAACTCTTTACCTTCCTAGTTGCGTTATATACTATTTCCACACAATTCCATATATTCCAACCAATATTCCAACCAATGTATTGTGCACAGAGTTATTATTTTAAATAAATAGGGAACTCATTATTAAAATTAAATAGGAAACTAACTATATGTGCGATTATGTGATAAAAATGAATTCATCAAATCACAAATCAATTCAAGTCATTTTGAAGCTCATAATTTTTACAGATAGGAGTATAGGATATGATAATTTATTACAAATAAAGTAAGTTATACAAGCCCTCATACTTGACGTTACTTGTGTATATTAACTCAAGCACAATTATGTAGACCGTTACCCTTGTAGAAACATCCCTGAGTCCTCCCTGGGTTTGACAGGATCCCGAAGCTTTTCGCACATTATCCCTTTATACGTAAAACTCACCTGAATCTGATTCGGACCCTGTACGTTAATCTGAAAGTATATTAGACAATTGATGAACACGCGTTTTCCCTGTTAGAATCTGAGTAGATATCCCTTAATATTGAAGTGACAAAATAATGGACCAGGTGGCGCTGCTATCAAACAGGGAGTTCAGACAGGGATCCAGAAAGCATTCCGCAACTTGCTGATTTTTCAAGTTGACTTGCGAGATTGTATCGAAAAACTGGATAGTATCTGACAGGAAATACTACTGAACTCCGTAACGTGTCTAACCTAATCTCTCCTCGGCATCTTTTATTTACGTTACATTTTGTATTTAATATACGAGTATTATTAATTATGGATGATAAAATTGAAGAGGAGAAAAGAAAAAATAAAAAAAGGAAAAGGAAATATAGGCGTATTAGAAATGAAGTTCAAAATGAGATTGTCGAAGCTCAAGAAAAATGTGATTGTAAGTAAAACATTTTTTTTTAATTTTGTTTATTATAATTTTCTTGTTATATTTAACTATTTATTTTAATTAAATTTATCCATTGCAGATGAAAGTAAAAAGCCCAAGTATTTAGAAAATATAAATAGAAATAATGTGAAGAATTTAAGTTATTGTGAAATCAAAAATAGTGCAAATAATATGAATGATGAAATACTGAATGATTACTCCAAAAATGAACGTGATTTAAGTTCTGGACAGTCGATGAACCCCCATTTCAGATATCTATTCCGGAAACTGAAGTACAAAATGAAAACATGGAAAATATAAATAATAATGAAATAGATCAATTAAAACAATGGGCAATTAAAAACAATATTTTGTATACATTATTAGATGAATTATTGGTTATTCTACGTAAT
The DNA here is from genome assembly GCA_036365515.1 of Torymus aiolomorphi. Classification (NCBI taxonomy): domain Eukaryota; kingdom Metazoa; phylum Arthropoda; class Insecta; order Hymenoptera; family Torymidae; genus Torymus; species Torymus aiolomorphi. Next base: position 63,996,619 of record CM070875.1, on the reverse strand, counting down.
AAATTGTTACCAGAATTGCCAAGAACCTCAAAAACCTTTTTAGGTGCAAAATATGATTATAATATAAAATCAATTAACATTGACAATGAAAAGATAGTGGAGTATGTATATTTTGGATTTAAACATTTTCTTGAAACGATAATTAATCCATTGCTCCATCAAAATAATGAAGTTAGATTGTTAATAAATGTTGACGGTATGTCAATTTTTAAATCTACAAATTTACAATTTCGGTCAATATTAGCAAATAGTACATTTCGATACTAGTGCGAGGATTTGATTTTCCCCTCGTGTGACTGTTTGCACCCGAGCGAAGCGAGGGTGAAAAGGTCACACGAGGAGAAAATCAACTTCTCACACAAATGTCGAACCGTATTTTTTGAGACGACGTGCGAGAAGTGAGATTTTTGCACGCATCGTTTAACGCAGCGTGCGAGAAATCGAACTTCTCGTACGGAGTCTCAAAAAATATTTAATGATGTTGATGTATATGAACCATTTGTAATTGGAATGTTGATCAGTGATGGTAAACCTCATGACGTAAACAAATACTTGAATGAATTTGTATCTGATATTACCAAGCTTCAAGAAGAAGGAATAGAAGTTAATGGGAAAACCTTTCAAGTCTCTCTAAGGCGTTTTATATGTGATACACCGACTCGTTCCTTTTTGAAATTTACGAAAGGTCATGGTGGTTACAGTGCATGCGAACGATGTACAGACAGAGGAGTAAGAGTGGATAATCGAATGATTTATCCTAATGTTGCTGCTGAAGAGAGGACAGACGAATCATTTCGTGCTGCAAGTGATCCAGATCATCACATAGGTATTACTCCATTACTAGACATACCAAAATTAGATATGGTTAAACATTTTGGGCTGGATTATATGCACCTGGCTTGTAATGGGAGATGTTGAAATTAATTTGGGAATTCTGGATCAATGGTAGTAGAAAAATTTGTTTACCTAAGTCTGGCATTAAAAAATTATCAAAAAGATTGAAAAACATAAAAATCTTTGTTCCTATGGAATTCCAACGGAAGCCTAGAAGTGTCAAATGTGCTAACAAATGGAAAACCACTGAATTAAGGTTCTTTTTACTGTACTGTGGTCCACTGGTTTTAAAGTATTTACTTGGTACTGATATATATAAGCATTTTTTGTTGCTTCATGTCGCTTTTAGGATTTTTTATAGCGATGTATATAAAACAAGAATTCACCAGGCAAAAATTTAAAAAAAAAATTTTTTCAAGCAGCACCTATGTTATACGGTCATTAATTTTCCATACTGAACATGCACAATTTATTACATGTGGCAGATGATGTAATCAATATGGATTGCAATTTAAGCAAAATTAGTGCTTTTCCATTTGAGAATTTCTTGGGAAAATTGAGAAAATCTGTGCGAACTCCAAATAAACCATTAGCTCAGGTATGCCGTAGATTACAAGAGAAGAATAGAATTACAAGAATTACAAGAAAGAATTTTCAGAAAAAAAGCCATTAATACCACCAGCTTTTCACATAATTACTTAAAAATAATTATATTTTAATTAAAATATTGAAAATTAAGAATTGTTTTACATTAACTTGTCAACGTCCACACAACTGTGTAATGACCAATGATGACAAAATATTATTATTAAAAAAATATTTTCCCCAACAGATGACTTTACAAACATTCAAATGTCTGGTGTTAGTTTAAATAAAAATAGGATGGTATTTAATTATCCGCTAAAATCATCGAAACTTGGCATATGCGAAGTTACGGAGAGCAAGAAAGAAATAACTATTCCTGTAAATTCAATAAAAACTAAAATAATATTTTTATCTTTGGAATTGAAGAATAATCGTAAACATTTTGTTCTTCCATTTCTGCACTAAATTGTTAAATTCTTCAAAATGTATTTTTTAAATAAAAATGTTTTGATAACAGAATAATCTGATTATTATTTATTTATAATGTTCTAAAAAATATTATACTTTGAAAAATAATTTATCATAATTCCGAAAATAAAAAAATTATTGCATATTATTATTTTATCAATATTTTTAATTTAAATAATTAAGTATTTTATATTATATTATTTAGGAATTATTTTAAATAATTTAAGAATAAACCGAGAATATTCAAAATTTATCGGAATTTATCGACTGAGCCGAATGTGAACTCTCACGCGCATGCACACAAACGCCAAAACACACCGAGTTGCGTTTGTTTTGGAAGCTTCTACATCAATGCGTGTGCATGTGCGCTTGCCGTGTATAAGGTATACCTATATATAGCGCTCTCCTATATACAAGTATACCTTATACATGGCGAGCGCACACGCACGCGCATCGATGTAGAAGCTCCCTTTCAGAAACCTTTGTATCCGTGAGGAACACAGACTTACAAGGTCGAGGTGTACGTGATTTTAGTGCCATGTGGACTGTGGTTATTATATTAGTTTTTTTTACAATTTAGTGGTTTATCTACATTACATGCGCAATAATATAGTTCGGCAACGCGTGCTTGCATTGGATTCTTGGAATTTGTTTATAACGCGTCGTAGCCTGCGTGCCAACGGTCTTGCCGTCGCTGACTCGCTGCCGCTCAGCTATAAGAGGCATTCCCTGATTTCTTTCAACAGGTTGTGGTTTTGTTTATGCTATTTGTTATAACCAGATAAATTAATTATTAAATATTTGCTATTAATATTATAGATATTTGATAAAATAGACTTACTAATTTCTTATATTGATATTATATTTCAAATATGAATAAATTTGAAGCTAAACATTGTGAGTTTAGGTTAAGTGTAAAGAGCAATATCTTTTGTCTGAAAATACTTTTAACAAGCTCTCTTAATATTCATGTACTCGTATACAAGGTACTTAGTACTCATAAAAATAAGTTATCTTTGTAAGATTGTAATAAATACAAAATTTTATTTTTTATAATAATAGAAATGGACTATTGTGCCAGCTTCTTGGATCACCTACAACATTATCAACAAGACTTGCTTGGCATGGTATTCTGAGCCACCTTATACTAAAGATGTCATTGCCTTAATTCATTTAAAGGTAAAGGCAAATTTGGGTCCGATGCCCAGTTGTCCATCGTGGCCAGTCTTGATAAAAGGAGGAGCAAGTACGTAGATGCCGTGTCTATATTATACTTATTATTTCATAAATTGATTTTTTAATTTCTTTATAAATTATTTGTTAATTTCTTTAACAGATACATATAAAAATGCAGAAGAAAGATTATCAAGGCTTAAATCGGAGGCGTATGCATTTACTACGGATTCTGGGAAAGAGGAGGAGAAAGCAATTGAACAAGTTAAATTGTTTCAAAAAGAATCGTTAGAAGACATTATACTGTGGCTAATTCAGATAGTAGTGATTGTGACGAGTCTTCATCAACAGACCCTGACAGTTCTGTTAGAAAAGCAAGGCAAAAAGGAGGAAAAAAGTCTAGTAAATATTTTATTTATTTTATTTAAATTTATACTTGTATTATATTGCTTATTTTACTTATTTTATCATGAAATAGATAATTCAAAAACAGTGAGTATGAAGCAAATTCCAGCCTTTTCAACAAAGAAAAAGACTAAAAAATTCAAAGAAAGTGAAAACTAAAATTCCTTCAAATAGAAGTAAGTTTATTTATTCAAAATCATTGACTTATGTTTAAGTACGTATAAAACTAATTTATATTTTCTCTACTTATATATTTATAGGTAAAGGTAAACTTAATAAAGAACAAGATAAACCAAATTCAAATAATTTTAGTAATAATGAAAGGCAAGTGAAAGAAGATTACGATTCTTCAAATATAAATAACAGTAATGATATTTTTACCTCTGGGTTATCACCTTTGAAACAAGACACTTTTACTGACAACAATATATGTTCGACTCAACCTAAACTTCATCATACTTCAAATGCAGATTTCATGAAAAAAAATTGAATATGAAGATATTAATTCTATTCCAGATGAATCTCTATTAGGTGAAATATTTACTTTACATAAAATTTTATGCTTGTAATTAAAATCGAATCACACATTCACGCTTGTTTAAATTTATTACAGCGTATGCAGATCAAACTATAAAGGACATGCAAGTTCATGCATTTGATGTGTTGGTAATAATAATAAATTTCCTGCTTCTCAACCCCACATTGAGAAAAAGAAAACTTGCAGTTTTGTAAATAACGAGAAAACAATCAATTTTTCTACAGGTACCCATATTACTTTTGCAATGTTTATACTATTTAGAAGCAAAAAATAAGGTTAAAATATATTTTTACAGAGGGAACAGCTTTACTTACTGTCTTAACAAAATTAAAAGTAACAGTAGAAGACATTCAAAGAAATGTAAAGCAAATAGAAGAAACTCTTAGCGAATCTGACAAGCAAGAATTACAAACAAAATTGTCAGAACTGAATCCGAGTTTACCGTTGGATCATATGTATAATTGGTATATTTTTGATAATTATTTGACCATCGACAAAGATTTACATAATTATTTTGTAAGTAAGCTGTATATATTATATCAAGTATTCATTATAATCTTATATTTTTGTATCTTGCATTTTTCTGCATTTTTCATATTTTTTTCCATGCACTTTATTAATAAATTAATGTAAGTTAATTTAATTTGTTTTAGACAACTATGGTTCAATTCAATCTTGATAAAAGGGGGAATAATAGTGTAAAAATTACCAATAACACTTTAAAAAAACTTTTTACAAAAAATCTTATTTTAAAATTCACTGCTTTAAAGAAAGTGGCCAATAAACAAATCTTCAAAGATTCAAGTTGTTATTCTATCTGCATTTATAGTGCACTCTAGTGAGGACAACTGCTCGAACGTGAGACGAGCATGCCTGTAATTCTCGTACACTTGGATAACTGATCGAACGTGAGGCAGGCCCGTGCATAAGACCCATGTAAAAAAAGGAAAAGTCGCGAAATACCCTACGCGTTAAGAATTGCTCCAACTCTCGCGTATAAGGACAACTGCTCGAATACGAAACGGGCCCAGGAGCAACATTGGATCACGAAACAGGATATCAAACACGAAGTGGTCCGAGAGCAACACTCGAACGGGAAGCGATCCTGCGCAAAACATCCATCCGCAAGGAGAACTGCTAGAACGCGAAGTAGACACACGTGTAACTCTCGTGCGTGAGGAGAACTATCTGCAGCCGAGTAGAACCTGCACGTAACACCTGGGCATAAGAAGATGTTCAAAGGCGAGGCGGGGCCGCGCGAATCACCCATGTACAGGGAGGATTGCCCGCCGCCGAGGCGAGCCCAAATGTAGATCTCGCGTACAAAGATAACTGCTCGAACACGAAGCGAGCCCAAGCGAGTCCGTGCACGGCACTATTGCATCAGGGAAGTGCTTGTGCCCGAGGATCAGCGCTCGCGCATGAGGAGAATAGAATAAAGTAGAATAGAATAGTTTTTATTTGTAAATTACAAAATAATTAAGCTACAGTCTACCATCCCGCATTCGCCCAGGCTCATTTCTGTGAGACGGGGAAAAACCAATAGGCAAACCACGTGGGATAAATCCTATTAGGAAAACCCGCCTCAGGACGGTTCAAAGTATTGAACATAATTAACATTTGTGTACATTATATCGCAATCGTATAATCATCTCAAACATAGTCAATGGCAATCGCCAAGTCACGAAGTATCACATAATTGAACTTAGTTATTCTTCAATCTAGCGGTTACAGATTGAATTCATCACATTGCTTTATTCATACGATGTACGCCAGAAGATTAATCACAAAACGATTTTACTACTGTTATAAAAATAGCAGTACACGTCTATATTCTATTTAAACATATATACAGTCGACATTGCATGACCTTTGCATCAAGTACTTCCTAAACGCCGCTTTGAATTTACTCGCCGAGGAAACATTCTTAATATCGCGAGGAATCGAATTCCACAGTCGCGTACCCTGGGACCAGAAAGAATCCAGCCCTACGTCAGTTCGTGATGACGGAACTATAAGTTCTCTGCAGTGAGTTCTGCTCGACGTTCTATCTTGGCACTTTTGAAATAAAGGAGCTAGGTACACTGGCTGACCCAAATTTATAATTTTGTACATTAAAACCGCTGCAAAATATGCCCTTCTCTCCCTTAAGTCAAGCCACACTAGCTTATTTCTATATGGGCTGATGTGTTCATCTTTCTTAGCACCACTTACATATCTCACACATGAATTTTGCAATATTTGCAGTTTCTTTTGAAGTTCACGCGTCAGGTCAAGATAAACTAGCGAGCAGTAATCTAAATGAGATAACACGAGAGAGCTTGCGAGCTGCTTACGTAAGATCTCGGTGGTGCAGGATCGAAACCGTCTGAGTTCGTATAGGGCTCTGTTAACCTTTCGGCTAACTGCATCCACTTGCGCTTTCCACGTTAGTTTCGAGTCCATTACAACACCGAGATTAGTTACAGTGTCGACAAAGGGGACGAAAACGTTGTCCTGAATCTCAATGCCAGACAAATGCATACCCCGTAGTATGTTAATATTGTGGTTAGATCCAAAAATAATAGCCTTAGTTTTTCTTAGATTGAGACTGAGGGCGTTGTCGACAGCCCATGCCGCCACTGCTCTACCTATAATCGACAAGTGTTGTATCCCTTCATTCAGCTCGTCTATGGTTGTCTGCATGTAAACTTGTAAATCATCTGCATATAGCAGGTGCCCGACACCACTCGATTGAGAATTATTATTAAAATCCAAAAAAAATGTGCTTTAGGTCATTTATATAGAGACTGAACAGAAGGGGTCGCAGAACCGAGCCCTGTGGTACGCCGAGATTGCTTGTGAGCCAATCCGAGTCTCCATTTTGCTTTGTAATCACTTTTTGATTACGGCCTGTAATATACGACTTTATCCACAGAACTAGCCCCCTGGAAAATCCCATTCTGATCAGTTTATGCAATAATTTAGTTGGCGATATGGTGTCGAACGCCTTGCTGAAATCGAACAATAGGAGAATGGTAAGTAGTTGTTTTTCGTTGTCTATTCCCGCTCTTATATCCTCCGTCAATTTTAGTAGAATTGTCTGCGTACTGTGACCTGGTCTAAATCCAGATTGAAAAGGATCGAGAATTTTCTTTGAAGCTAAAAATGCTGAAATCTGATCATGGAAAGCTCAATGGTGCCACTGGACCAAAGTCCGTAACAGTCGATGGGATAGCTGTCTTTTTAAGTGGCACCAAATGAGCTTTCTTCCATGATTCGGAAAAAATTCCCTTCAAGAGGGAAGCATTGAAAATATCAGCTAGGTGATAGCCAATAACTGGAAGAGCTTTTGCTATCACAACTTGTGGTATCCCATCCTCACCCTTAGCCTGCGAGGAGAAATGTGCAACAGCTAGAACCACATCTGAAAAAGTAACTTTACTGAAGGCGAAGCCTTCTTCACTATCCGTTGCTATAACTTCATTCATATTTTTCTCGCGTTCTTCAGCTGAGACTGAAACCCCGGCAAAGTGCGTGTTTAATTCTTTTGGGGAAAACCCGTGAAGTTCCTCCCTAGCTCGATTTTGTGGAAGAAGACCTGAACTTTTCAACTCTCTCCAGATATCCTTCCCGGTATCAAGTGCCTCGAAAATTTTATTCTGAAGAAATGTATCTCGCGCTTCTCTTGAGCGTTGTTCTGCTAATAGCGCTAGCGATTGGCATTCTTCCCAGTGATCATGATATCGCGTTCGTTGATATCTCCGACGTAAAGCGTCACGGTTAGCGTACAACTCTCTGAGCTCCGCGTTAACCCACAGCGGTTGTTGTTTTCTATTCGGACGAAATTCCTTAATCGGGGCTAATTCATCCAAAGCCTACGTGATATTTGCATTAAGATGTTCTAAGCGGGTGTCAACATCTACATCTGCACAATTGACAATCGGCCAGTTGCAATCATTCAAATAAGAAAGCAGCTGTTCTTGACGAATAGCCTTAAAATTACGGTATGTAAACCTTCCAAGTGGAGGTACGGGAACGTCAATAACGACATCAATTATATTATGACTTGTGACGAGGTATTTTCACCCCAAATGCCTATTGGAATGCGGAATGTATATTGATTAATTCGGGAGCTAACGGGGGGGAATATTCTTTATTTGTTCCCGGTTTTTGATAACTTGCGAGACCATGGGAGACGACTACGATTGCGGAACGCTCCGTGGTGTAGAAGAAGGTAAGTGGAGAAAGAGAGAAAGATAGTGAGAGAGAAAGAGCGTGAAGAGGTAAAGTAGAGAGCATGAGGCGCGTTTGAGTTTCGCGCGCGCGTGAGCGATGCAGCGGCGATGTACGAGAGGGCAGCACCTCGCGGGCGGCAGTGGCGTAGTCGCCATCACGCCCCTCGTGCGGGGCTGATGCAACCCGCCATTCTGGTGCGCGTGCGCGGAGGGAGGCTGCACGGCGCGAGCGGGAAAAATCGGCAGTGTGGAGACAGCGGGGAACGCGTGCGCGTGCGAGAAGAGTGTGGGCGAAGAAATAGGAGCTGTGAGGGAGTGCGCGTGTATCAGGGAGAAAAAGGGAGAAGAGGAGTGCGAGGAACGACGGAGCAGCGGTGCCGAGCAGGAAGAGAGGAAGCGGAGAACGAGAGGAAGGACGGGAGAGCTGGGTGCAAAAGGCAGAGGAGGAGACGAGGAGCGGCCGCCAGGGCAAGAGCGAACGAGGGCGAGAAGAGTGATCGAGACGACTGTTGCGGAGGATCCGTGGAGGTGGGTAGCCGGTGGTGACGAGTGCGCGGGCGCGAGTAAGCGTAGCTCGCGGAATTCGCGTCGGGTGTCTGGCGTGGCGTTTCGCGGGCGCGTGTCGACGGGAATCCCGTCCGGCCTCGTGCGCGAGAGAGTGGAGAGAGTGTGTTCGGCGAGGATGTGAAGAGAGCGAGAGAGGGAAGTTCGCGGGCGTGGCGATTCTCGGAATCGCATCGAGAGGATTTGTGTGCCTGTGCGGTGAGAGGGAGAGAGAAATATTCGTGTACGCGGCGATTCTTTGGATCGCGTCGCGGCGGTTTCGGCTTGCGAGAGAGTTTTGGCGTCGAGAGAGAAAGAGAGAGAGAGAGAGTGAGAGGCGTGTGGCGAAGTGGAAGATATTCGAACGCGCGGCGATTCTTGGAATCGCCACGAGTAGCGTACGTCCGCGTGGTGCATGAGTGAGGAGCGAGAGTGATCCGTGTGGACGGCGATTCTCGGAATCGCCTCGCGAGGTATCGCGTTTGCGTGGAGAGAGAGAGAGAGAGAGAGAGAGAGAGAGAGAGAGAGAGAGAGAGTGACTCGTGCGCGCGGGCTGGTGTATTCCCGGAATTTGGATTCAGCGACAGACGAGTTCGTGCGCTCGTTGTGCGCGCGACCGGGTGGAGAGAGAGAGAGAGAGAGAGAGTGTGAGTGTGAGTGGATTGGCGGGCGACAAATCGTGGAATCGCGCTGCGGCGATTCTACGAGAGTGTGGTTCGAAAGATTCTAGCGAACTGTAGTTAGGGTTTTAGTTTAATAAACAGAGAAATAACTGGAATTATTGCATGAGTATTTATTTGCGGGACTACCTTCCTCAACCTTTTTCATCACCGTAGCTTGCCCTAGCCGACGGGGTCACCGCGGAATCTCCTTTTGGAAGGTAAGTGAGATTAAAGTGAGTGAGGGGAAGAGAGAGTTAATAATTATTTTATTTGCGGGTGTTCGGGCTCGGGGTTCATCGCCTAAGCATACCATCGCAGACTATTGCGATAAGTCGCCGTCATATTGTTAGAATCTAGCACTACGTCATCATCGTCCGTGAAGATTACATCCATCCATGTGTGAGATTTGCCGTTTTGGTGATTAGTCGCGTCATGCTCAATAAGATTTAGGTTAAGTTGACATGCTAGGTGTTTGACGAAAGTCGACTCCTGCTCCATTACTAACATATTCGCGTTGAGTAATTGCGGGGTAGATGTGTTGACATTAATAATATGCAGAAACATGTTTTAGCAACGACGGAGAAAAAATTAGATAAGTATTACTTATTATTAAATTTGATTGTGTATTTGAATAATTCTGAAAGCAATAAAATACTTTTGTATAATCATTCAAATACTCAAAACATTCTTCGACAAATAGAAATTAATTTTTGTATAGATACTTTGTGTGTACTTTTTTTTATTTCAGAAGATTGTACAGTCGTAATTAATATATATGGACCAATGAAGTATTAACTGAAGTTTATTTATTCAAACAGACAATCGGACATGAAGAAGACAATAAGGATGTGCATTAAGTTTACAGTCCTCAACCACCAAGTTTCTTAAATATTTCAAAAATAGTTTTGCCGATAGTGAAGAAGAAAATACTAGAAACAAGGCAACAGTACGTAAAAAAAACAATCACCAAGTGCAGTTGTGATGATTACTAATTACAGTGAAAAGTAATTTTATACTCCGTGCTATGTTAGAGCCAACTCTATAAATGATATTTAAAAGCTCATTAATTATGCAGCAGAATCATCCACAACTTCTGGTTTGAATCAAGCTTTAATGTGTAAAAGTTTGTCTTTACATTTTCTTTAAAATAGAGGAAGATAAATCACATGTACATTATGTACTGTGTGCGCTTTACATTATGCTTTTGGTACAAATACCAATATTGTTATAGTGGATGATTAGTGTTTTATAGTATAAAAACCATTTATTTTTATTTTTTTTTTATTTATTAAACCAGAACAAAATTTTAAACAAGTATTAAAAAATTATTTCAATGAATATCTGTATTTATTCATTTCATTTCAATAAATTTATATTAATATGATAAAAAATTTAAGCAGTTTATTTATATATTAATACCAATTGCTAATTACAAAGTAGTTTAAGAGTAATATATCATATATCATACACTATATTTAAAAAGATAGGAAATTAAATTTATAATTTAAATTGTCAATATAATATAATTCAAATATAACTTACTCTAAACATAAATTCTTTATATTACGTTTCAGTGATAGATAAAAATAATTTGAAAATACTTTGTAAAAACCACTCTCATGAGATCATTGGGTGTCGTAATGAAAGTCTTTTTTAAAATTAATAATCGACAAACCTTGTTGATCAGAAGTGTGGCTTGCGTAGTCAGCTTTTACTACAGAATTAGTACTTTGTAAAAACCATTCTCATGAGACCATTGGGTGTCGAAATGGAAATATTTTTTAAAATTGATAATCGACAAACCTTGCTGATGAGAAGTATGGCTTGCATAATCAGCTTTTACTATAGAATCAGACTTTGTAAAAACCATTCCGATGAGATCAATGGGTTTCGAAATGCAAATGTTTTTTAAAATTGATAATTGACAAACCTTGCTGATGAGAAGTATGGCTTGCGTAATCAACTTTTACTATAGAATTAGATTTTGTAAAAACCATTCCCATGAGATCAATGGGTTTCCAAATGGAAATCTTTCTTAAAATTGTTAATCGACAAACTTTGCTGATGAGAAGTGTGGCTTGCATACCCTGATTAAAAAAACCCATTCATTCCTTTAAAAAGCTGTTAGTTGAATCGACTTTAATGAGGATTTTTTACTGACTTAATACATGGACTATATAGGGAATTTAATAGGATCCAATAGGATTTAATATTTTTTTTTAATCAGGGTAGTCAGCTTTATTAGTATAAAAATATACTTTATAAAAACCATTCTCATGAGATCATTGTGTGTCGAAATGAAAATCTTTTTTAAAATTGATAATCGACAAACCTTGCTGATGAGAAGTATGGTAGGTTTTACTGTAGAATTAGATCTTGTAAAAACCATTTCCATTAGATCAATGGGCTTCGAAATGCAAATCTTTCTTAAAATTGTTAATCGACAAACCTTGCTGATGAGAAGTGTGGCTTGCATAGTCAGATTTTAGTATTAGAATAGACTTTGTAAAAACCATTCTTATGAAACCAAAGGCTTTCAAATAAAAATCATTAGTTGTAGTTATAACAGGGAAATAATTCTGCGATAAGAATGTAGGTTTGTTGAAGCAGTATTCGCATCTTATATATTCGCTTTTTACAAACCATTCATATGAGAACATTGGATTTTGAAAAGGAAATCTCTTCTTAAATAGATAATAGAGAAATCTTGCTAATAAAAAGTGTAGCTTGCATAGTATGCTTTTAGTATTACAATACAATTTGTTAAAACTATTCTCATGAAACCATGGACTTTGAAATCAAAATATTTAGTCAAAGTCATAACAGGGAAATAATATAAAAATGATAAAAATGATAAAAATGTAGGCTTGTCGAGGCAGCATTTGCAACTTATATTGATTTTCTATAAATGATTCTCATCAGAATTAGGGATTTTGGACACCGTTTTGTTTACTGTAAGTTTTTGTCAAAGCTCGAAAATGACCTTGCTTGAAATGTGAATCATTTCGCCAAGAAGATTTTCCATCAACTATAAAAAAAAGAGAATGTAAAACAAGTGATAACTAAGCTCTCTTTATCATTGTTTAGAATATAATTATACGCGAAAAATGTGTATGGTCGGCTTTAGCGTAAATAAATTTTATTGACTCGTTTCTATAGACGCATCCCTGCTGATACAACCCCGTACGAAATTCTTGGTTTCTTATTTTACAGTTCAATATTAATAAAAAAAAACGAAAATTTCATGCCAGGTTAAATTGGTTGGAATGCGCCTTGGAAAGCGTCAAAAATTGTTCGACGCTCAAGCCTTGCAAACTCAGCCTCAACTTTAAATTCGTTACCGAAGCTTTCATTCAGCCCGCCAGTAGAACAAGTGCCGAATCATGGTCAGAACGAGCCGAAAGTAGTCGAACTGGGTCGCCGTGGGCCCACGGTATAGCGCGCAAGCCTATTCTGGTGCTTTTTTTCCTCCGGAGTTTCATTTTTATAACTTTTCTTTTACAACTTTTATTTGAACTTTATTTGATACATAGAGTTTTTCTCAAGTTATAAGCAAAAAAGGTAATTCCGTCTAATTTACATTAATTATAGGCATAGTCCGTTGCTTTTTTTTAATTGCATTTTTGCCCATCGTTATTTACGATCTGAATTTACCATATTCATGTATGAAAAATGCAACCAGTTTTGTAAAAAGTCGATTGAAAAGTGAAAAGACCGTTGGGTTTCGAAATAGAAATCTCTTTTCAAATAGAAAGTGGATAATCCTTTTGCTCATGAAAATTTTGACTTGCGAAATCAACATTTTGTGTTTAAATAAACTTTCTAAAAAGCATTCTAGTGAGACCATTGAATTTCGAAATGGAAATAATTTATTTTTAAATTGATAATGGAAAAACTATAAATAGACTTTGTAAAAACTAAAACTATTGGGCTTTGAAATCAAAATCTTTATTCAGACTGACCACAGAGACATAATGCTGATAAGAACTTAGGCTTGCGGAGTGCGCATCCATCACATGCTTATTTTATTGCACAGGTTTGTATTAAGATAATTTGATTGACCCTGTGTCTATTTGCACAACTACTCCACTTAATTACGTGGAATATGTGTCTCTAAGATGTACTTCACGTGTCTGTATGACCTATACTTTCCCCATGATCACTGATCACGTAAAAGCTGCGTAAAACCTTCATTTTTTTTCTTTCGGACACGTAAGAAATACTTAAAAATACTTAAAAAACATCTAGTCACGCAAAAGCTTTGAGGCACTTTTAGTGCTTAAAAATCATCCCGTCTTGTGTTTCTTTTGAACACGTAAAAAACATATTATACTGTAAAATTATAATAATACGTAAATGCTTCCATTCACGTAAAAACCTTCAAGTAACATAAAAAGTTTCATACACGTAAAAACTTTGGATCACTTTACCTTCCTTTTCTCCTCTTTTTTTTGAGACAAATAAAAAAAAAAAAAGTCGCATAAAAAATTCGGGGCGTGTAAAAACTTTGGATCATGTTAAGTCTTCACTGAAAAACCTTTGGTAAAACGGTTCGCCCGACAGAGACAGCTTATACTGTCTCAAATACGCGTAGTGCTACGCGCTCTCGGTTTGGCACAGCTAAGTACGCTCCCAAAATGAGAGTGCCGCTCTTCCGCAACGGTACAGCAGTGCACGTATCGTCATGGTAAAGCAGCAATTCCATTGTGCGAGAAAGCGGTTATACGTCTCTTTGGAAGTTTGGAAAAGAAGTATATACTCGCATGCGAGTATAATTAACACATCACCGCGTTTGTTCTGAGCAGTTCTTTTATATATAAGTTGTCGTTTATCGCATGATGGACAACTTTTTTAAGAAGTTTCATGAATTAGAACAGCTCTACGATTTGTTTTTGTGTAAGTATTAGATTAATGTCAATATATAACCTCTAAATATGGTGTTTGAATGTGCCGGTTATATTTTCTGTTATATACATTATAATATTTTCGCTTTTTTGCGTTTTAGATTACATGTTTTTTAATCAAGCAATTAATGTATAACATATAAATAATTCTATATGTCGCAAATGATAAGAATGCCAATCTCATATCCTTTACATATGAATACTATCATTTTTAAATTTTACACTTTCTTGCTATAAAACTTTATTGATGTTTATTTTATTATAAAATTAGCATTCATTAGTATCTTAAAAGATAATGTAAAATTTCTAGTTTTCAAATATTTACTTTTATTATATACAGCAAATGGTGTAGACAGTCAGGTATTTTTCGCTCTTAGTACTGAGAAAATTAAGGAAATTCTAAAAGATCATCCTGATGATATTATTGATTTTATTTCACACTTCAGTTTTGAAAAAGGGTGTTTAGCCCAAAATGGCTCTGAAAATAATAATGTGGTAATCGAAATGGAAGTAGATGATGTAGAAAATCTATCTACGACTAATGAAATGCCTGTAGAAGAAGTGAATACTAGTGTGACAGGTGAAATTGTTCTATCTAATAATACTATTTGGACTCCATAATTTACAAAAGAATATGTTATTTTGATAAAGTTATTGTAAATATTTAGAAATGTTTTTATTTATTTAACTGGTTTTACTCATTAAGCGTAATAATTCAAATTACTCAAAACCAAATCAAATATTAAAACAGTAAAATGTATAAATAATAAATGGATTATCATAAAATGCATCACTGGTTATTATCAGGGTATTCTTATTGAATATAGAGTTAAATATAATCTAAAGTTTTGGAAAATAAAGCAACATCTTTCATCGCTCATCAGCATGCACTGTTATAATCAACATCATAACATCATACGCATATAATGATTGATTTGAATGTTTGTTTGTAATATATATGCATAATAATATGAATAGAAGTTAGAATTTCTTCTCTGAAATGTGTTGCAGCCACGATTTTACGTGCTGCTCACAGGAACTTTTGGTATACTTGCATGAGTGTCTTGAGACAGTATCTAAAATAATTAAATAAATTTAGTTGAGATATAATTTTTTTTCTATTTACAAGAAGAGTGCACACCTGCTCCGTAGAATGAAGCCCAGTGCTCCTAATTTTTTGCCTATTCTTAGAATTTTTCGCTTTTTTCCATATCATGAATACTTGCAAAACGATAATCAGTAGAAGAGACATGATTATTAGTTAATGAAATATAACATAATTGCAACTTCATTTATCATATCTCAAAAAGGGTCTATGAAATTGAATTATGGACATTGGGCTTCATTCTTACGTACGAGATATCGACTTCCAAAGCACAGTTAATATTCTTTTCCTAAAGGGTACCAACTCTTCTTGTTAGATGCTTAAGATTGTTCATCCCAAAACGTGTCTTCTTCCAATATTTATAAACATTTTTGGCCGAATCCATCTGATAACAAGTGGTCCGCGTATGCCTATGTCACCTATCATTTTGAAATTAAAATATTTATGTTCTTCTCCAAAAATTATTTGACACGTATGTTTTAATTTTTTTGTTTCAGCAAAATTTCATGCGTTCAGCGATGCCGAAAAATTCCGAGAAATTCTTACTTAGAAAAAAATTTTTCGATGTAATTTTCGAACTGCTACTTTTCACCACCAGTTTTTAAGCGTGTAACGCATACTTTTACTCAGTTTTGAGCCCTCTTTCACGTTGTAACGGGCGCTTACATTCTTCGATAGTAGCGTAGCCTGAACCCGAAGTTGCTAGTCATGCGGACCCCGAGCGCGGATCATTTTTTTGAATAGCGCGCCGAATTAGTCTTGTGCAAGAGCGCGCCGTGCGGCGAGAGAGCGAGGCACGGGAGAAAGAAGGCGAGCGAAGCCGATGCGCGCCGCCGAGGGACGCCGCGGCCATGTTGGCCGGCATTCGAATTGCACCTGTTGCACGCACGTGCTCGCCCCGTGTGTGTCCACCGCCTTTCGCGTGTGCCCGTAGCGTGTCTGGTCCCGCCGCCACGGCTGCAACCCTACGCCTCTGCGTGCCGCTCGTCAAGCGTCGAGGAAGAGAGAGAGAAAGAGAAGTGAGAAGAGAACGAGCGAGGGGAACGAGCCGGCTGACGGGCAACCCGTCGGCATCGCCACCGACGAGCAGCCAGCCCCGAGCGAGACTGCGAGAGACAGAGAGACAGAGAGAGAGAGAGAGAGGAAGAGAGATCCGCGGTTATCTTGCGTGCTGGCCAGCATCAAGTAAGTTCGCTGCTTATATATTACCGTCCGCGTGCGTCCGACGGCCCGGCTCATGTACACGCTGCAGTGGCAGCGTGAGCGCGCGAACGTGAACCTCACGGCAAGGTTTAGCCTGCTATCGAGTAGCAGGCCCCGCGTTTAGTCTCGGCCTACGCGATTTGTAATTTTCTGTGAGGGCACGCGCCCCTTTGCGCGTATTCTTTCTGCCCAATAAACGTAGTTTGATTTCAGTTCGGAGTTTCGCGGATTATTTGGCGAGTAGCCTTTCCCCTTTCCGAATACCGCCCTCTACCATTTCAGCAGCTGCAGCTAGTCGAGGCTCAGCCTCCTGGAGGACAACGGCAACGGGGAGAAGTAAGTAAAAGTCGCCCAGGTTTAACCTGCGAGGCGTTGTACGGGAACGCCGGCTGTCGTAGGTAAAGTTAGACAGCAGCCGGAAATTCACGCGCCGAGGTTGGCAGCAGCGGCAGTGCGCACAGTCCGTGTCCCGTGCCACGGCGCTCCCTCAGGCGCGTAGGGGGATTCTACATTGGCGAGTACCCTGGACGTATAATACGCCCGTACATTACTCGAAGAGCCCCTGAGAGGGATTAATACCCTCTCTTAACTTAACCCCGTTACAACGTTCTTTATGTTATTTAAAAAAAAATATAAAAAAATGCACGAGTTATGCACTTTTTAGAAAAATGCATTTTTCTCGAAAACCCCATTTTTTTGCACAATTTTCTTTTGTTGTGATAGAGGGACTAAATATCTATCTAGACGTATTTGTGAGATTCAGAACGTTTGCGCTGGAATAGCGATCACTAATCAGATAACACACAAATTTTTCACGCTTAACGCTTATATATAGTCAATGATATAACAGTCAATATAAAGGTATTTATCTTTGTGTGGAAGTAATACACAGGTACATATAAGTATGTATTTATTTTTTATTTTTTTCTTAGATTTTTTATTTTTATACCTATTTTACTACCTTTGTTTTTCAGCTTCGTTGTTCTTACTCCAGTAAGCGGACGATCAGAGGTCTTTGCTGTCAAACATTGTACTTCACCGTCAGATGTTTTTTAAACCCATATTTGAAGTACTAAATGATGTGGGTCCTCTTTAGCATTTTCTCTTTCTGCTTTTATAAAGTAGAAGAATTAAATATGAGTATGAATTTCTCGGAATTTTTCGGCATCGCCGAATGCATGAAATTTTGCTGAAACAAAAAAAAATTAAATACGCGTCAAATAATTTTTGGAGAAGAATGTAAATAATTTAATTTCAAAATGATAGGTGACATGGACATACGCGGACCACCTAATTATAATACCACCTGATATAATTATAAAAAAAAACGCTTGATTTTAGCTATAAATTTAGCTAAAAATTGCTAATTTATAGTTAAGATTTCTACCAGGTTTCTATCAAATTTTATGATACAAAAAAAAAACACAGTTTTGGAATAAACTATCTTGATTGATAATTCCAATAATAATATTCAAAATAGCTTTATCCTTAAATCGTAGTTTTGTAAGGTTTTTTTCAGTGACAGTGTTTCTGACAGTGTTTCGTGCCTGACCCGACCACAAATATTTTTCTCCAACTTCCTTCATCATTATCTCTCTCATCACGTTTCGAATGAACTCCCCTTCACTCCCACCGCCAATTTGTTTAATCTTTTTAACCTGTAACAAATTTTTTTCAAAACTCATTTTTTTCATGCTTACTACAAACTATCACAGTACCTTCTATGGAACAATTCTTTCCATGTAATAGATTATAGGGTTCTGGCAAACGATACGATGATTCAATTTTTTTATACACTAAGAAATTTTTCACATTATTTGGTCATTTAATTGATTGAAAGAAGTTGAAAAATAAATTTTTAATAATTTTTAAGATATTAAAATGATATATTTGAGTTCGTAACTTTGGGATCCAACGAAAAATCGATTTGCGAAGAATCTTTATGTTCGCAAGGATCTTATATATTATTGTAGTAGATGAAAGAATGTAAGAAAATAACTTTAAAAAAATAAATACCAAGTAACCTCATTTCAAATATAGCCGTTATGTACAAAAATTAAAAGATAAATTTTTTGGAAAAAATACGATCTTTTTATATAACAAATTATAATTGCAAAATAATTGTTGTAAAACATGGTGCCTGTGTGGAGTCATATCTAAAGAAATCGTCATGACTTAATATTTGACAAAAAACCCTTAAGGCCATATGAAACCGTGAATTTCAATATTTTTTAAATGAACATTCAAGCGTTTATTCGGAAAACAAAATTTTGTCAAGCGCTCCGTACACATAAACATTATATTCAGGAATTTTTTTGAGCGATTCTATTACCTTTCTCGTTAGTTGTGCTCGTTTAAAATGTAGGTTAGTTGCAGATACTTCCTTACCGACAGTACCGTTTTTATTTAATTAAATAAATTCTCATCATTTCATTGGAAAAACACGGTCGTCTAGCGCTCCATATATGTTAATACTATACTCAAATGTTTTTAAGATGATTCTATTGTTATTTTCATGATATGATGAAAATGATGTCGGTATTTAGCATCACCTTAAGCTTAACTCAAATTTTATATAACCCGAAAAGCAAAAGGATTTTCTCAGGAGCAACACTAAGGGTTAACAAAAGATTTACACATTTCTATCAGCATAAATAATGTCAAAGAAAAATACATTGTATGTTCTATAGTGTATGTTATTTTCCCTTGCCAAAACTTTGTATATACAGATAGTTTTTGTTCGGGGTCTCTACTGAAAGGTACTTACAAATTGCTTTCTTGCTGAACTTGGTGATTTAAGAAGATTTTCAAATTCTTCTAAAGCATTTTTAGTAGCAATAGGGAAATTCGGCAAAACATTGTTTTCTTCATCCACTTCATTGACTTCCCGTGTAGTTTCTATACTACTAATTTTTCGTAAAAGCTGGGCATGATATTTTTTATACTTACTAGTTTCAGTTAATACATCTGAAAATCAAATTTTAAAAATTTGGTATAGACCTATAAATTATGTGAGCATCTAAATAATGAAGTATTTAAGGAAGCTCACTACCCATAAATAATTTTTTTTAAACACATGCATGAAAGAGGCCCTTTTTCTGTGTAGAAAACTGTAGAACTATTCCTGCACTTATTAAAAAAGTACTATGTGCAACAAGGGAGCAAATAACTTTCAGACTCGGATGATGATTTTGAGCACTCGTGTATCACTCGTGCTCATTCATCATCCTCGTTGGAAAAAATAGATTTTCCTCCCTACTTTCGCTCCCGGCACCTGATTGCAAATGTTTTATTATTGCGCCAGGCAAAAAAATCGTATGCGCACCACGGGAGCAAATAAAGAATGTACCAGATCGCATTTATAATGTTACCCGAGCCGAAGGCGAGTTTATTTTATTTTTACTCCCTAGGTGTATAACATACTGTTTTTTTGATCCCTAACTCGTAAAATTTGAGAAACAATTAAAATACATTATAATTCATTAAATGATTATTTGATTGAATAGTTAAATAATTAATGAATAGTTTTTGAGTTGCAATTAATAAAACTCATCAAAACTGTGACTTGTCACTGAACTTGCATTAGACGTTAATTGTGGTAATCATTATCTTATAACAAATTATTCTGTGAGTACGGTATAGGACTCATAATAAATACATCACTTTAATATTGATATTTATTATTTATAGGTACTCACCGGCCATGTCTATGGTTTTCGAATGCGATGAAGCAGCTGTAAGTTATATTTCGTATTTTTAATAAACCAATGTCCTTTAATTATATTAAACATTATGGTAATTTAAAAGGAATTAAAGAAGATGTCGAAATCGACTACAGAATCTGTTATAATATTTTTTATTAATTTAATTTTGTTTCTAGTTGTTGGTTTCTCTATATAAGATAACTAGGGATAATTCGGCCACTTCGCTAATTCGGGAATTTTTCTAGTTCGCTATCTTCACTTATCCGAAAGCTTAAATAACCGATATGGCCAGCTTCAAAATATGAAAAATAAATGTTGTGTATAATTTTTAATTTTTTAAAAATTTCCACTACATTGTTATTCAAGTTTTTATTATCAAATTTCGACGAGTCGGACGTCTTATAAAGTCAAAAAGCAAGTATTTCATTTATAGTCGAAATATAAGCTAAAAAACCTTATTGAAAGTGATACGGGCAGAAAGAAGAGGCTTTTTCCTTGAAATTAGTATACAAGTAATAATAATAATAATTTTTTTTGTATTTTGTAAAAGCAAAATACGTTCGCATCTATAATTCACCTAATTCGGCCAATCTGTAAAGATTTAACCCAATAAATAAATATGAGAAGGTTTCAAAGTCGTATTACTTTCATGATGTCATTTATGTCTTTTTTCTGAGAAGAAATTTTAAAAATATCATTAGCAATAATCAAAATGAATTTTTCCTTTAGCTTACGGAAACTCTTGTATAGAATTCTAAAATCATTTATAGAATGCATTATAATGAAAAATGAATCCATTTACTTCCTTTATACTAAGTATTATTCATAAGAGTTAATAATTAAATATAGGTTTTGCATATTTTTTATTAACTTTTAGAGTTTATGAGTTTTCTTGTACTATTTTTTCAATATTGGCCGAATTAGGTAATGTGTCAGGTAATACGGCTGAAACCCACATTTTAAACTTTTCAACCCAGCAAAGCGAATATCACATTTGGGGTGTTCCTAATTTTTTTTCTTCATAGTTTATTTAGTATACTTTAAAGTTTTTTTTATAATTTTGTTCCAACGCATTTACAGAAGGAGAAAGAAAATATTCCGCATAAGATGGGCGAATTATCCCACGTTACCTTATAAAAAAATGTTGTTGAAAAAGATTTCAATATCTCCTTAAAATATGACTGTAATAAGATCTTTTTATAATCGTGTTATTTAACTGATATTTAAAGGATCCGTACAAAAAGAAACACAACTTTGTACCAAATATTTTAACAAATTCTCTTGCTATTCGTACGTAAGATGTAAAATACTTTATTCATCGTGCAAGTTTAAAATAACTGATCTAACGATAATTTTGTTTTGACATCTGTAGAGACATTATATTCCGTTGCATATTTATATAATTTAAATCAGGAACGTATTTTTAATTGGAATTTAAAAGTTTTCTGTAGTGTTTCATTTTGACTAGGCTTCCTTAAGTAAATTTGCAGTAAATACGCATTAATTATTTTAAGTACCTTGAATATAGACAGGTTTGACTTGCTGATATGCAGGAACATTTTCAATACTTCTAATCATACGATCACTTTTACTCAATTTCTTTACAGAATTTGATGTTGTTAAAGCATTTTTTTCTGCAGACTCTTTCTTCTTATAACCTTCGCTTGATTTAGTTCCATTTGAACTTTCATCGTCTGTGTATTAGAAATAAAATTATACGTGCAATATATTATAATATATATAATATAACGTAAAAAAAATGATATGTATCATTTTTATTAAATAGCCCTTAGCGAAAATCATATATAGTGTAATAGTTACACGGCAAGCACGTAAAATAACTCGATTGATATTCGAACGTAATAGTATACTGTGTACCTAGGGCGCGAAGTGGGACTTTTTAGACCGAGTGTGGAGTTTGCAATAGGAGTCGTAAGTGACTTAGCACAGGCTGAAGGCGAGTCCGTTTTACGAACCGAAGACAAGTAGGGGAGACCCGGGCAAGACGGTACGCCCGGGCAAGAAGAAACACCAAATTTTCTTGGCTATTATAATATATAGCGCTACGATAATAGTGAGGATTAATAGGAACAACATTGTTGACTATATGCCACTATGATTTGAGCGCTCGCGCTGGTCAGGTTTTTAACAAAGGTGAAATTCGTTTTGAGCGTCAATTTTTACGATTTCATCAACGTAAGTAAACGTGATTATCTTGGTTTTTAGATACGCGACTTACTTAAAACTTTGTAGGGGTATTATACATTATTCATATTTAAAGAAGTCATCATTATAATTGAGTTATACATTGTGACATATAATTATTTTTTTCTAACACATCCAACACAAAAAAGTCCCTTTTTCTGCGTAGAAAAGTGAATCGAAAATCGAATATTTCAAGCGTCTAGCGAGGCCTTCCACTACAGCATGAGAAAAAGTTCTTAGTCTCCCTGCTCATGATTTAAAGTCTCAGATTACGTTAGTTGTATGATATCATATAAATGAAAAAGATGTTTCATCTTTCCGGCTGAGTTTTCGAGCTGACAAAATATACCTTCGTTTTTCTTATTATGCAGAAGTAGATAAACAGTGGCGGTTCTGGAACACTTCCTAGAATTCCAGGTGTTCCAGAACCACCACTGGGGTTTCTGGAACATGCGTGTTCCAGAATTGCACGAGGTGCGTTAACCCAAGTGGCCCAGAACCCCACAGGGTTTCTAGAGTTGTAGGAGGCTAGTTAACCCAAGTGGCCCAGCACCCCCACAGGGTTTTGTTGTGGGAAGTCTAGAGTTGTAGGAGGTTAGATAACCCATAGAGCATCCTGCGGCCAGCTCTGGCGCTGCGGGCTGCCTGCGGTTGGCGGCCAGCTGTGGCGCTGCGAGCGGTCAGCTGTCAGCGGCATGGGGGCTGCCGTGCACGTCTGAACTCGTCTGATCGACAAATTAATTTGTAAGAGAGGAGGGATGTAGGCCCCAGCCATCGCCTACATCTGTGAGGTACACCATTTAATTAATACCCCTCCAAAGTCAACCTCTCTTACATGTATCTATTGGAAACTAACAGTCTCTCAGACTTCTTCCCAATCCATAAAAATGTCATCAAAGTAGAACGTCTTCATTTGTTTAACATTGTGTAGAGCACATGTAGCCTTATATTTTCCATTGTGATTGGTGCATATAGTGAAGTTTCTTGGTAAATCCTTAGCTGGATAACCCCACTCTTCCAAGTTAACAATCTGTTGAAAACGCCACTGCTTTTGCATCCATTGTTGTATTACTTGATTTTTCATAATAATTCTAGTAGCATCTTTGAGAGTCTCACGAATAATGATACCGATGAGGGTATAATCAAAATCACCTGATGACCATGGTATTCCATGGTAGTGACACTCCAACCATAGATTTTCTTCTCTCTACTTATCTGTAAGTCTCTTCCATGGAAACCGTTCTTTGAAAAGACGTACCAAGGGCTCACTATTATCTGTAAGACAGAGTATAGCCAATTCCTTTAAGATGAAGTCGTTCCCTGGCTGTTTGAAGCCTTGCATATCCACAGCATACTCCATCTCACTTAAATCTCTTATACCCCTTTATCTCGGGTAGATTGTGTGTATTAGTTGAATATTTTTAAGGATATTTTTTCCAATTTGAATTGGTATTCTTCTCAGTCTTCTCACTTTCTAAGCCAGGAGGAAGTTTTACTACGCTTTGACCCATTTCAGTCTAGACGTGGCAGAAGAATGAGCTCCTCGTGATCAAGACTTCGTTTTATACACATTCCCCCACCACCGCTCGTGAGCCGCCGCGAGCGGTGATTGGTTGCCCGAGCCGACGCCACCGCTGACAAGCCCTGATTGGCTCCCCACCTCTCTAAACAAGCTTCTTTGCATCCCCACTGACGGGATTATACTGAACGATACGATCGTGTAAAATCAAACAGTAGACTGATGTTCCAGCTGGGAAGTTATCGTGAGCCTCAAATTCAAGACGAACATCTACAGGAGTGCTCTTTATAAACTCATTCTGTTTAGAACAGTCGATAGCTATGAGTGGGATGTGATTGATAAAGTCCGTCTTGTTGAGCAATGGCTTAGGATTTTTGTCAAAGAAGGAAGCTTGAAAATTAACGTACATATCGTAGAGAAGAGCATATTGACTACGATTGATGTCTAGATTCAGATTTCCATATGGATAATGCTGTGAGTTGAGAAAGAGCTTAACATTCCTGATATTACAGTGATCAAAACGACTGGCATTAGCTTCTCTTACCCCCTTTCGATTGGTCTAAAAGCCAAGAATAACGAAGCGAGGCTTCTCTAACTGGTTGGATGTTTTAACAGTCCAGACATGTGTAGTAGTGTTCGGCAGTAGCGGATATTCGTACAGCTCCCAAGTACGAAAACTCATGGATATAGCTCGATCTTTCCCCACTCGATTCTTAATAAAACTATTTTAAAAGTTTCAAATCTTCGTGCTTGATCCTCCCCTATACCAGTCTGTACTACAGCACTTGTATCGTTTCGTGATCTAACGAGAATAAGCTCATGTTTTACATTCATCACAATCTTACGGTAATCCTCGGCGAAACCCAGAATCATACTGAGAGGAATGACAACTTCAAAGTAACCATCATCATTGTTTATTTTACGCTCGGTCTCTTGCACATCGATCGAGCCGGCGTTTTCAATCATTGAACTCTGATTTGGATTGAGTGAAAGCCAACCATTCATGAGAGTGGTTAAACCAACATTTTTATATTTATCGATTTCAATGGCATTCAACTCATATCTGATTTTCTCGAATAAGTGACAGATAGCATTGTTCACGAACTTTGTATTCTGAACTGGTGTGTTATCGTTTTTAACCAATTTACCACACACGCGTAACAAGCTCCGAGATGGTAGAGATGGTAGAAGACATAAGTCTTGATGTTGAATGCATATACGGATCTCATCACTATTGTTGAATGCTGATGCTGTATACGGTTGATGAGCATGAATCTCATAGTGTGCCACTGACTCATCGAAGATGACAGGCGACTGTATTTTTAGAATGACTTCCATTTCTTTGAAAACAACAAAAGATGATGCAAGTTATTTTCCACCACTTCGAACTCTTAAGCCGATTTTTCTTAGGAATTGTATGTTTTGCCGTGTTAGTGCTTTGATTGCACGTCGATAACTTATGCTTGGAGCGTATACTTCGCTGCTTATATACTCTTTGCGTGATGAAGTATTATACACAATCACCATTTTGTTACAACTGTTTAATATGTAATCTAACAGTGATAATTTCTTCTCGAAAATTAACCAAATGACCGTCTTGATCTACTATGCGTATTTGTAAATGATCTATACACTTTACTGTAACTGGTAGGTAAATAACCTGTGAGGGAACCTCAACAATCTTATATCTTGATGGTGCAGTAGAAAAGAACTCATGAATTATATGTGCGCGTTGCCCGTTTATATAGGCTCTAGCGGTGCTGTTGCACTCGATTCTCAAAGCATTGATTTAGGTTAGGTTCAAGCACACGTGGATTGAAACCTAGTAGACGACCAATGGAATCTTCCGATCTAAAATCAATTTGTTGACTGCAGATAGAACTGCGAAGAGTATTGGTGTTCGGTTTGATACTAATATCTATATTTTCTTTAGCCAACCTTTTGTTAAGATGTTTATGTATATCCTCAATCTCATAACTACCAATGGGTATGTTAATTATCTTTTCACCAACATAAAACTTATTATTACTTTTGTTTAAATTGGGTATAGAGTTAAAAGTAAGCAATTCGACCAAACCTAGAACATAATTTTTGTCAGACGAAAGCTCTATAGTTGGAAGGTAGTTCGCTTCTAAAACGGATGAAGTACTCGAAAGGGTAAATGTGAGTGATTGTGCTATTATGACTATTCAAACATGAATGAATTTTTATAGATTTTCTATTCCTTATATAGCCTCAGACAAAAATTGTAAACAAAGATGTCCACAAACGTAAGTATCAAATTCTTGATATCTCTCATGATTATACTGAACTTCTTCTACATCTAGATACAACATCAAGTCCAATGGCGGCTGCAGATTACTAAAACTGTCAAAGTATACAACATTGTTCCCTCTTTTACTATAGGCTACCCAATGTGTTCCAGAACCATTTACATCGTCTAGATTAACAGTAGCAGATTCATTATATTTTGGTCCACCAACTGGTAAAACATTACGTATAAAAACACCACGAAAATGTGGAATTTTAAAGATTTTTGCATATTTAAGTAAATCATGATCTGTGAGAGCTCTTCTAGGTAAAATTACTTGCGAGGAGTTTTTTTTTTGTTAATCCTTCTCCTTTCCAAGGTTTGAGGTAGAGTCCGAAACCATGCTTGTATGGTTTGAGATATAAACCTTTACTCATTGCGATGGACTCTATAGTCTTATTATGTCTTTTATTTTCTTCCAACTGCTGCTTAGCAGCTCTGGAATCGTTTACAGCTTCGCTATACCAGCAGCTCCACCTGCAAGGGTACCAACGGCATTTAATCCTGCAAACAGTGGTATGAGAGGTAGTATACCACCCGTTTTTGGAATAGGTAAGACTCTAGGAATTTGTATGTTCTCCTTACCACAAACTTCTTGCACCACTTCTCTCACTCTATCCAAAGTTGTACCGATAACACTCTTACTGCATTTACCTTTTATTGCTAATTTACGAGCAGCTCGAATTACACTGCTTAGCGTAGCCTTCGTCTTTCGCTTTAAACACATGCCGAATCTAGATTTTAATTTCATAGTATTAGTCACAGCGTATGCAGCCGCCTTTTCGCCAAAACCAGCATCTTTTGATTTAACGCGATTCCAAGCTTGCTCAGCTAAAATTTTGTCGGCTTCGTTCCTAGCTTGTATGTTTTCACGATTTTTCGAATAGGCTATATCATGTTCTTTGCAAGCTAAATCAAGAGAATTGATACCTGGATCTCCACGAGCTAAACGTTTAGCTAATTTTGTACCAGGACCACAGTATTGATAGTCAGGTATATGAAGTTCAAAAGGAAGTCTATTTATGAGATTGTTGACCAATCCACGAGCTCTTTTTCGTGCGTATATTATCATTGTCGTTCAAAGTCTAGCATGAGACTGATGCATAAAACTATATAAGGAAGCTATATTTATACTTTTTCATCAATTCATGTTCTGAACGTTGTGATGTACACAATGGATTTCAAAGAGCAATCTGCAAAGCTTCCAATAGCTAATTTCGATGCTGTTGTAGAACAAGACAGCCAGCCAAGACGACATGGTGATTTATTACCTGATAGTATACGTGCTGTTTTCTGTGGTCCATCTAATTGTGGTAAGACTAATAGCCTTCTAGCTCTCATCACACATCCCAATGGTGTAAGATTCGATAATGTATATATTTATTTAAAATCTTTAAATCAAGCAAGATATAAATTGCTTCAGGAATTATTGGAACCTATAGATGATATACAATACTTTTCATTCAGCGATCATGATACAGTTGTAGATTCAGAGCACACTCCCCTATTCTATTATGGTCTTTGATGATATTGTTTGTGAGAAGCATGACAATGTACGAGCCTTCTTTTGCATGGGTAGACATAAAAAGGTTGATTGTTTTTATCTGTGTCAAACATATGCTCATATATCTAAACACCTTGTAAGAGATAATGTTAATTTTTTAGTTCTATTTCGTCAAGATGATGTTAACTTAAAACATATTTATGCAGATCTTGTAAACACTGACATGACTTATATCCAATTCAAAGACTTATGTTCCAAGTGTTGGAGAGATGATAGTCATGGATTTCTTACCATTGATAAAAATAGAAACATTAATAATGGGAGATAGCGAAAGGGTTTTGACTGTTTTGCTATAAATATAGCTGCAAAGTAAAATAATATCATCAGTCAAGTTAAAACATTAACACAATGATGGCCGATTTCCAAAGAGAGAAAAATGTATTGAGGCAGCTCGTGCAAGCACGAAACGCCATCAAACATAAATATAGATTGATAAAATTCGGTAAGAGAATGTAGAAAAGATGCTTCATGAAACATTCAAACCTGTCGTCGATCCTCTTGAAAAACTTGTAATCGAGACAAAGAAAAACCACCAAACAAAGTTGGATCCAGAACTTTCCGATATTAAAGAACAAACAAAGTTTTCAATGACAACTCCAGTGAGGATAATGAAGGAGACTTTGAAACTGCTGCCAGCCAGGATGAAGATAAAACAATACTCAATGAGAGTTTGAACACTAGTGATAGTGAGGATGGATATCTTCAATTATTTGAGTTTAAATCAGAAGATTTAGATCGACTTTATGGTGTACGTAAGAATAGTGATAGTTATTCTATGGGTAATTCATTGCTTACTTTTGATAAAAACAATGTAAGGGTGGATGAAACAACTTTTCCCAAAACCGAAGGTTTCATGGAGTTACTTATTATGAATAATTCCAATTCAGAATATGTAAAGAAAGCAGATTTGAGCAATTATCGCAAAATTTTGGAAATATCAAGTGTACACAAAAAACATAATCAACAAAATGAAGCTATTAAGGCTTACAATAGTAGAAAGTTTAATAAGTATATTGCTCCAATGTTCAAGCTCACAAAAAATAAGTCCGGTGGATCTTTACCTAAATATAAAGTCGCCAGACGACATATGAGTAGAATGGCCTATGTTTACTGGGATGATCCAAACGAATTGGTTGAACGACTTCGCTTACTTATCGCTGAGCGATCTGCAGGGAATCATAGTCATACCAATGAGATTCACTCGATAATAGAAGAGCTACGTGAAGGAGGCTATATATACTGAGACGTTTCGATAGTTCATTACTATTCTCATCATGAGTGTGGACGTGTTTGGACATAATCTAAACCAAGCTAAAGGTAGTCGAGGTCTACCTGGAATTGGCTACAAACTCACTATCGATGGCGAGTATGATATGGAAAATAAAAAATTATGCAATGTTGCCGATCCTCAACAACCAAAAGATGTTGTAAATTTAGAGACTTTACGAAAAATTATTTAAATAGAAATTCGAGGAATGACTGATATAACTACAAGACTTAGAAGTAGTCTAGATGACTTGGATATAATAGTAGAAAACCACAGAGATGAAATTGATGTTGAATTTAACAAAATCAAGGATGATATCTTGACTATAAAAGAGGCTATGGCACCACTAATCAATCATTAATTCTACAAGCATGGAACATGAAAGATTGGTTGAGGATCTTCACAAACCTGCAAGGAGAAATTATCCTCGTAGAAAGTATGACATACGAGGTTTGGATGAGACATGGCAAGCTGATCTCGTAGAGATGCAACCATACTCGCGAGAGAACAAAGGTTACAAATACCTGCTTACAGTTATTGATGTTTTCTCAAAGTTTGCTTGGGCCATACCAATACAGAATAAAACTGGAGAAAATGTTTCAAACGCCATGAAATCAATCTTGATAGAAGGTCGAAAGCCTAAGAATCTACATACTGATCGAGGTAAAGAGTTTTACAATGCAAAGTTTGAGAGTCTTATGCAAAAGTATAAAATTAATCTTTACTCTACCTACAGTAATCTCAAAGCATCTATTTGTGAACGTTTTAATCGTACTCTCAAAAATGCCATGTGGAAGAAATTTAGTCTTCGTGGAAACTACAAATGGATAGATATCTTACCTGAACTGATTGCATCATACAATAATAGAAAACATAGAACTATTGGTATGAAACCCAAAGATGTTACAAAAACTAATACGAGCCAAGTTTTGCAGAAGTTTACACAGGAACGTAAACCAATAAAGAAGAATTCAAAATTCAAGGTTGGAGACAAGGTTCCTGTAAGTAGAATGAAGTATGCTTTCGAAAAGGGTTACACACCGAACTGGACAACTGAAATATTTACAATAACACGTGTAGCATCTACAAACCCAACAACTTACCATTTGAAGGATTACAGAGATAAACCAATCTCAGGAGGTTTCTATGAGCAAGAGTTATAAAAGGCCAAGTATCCTGACGTTTACTTAGTGGAAAAAATATTGAAGAGACGTGGTAATCAAATTTATGTTAAGTGGCTTGGATTTGATAGCTCATACAATAGTTGGATTGATAAAAATAATTTATAAAGTTCTATATTTTTTGAAAATAATAAATAAATAAATTTGTATATTTTATAAAAAAACATGGTTTATTCATTCATTTAGAAAAAATAAATATATGTAATACATATCTAAAAAAATTTTTTTTTTTAAAGAAGTGGAGAGAGCTCCAACCATCGCTCTCACCTGTAAGGTACACCAAGTAAAGCCACCTTACTTACTTACCCGTTTACTTCTTTATTCTATTTACAAACTTAATTTTCTATTTACAATATTTACAAATCTAATACTAAAAATAATTGATGAGTGGAGCAACACTTTGATTAATTGGTGATTCTTAACCTCTTTCTTGGTGGCTCCTCCTCTTCCTCCAACATCTCATCACATGAGTAGTGCCCCCATGGTAAGGTGTCTGTCTGGTTTGGTAGCAGACATCTTTTGTTATCATCGGGGCTCAAACCTATCTTTCTCTGCTTTTCCGTACGTAGGACGTGGAGCCTGCTGCGGATGTTGTTTTGCTCACACGTCTTGGTGGTGTTATTTAGCAAACAGGAGAGATAGCCTTCAAAGGTGATTGTTGATTTAACAACTGTCGTTTTCACTCCTTTTGCTTTTTTGATGGTGTTGGAGCCATGTATTCTCACAGAGTACATTTTACTCCTGAGACCCACAAACTCAGTTATAATTTTTCCATTGGCCTCATCTTTCATGAGACCAACTTTTTTCTTGTTCACCAGTGGAATGTTGAACTGGTTATTGGGAGGGTAATCAGAGGTGTCGAACTGTTTGAGGTCAGCCTTCATGAGCTCATACATGTTCACTCCTCTAATTTCATAGACAAGGCTGTCTGTGTCTGTATATAGAAGTTTAGACTTGTCTCCAACTCGATCTTGCATATACTCGTAGTGAAAGCGGTATATCAATGTCTTTGACAAGTCTAACACAGAGAGACCATTGTAGATTGGTTTACAAATCTTAATCTTTGTGCGAACAAGTTGGATGGCTACAAGATTCTCATCGAATACTGCACAGCTATGAAAGTTGGGTTGAGCAATGTACATTTCAGCACCATACCGCTCCTCCCAACGATCAACCAACTTGACAACCACTCTCTTACGCTCATTTTCCATGGTTTTACCATACACTGCGTTATTGACAAGTTTGAACAACATCTTTTCAAACTCATTCTTTGCATTTTTTCGTTTCTCACTGTTGAGATCAATGTATGGCTGCAACCACGGTTTCTGATTAAATTGTAATGTTCTGTGTATCTTCTTTAAACGAAGATCATGTTGTAAAGCTTGTTTCAGGGCAACGTAATGTATTACATAACGCTCTTTATCGTGAAGTGTTGTTAATAGTTTTTCTTGCTTTGTGCCTGGTGGTGCTTGATGTTCAGGGCAGAAAGGTAGATCCTTGTGCGTATCATGAATTTCCTCGGTATTCAAGGTCAACTTCGAGGATATATCCAGTAGAGCTGTCATCAGCAGCCATGAAGAAGTTAGAGTCACTCACATCCTCAACCCATTTGAATCCACCGTATGGGAGAGATTGAGTCATTGCCCATCCATATAAGTTATTTATATCGTAGCACATGATGTACTTCGACTCTTGCTCTGGATGGTGATCTTCTCCCATGTAATGATTATTTGCCTTGGCATATCTGTTGGAGCATTGGCTAACTCCACCTCGAATACCTCGCTCAACAAAAAGCAACATATCGATGTCAGTCAATAGTTCCAGTTTGATCTGTAGGAGAAAAAAAAATTAGTTATAAATATCGAAATGTAAATTTAAATTAAAGAAAATAATAAAAAGTACCTGAGTATACTTTAGCATGGCATCCCATGTTAGACCAGGAGTGGTATAATAGTGAGTAGGATCCAAGTCGTAGGCTTCCATACAGTTGTTTCGAAAATATTCGAAAACATTTGCCAACAAGAGCACATCCAGTCTTCAAATAGATGTCTGAGTACTCGCCCAAGGTCTTAACATTGAAACTCATCCAAACTTTTTGAGCGTGGTTGTACTCATCATCATTTATGTTGCTATCGTACAACTTACTGTAGAAAGAGTCTTTCCCAGGCAATATTGTAACATCAAGTTTGCTCAAAGAAGAAATGTAATCGTATGGAAACACTCCTTATCGCTTGAGCAGCTCAATTTGCATTGGAGAATATTCATTTTGAAACTCTTTCTCCACAATTTCCAGGTTTTCCAAGTACGACGCCAATTTATCGAGTGAAGATGGCATGAAGCGAAAAGAGTCGATGAATCGGAAACTAATGATGCTACCATCCACTGTCTTTGTGAAGGAGATGTATTTTTCCTTATTCTCAGGAATCAAATTTATCGTCCCTTTGAAGGTATTGACAAGCTCCTTGATAAATAGATGTGAGTCGTATCCACTTAGGTTGTGAAAAACGACTGGAATTGTCCTCGAGTCCTGATAGTTGAGGTTGCAACTATTATCGGCTGCTCCTCGGTATCTAGAAAAAAATTTGTCAGTTATTGATTTTTTTATAAGAAATATTATTATTAAAAAGAGTAATCTTACCTTCCAGTGAGATGACAATGATCTCTGACCTTCTTGTCCTTAGTGGTGAAGGGTTTTTGGCATATATGGCATAATCTAGCATCTCTAAATGCCTTTTCATCAACATTCGTCATTGGTAGAGGATTCTTGTGCATCTCTTCTAATTCGTTAGCCAATTTGTGAAGTTCTTCCACAAACCATTTTGCTGGATTTTCTTCATGTTCAGTCTTCTTTCTATAGCTGTAGTACTTTGACTTTGATATATCGTGAGCATGATGAACGTAGAAGCCTACACTGAATGGTTCGTGCTCTTGGTATGCACGTCCATCTTCTACAGGTGTGAGAACACACTCAAAGTCTGCATATACCACTATTGGAACACGCTCTTTATGGCTAAAGTTCTTAAATTCCAATATCTTGTCTTTATCCGACTGTGGTAGAACTATTTTACATTTATTCATTTGTGAGCAGTCAACTTCATGAGCTTTTAGTGCATCCACCTTGTGAAAGTAGTGCAGACAACGATCACATACATGTTTCTTACTTTCATGTTTTGATACTTGAGAAAAAATAAGAGCAGATAAATTTTTAATCCATACGTAATGAAATCTTGGAAATTGTTTTTCTGGTTATTCAGGATAATTGTCTTGGATTAAAAGTAAATTTACATGTTTCTCTTTCTTTTCTGCTGTCAAATGGCAAGGTGTAGCTTCATAGCTCTTACTGGTATGACTAAACATGAATAAGTTGATGGAAACATCATTCTGCTTCTCAAATCTTGAGATCTGTTGTGGTGGCACAGGAAAGTCAATTTTGTTGAAGTTCAGCACTTTTTCAAATGGTGTATAATTGCTCACTCTATGTGGATTATTCTTAGCTGGATGTAAGGCTGATAGTATAGCCCACATAAAACATTTGTCATCATTGTTTTTCACGTTTACACATGCTTTCTTGTTTTGTATTACCTTTGGTAATTCAATGTATGAACCAGCATGTAATGGTTGTAGTTTCTTAATATTGATGGTTATGTTCAATATTGATCTTAGAGTCCAACCACTATCACGTTTCTGGAACTCCTCCATATCGTGTTCGATAGGCTGCTTCAAATGAGTTGTAAACCACTCTTTCAAATCAGTGGTTTCAAATATTGGTTGGCTTTTTGTATTGAAATATTTAATTTCAATCAATTCCTCATCATTCTTGACAATGCTAAATTCTGCTGCAAGGACTGTATCTACTTTCAATGCGTTGTCTTCTTTCAAAGCTTCTTTGATTTTAAGTTGAAATAGAGTAGAAGTATCAGTCATGAAGGTAATAACATCAAGATGTCTCACGTTGGTTATAATACCACTTCTAATATTGTTTTGGAATGCTGATATTCCATCATCCCAAGTTACACTCTCAGCATTGATAGCAGCACTTTTCTCACCATCATCAGCAGTTGCAGTGGGTTGATGTAATTCTCCACCTCTCTTATGGCAAACTTTGAGCATTCGTTTTATGTTGAGTATTTGGCCGTAGGACGTCTGGTATATTCTCTTCTCAGGTGGTGTCAAAGATAGTGAATTCATCAATGTTTCTATCCTTACCAGAGTGTGTGGAATACAATCGAGGAATCGTTGTATGTCAGCATTGTCTGCTGTTCCATTTCTGGCACTCTCCAATGCCTTCCATAGCGTTTGCACAGTCATCATAAGATGTGGATCCATTTTGAGGTTATATTATACACTCACTGTCTTTCAATGTCTTGTACACACACGAAGTTTTTTTTCACTGTTTAACACTACTGCTGCTGTTGCACTGGAGCTGTTGTTGCCTCTAGGACTTTCCAAATGGAATGATTTCGCGAGCGAGTTCGCTTGCTTATATTCAGTTTCCCCACCCGAGCCGCCGCCGCTCGCGAGCCGCCACCGCAACGAGCTGTGATTGGTCCTCCCACCGCTCGCGAACCGCCACCGCTCGCGAGCCGCCGCCGCCGCAGCGAGCGGTGATTAGTTCAACAATCTGCCACTAGTGGCGCATCGGTTCTTTTTCTCGCTAGTGGCGTTGTTATCGCATAATGTATAAAAGGAGGTTTTGTAGGTTATAATTTCATTCCGATTCAAGATGGAGTACATAGTAGATGTTCAAGGCTTCAAAGGCCGCAATGAGAAAGAGTTTATTTTTAAGGAGGTTGCCATAATCTCCCTCGAAGAAGATGCTACTCCATCTGTATTTCTTTTCCAACCACCTCTCAGCTGGAGTTACCTGTCACCAAAGCAAAAGAGTGAGAACAGATGGTTGGAGAATAACTACCTGGGGATGCTGTGGAGTTCAGGAGAAATTCCTTACGAGCAAGTACCTGACATTCTCAACAACGTTCTCACTAATGCTGTAAAAATCTATGTAAAGGGAGTTCAGAAGAGAGAGTGGCTCAGGAATATATTTCCTAATAAGGATGCACATTATAACTTTCACAATTTATTTCTCAGTTTTAGTAATTAATTTCTTTTTCTAGAATAATTAAGAACATTGAGGATTTGGGGTGTCCATCATTGAAGAAACTTCCCAAGGAATTTATTCCCTGCTCGCATCATGTTTTACATGGATATTCAATGTGTGCAGTTCAGAATGTTTATATTTTAAAGACATGGATGTTGGAAGAAAGAAGAACATACATATTGCCAGATGTCCACGGAATAGATGAAGTTGACTCTCAAGTGCAAGATAAATTATTATCAATGTTTAGTTAATTCATGAGCTCTGATTGGTTGAAAAGAAGAAAGTGGTAGGGAGTGGTAGTATAAAAGCAAGTTTCACCCTCATCGAAAAATCATTTTGACATTCATCATTCAAGTGTTAAGATCAAGTGTCTCCAAAATGATTCCAGAAGAAATTGATCAGTGTGAAAATCTGAACCATCTCAACCCATCAACAATGGATATAGTTGATATAATTAGAAAATTAAATGAAAAAAATAATGTGAACAGTTTATCTGAAGAAAAACTTCATGGGTTAATTGAAGAAGCTCTGCAGGAAGCTTATAAAAAAGGATGGATGGTGCCTTTATTTATTAATCCCTCGCAGAATAAAAAGAGTGAGTGGATGAGGAAGAAGAAAAATCCTTCCAAAACTGTGAAAGCAAGGAAAACAGAAGAAGATTCTATGGAGGAAGTGATGGTTTTTTCAAGAAAACATACATGTCCCAACAGGATTCCAACTGGAACATCCTAATTAATAATTTAAAAAAGATGTATATAATGTTCTATTTTGTAAGCTAAACGTTCTTATTGTATATAGTATTTAATAAATAATAGAGTTCTATAATGTAATACTTATGTTCTTATTCAAATACACATCCAATCATTTCCTCCAATATTTTATCATCCTTAAAAATAAGTACTTTATAAAGATAATAATGCTCCAAGTTAGTTTATAAGATTGAATTTTGGTTGTACATATTAAAGAGAAAATTTAGTCAGAGAAATAATTAAAAACAGATTTTAACAAGCTCAGACTAGTACATTATATGAAAAATGAAGAAATCAGCTTTTGAGCCTTAATCTTTGTAAAGAATGCTTAGTAAACTTAAAACTAGCTTTAGACAGATAAACTTAGTAATGTAGAACTATAAATATTGATATAAATGGATACGATAAACTTTAGTACTATAAAACCTGATTTTTCATATGTTCGGAGTCGTTGCCATTTTACACAAAATGTCATAGCTCTGGCTGTAATCAAGATATCAAGCTGAAATTTGGTTTCATGGTGTATTTTCCATTAATGAAGAGATTAAGTTATACGGATATGATCTAGCAAAAGGTTTTAACATCATCATCAAGAAGCCTATGTATGAAAATTGAGAAATCATGAAAATTAGATTTTAACCTCAATCTTCACAATTATTGCTTAATTAAATCAAAACAAGCTTTAGACAGATAAACTTAGTAATGTAGAACTATAAATATTGATATAAATGGATACGATGAACTTTAGTACTATAAAACCTGATTTTTCACATGTTCAGAGTCGTTGCCATTTTACACAAAATGTCATAACTCTTGCTGTATTCAAGATATTGATCTGAAATTTGGTTTCATGGTGTATTCCATATTAATAAAGAGATTAAGTTATACGGATATGATCTACCAAAAGGCTTTAATAAAATCATTAAGAAGCCTACGTATGAAAACTGAGAAATCTAAAAGGTTAGCTTTTGAGACATAATCTTTGTAAATAATGTTTAATTTAATTACAATATACTTTAGAATAGTTAAACTAATGATATAGGAAAGGATTGGATGTGTATTTGAATAAAAACATTAGATTAGTATAAAAATATAAAAATTTATTGAACAAAAAAAATTAAAACTAAAAATTAAAACTAAAACGAAAACTAAACATTATTTAAATCTCTTAATACATTTTTTAAAATTATATCGGCTGCTCCTACATCCACTCATATAATTTTTCTAAGCATTTCATAGAAATCGATTTTTCTGGAATGATCTTGCTCTTCGATGAGCTCGACAATAAGCTTTCTTCTACCGCATTCTCTTCCCGCATTGAGAAATTTATTTTCATTATCGTCTGTATAATAACAATGAATCATTTGTGATATATATTGATCAATGGTGCCATACTCGGCGATGCCTTGGTTGATCAAATATTTGATTTTGTGCGATCTAGAGCCTACTGGGAGAAGAAGTCTAAAACAAAAAAATGAAACATAATAAGGTTAATATCTTTTATTAGTATGTAAAATAGCAAGCGTTAGAAAACGTTTGAAAAACATATGAAAACGTAGACAAACAAAGCGTAGTTTAACGAATCTTACGATTGTTTTCCTACGTTTGTTTGTTTTATTATAAGTTATTATTAAAACGAAATGTAATACTTACGCATTATTCTCACGTGTTAGGACGAGAATGACGTTCGCGCGCGAACGGTTACCGCCAATACTTTTTAAGGGGGGAGTCCCCAAAGTCAAGACCGACACTTATGAAAGCGACAACAGTCAGGACGTTTCCAGCGCCACTATGCATGAGGCTTTGTACACAACGCTTGCAGTGTATGGAAGCAAGGCTTACCATTAATAGCGCAGTATTTCTAACTAGGTCGTAGCCTAGTGGTTAGCGCTCTTTGACAGTAACAGCAAGATCTTTAGTTCAAGTCCTAGAGTCAGCTAATTTTTTTTTTTTTTTTTTTTTTTCAAATATAAAAGTATTCAAGATATTTGAATATTTATATTATTAAGTTAGTAATATTATTCTTAGAAGTAATACTTGTACAGAACCTAACCTATAAATTAGCTATAGAGGGCACGATGGCGGCCGCTGACAGCTGACCGCTCGCAGCGCCACAGCTGGCCGCCAACCGCAGGCCACTCGCAGCGCCACAGCTGGGCGCAGGATGCTCTATGGGTTATCTAACCTCCTGCAACTCTAGAAACCCTGTGGGGGTGCTGGGTCACTTGCGTTAACTAGCCTCCTACAACTCTTTTTTATCGTTTATTAACGTTTTTCCTTAGGCGTACCATCTTGCCCGGGCTTCCCCTACTGCAAAAATACGAGGTCAAAAGGCTCACTAAGCCCTAGGTATACACCATATTTTTTGTGACTCATGTATTGATTTTCGGTGTTTTTGAGCCAAAAAGCAAGGCTAAATTGATTTTTGCTTTATACAACAATAAAATACTTCTAGCGGGTGGCAAGGATCCTTATGGACTCGCCTTATGCACCCGCCGGAAAAATATAGTATTTTTTTATCCAATCGGTCAAAAAAAAGTCACTTTAGGATCTGTTTTTAGGTCAAATAACAACGAAAATCGTGCATGTTTTATGTTAATTTTAGTGTAAGTAAGTAAATGTACCTGTATCCTTTGACGATTTTGGTAATTGGAAGTTTTCGTCAACTGTGTAGTTTATATCATGCATTATTTTAGATTTAACCTTTTCATTATTCGAAGTTGATGGTACTCTACCAACAAGTTCATCCACTTCTCTATCAATTGCTCTTTTCTCACTGTCTGAAAGAACTACATCAGACGGTGATGTAAAATATCCTGTGGGTAAAGGATATAAATCATTTCCATTATCTGCATCATGTTCTCTTTCAATAGCTTTTTTCCCACTTTCAGAAAGAACGTCATCCGATACAGATTTAATATATCCGGATGGTGGGAAAGATGTCAATCGGGATCGTTTACATGGTTTTTCATCTGAGTAATCATATTATAAAATTAAACTTTATAATACCAGATCTATATAATAACTTCTGCATTTTTTAGACAAAATAAATTAACAAAAATTTCCCAATAATAAAAATAGTACATTATGCAACAAGGGGCGAAAGTAGCAGATATTTCCCGCGGTGAAATTTTTCGATCCTGAGATTACGATAATTTTTAATATTTCCGAGCTCCCTGAGTGGAAATATGCGTTTCCTGAAAAATGTATGTATGTATGAATGTGTGTGCGTGTGTGTGTCTATGTATGTGTGTGTGCGTGTCTGTGTTATAAATTTGTGTGCCGCATACCTCAAATCTGGACAGAGATATCAAGTTACTCTTTGGCAGGTATATGAAGTCTATTTTGAGTTGTGCAAGTTCAATTATATAGTTGATTGGAAACTATTAAGTATTTAAAAAATAAGAAAGAAAAATATGGAAAAATCGAAAAAAATTTTTTTCATCGCCGGGGTTGGGTATCGGTTGGAAGTAGGCCCATTTTATGAAAAGCCTTAAAATTTTCTATCAACCCATATCTTTATCGGCCCTATCCGATAACATTAAGTCTGTTAAAAAAAATTATCTACCCGTATTTTTATCGGCTCGATCGAATAATATTAAGTCGGTTAAAAAAATTCAGAAAAATATGGAAAAATCGAAAATAATTTTTTTCGTTGCTGGATTTGGATATCGGTCGGAAGTGGACCCATTTTCTGAAAAGACATTAAATTTCCTATCCACCCATATTTTTGTGGGGCCGGAAAAAATATAGAAAAATCGAACAAATAGTATGTGATAATTTTAATACTCATACTTCTTAATTTGCAATTTAATAATTACTACATAACTATAGTTTGAATCAAATTTTCTAGATCACTTTGAATAATGCATTTATGGAAAATCAGATATACAGAAACAACATACTTTTTCTACCACATGCATGAAAAAGGCCCTTTTTCTGCGTAGAAAAGTGAATCCAAAATCGAACATTTCTAGCGTCTGGCGAGGCGTCCCTCAGTAGTGACTAGTGGGAGGAAAAGTACTTTTCCTCTCGCTATATGACGACTCGATATACCTGATCTCCCATTCACTTTTCATGCAAAAAAAGGTCCTATTCCTGCACTTATTAGAAAAAGTACTATGTGTAACAAGGGAGCCACTGACTTTTGCAGACTGGGATGATGATTTTGAGCACTCACGTATCACTCGTGCTCAATCATCATCCTCGCTAGAAAAAGTCGATTTTCCTCCGTAGTTGCACAATGTACTATTTATATTAAAAGAGTCATTTAAAAATATTATTTGATGTAATTTATCAATTCTCTTTCAGAAAGCATTCTGCTAAAGCGGTTTTTTTTTAATCAGGCTGTGAGACTTACAATTTCTCATACGAGTCTGGCGTGTGATTTGTCGCCTTGCATACAATATTAATGTTCTTGCATATTGTTACAAAAATATATAATACCAATAATAATAATAATAATTAAAAAAAATAATAATAAAAACAATAATGATAATACTATCTCAAACCTTTTGTCGAAGCCTCTGTATCACTTTCATCGCCACTACTCATTTTTTTGGGTTTAAAACGTTTAATTTTATGCTTGTTCAGGATACTGTTTATTATAGTCTCAGACTCATCATTTGTGCTTACATTTTCACACCCGTCTTCAATTTTAATAACCACTTCATAGTCTGATTTTAAATATACACATATTTTAATGTTAGGCTCTTATAATGTGAAGTTTAACATGTACATACTTCAAATAATTTTTATCATCATAAACCATAATTTTATTTATTTTTAATCAACGTTATTTTATTTAGGAATTTGATATATTTTTAAATAGTAACATTCAGAAAAATTAACAGTTGAAAAATTATATGTATGTGTATTGTATTCATTTACTTATAGGAATTCCAAATCATCACATTCATTAAACTGCTCATTAAGGTAGATACTTCGTATAAAACGAATTGCTTTTTTAAATTTTTAGTAAAATTAATTGAAACATCTTAAGTATAACTTTTATATTAGAAAGTGATTTATCATTTACTTTCTTAGTTATACTCGGCAAGCCTCGATCTGATTTCGCTTCGTTAGCATTGCAGCTGATGGCAAGATATCTTAACAAGATAACATTATTAACAACTGTGACATTAAATATGTGGTTGAAGTTTGCAACGTTGCGACTACAACAAATATTTAAAATTTTCGAAATTTACAATATCTACTCGGAATCGATTCTACAGCGACAAAAATTACGTAAACAATATGTAAATATACATAAAAGAAACACAATGAAAACTCACCTCCCTCCATTTTATCGGGGTGAAAAAAGGAAAAAATTCTGTCTAGGCTATTTTGGAGATTTTTATTTTATGAAATACACTTTCGCCGAAGGCACCACGATACACCTCAATCCCCCCACCCCCTTCCACCAGAGTAGCAAAGATAATTTAAACTCATCCGTTTTTGAAGTCACCAATACTTTCTAACACGCAGAGAAGCTACAGGGAAAATTAATAGAAAAATTACAAGAACTCTCAGTAAAATTTACTATACTGTGTGAGGAAACCGACCACAGTCAGTCTGGTAGTTTTTATAAGGAAATTTAACACATTTTACAAGATAAATAGTGTTACGTGTGCACACTATGCACAACGTGACGAGACGGATCAGGTTGCGTCGAGCAACATGAGGACGACACGACGAAAGACGTGTACCAGCATCGGTAGCTCAGTGATCAGAGCACTCGTTGCTAAAACGAAAGGTCCGGGGTTCAAGTCCCCGCCGAGTCACGCCGTGCCGTTTTTTTATCGAGTTCTCCTCCATTTATTTATTTATCTGCGAGCTTTCACTCGTAACAATAGTTAAGTAATATTAAATATTAAATTAAATGACGAATTTTTAACGATGGAAAAAACCAGTCGAGATGGAGAATCGAACCATGGACCTTCCCGAACAAAAATTAACTTAGGGTTAACATAAGGGCTTTCTACATTGCCTTAGGACAATCACAAGGTCTTGAAAAGGCACTTCGTGAGATCCCTGAAATGGCGCGTAACGGGACGCACCTTCGGCATCGCCGTGCCACGTCGTAACTTTTTTCAAATACCATAGACGTGTTACTCTAGTAATAAGAATTAAAGAAATTATTTTTAACCTACTAAATCCATTAAGAAATTGAAGAAAATAGATTTGCTGAAAACTGGTATACAGAGATTTTCGAGATCAATGATCAAAATTTCATTCCTGGACTTTTGAAATTCAAAATGGCGGCTCCAATATGACGATTAAAAATAAAGAAAAAGCGTTGATTTTGAAAAAAATTGGTTTGCGGTTCTCAGGGTTGCTGATGAAGGTGTTGCT
Organism: Torymus aiolomorphi; assembly: GCA_036365515.1. Classification (NCBI taxonomy): domain Eukaryota; kingdom Metazoa; phylum Arthropoda; class Insecta; order Hymenoptera; family Torymidae; genus Torymus; species Torymus aiolomorphi. The sequence goes on along the minus strand of CM070875.1, from coordinate 63,954,030 downwards.
ATGGAATTTTCTAAATTCATTACAGCGGATCCAATATGGCAGAAAAAAGTTTGAAGAAGCTAACATTTTGCTGAAAATAGGTATAAAGAGGTTTTGAGATCGCTGATCAAGGTTTTTCTGTTAGACTTTCGAAATTTAAAATGTCGGATCCAGTATGGTGGTTAGAAATTCGGAAAAAGCTTTGATTTTTCTGAAAATTTGGTATACAGAGGTTCTCAAGGTCGCTGATTAAGATTTTGCTATGGGACATTTAACATTCAAAATAGCGGATCTAATATAGCGGTTACGAATTCAGAGAAAGCTTAGATTTTGATAAAAATTGGTATTTAAGAGTTTTCAAACTCGCTAATAAAGGTTTTGCTATTGGGCTTTTGAAATTCAAAATGGAGGCTTCAATATGGTGGTTAAAAATTAGGAAAAAGCTTTGGTTATCCTGAAAATTTTGTATACAGGGGTTCTCAAGATCCCTGATCAAGATTTTGCAGCAGAACTTTCGAAATTCACAATGGCGGCTTTAATATGATGGTCAAAATTTCGGAAAAAGCTTTGATTTTGCTGAGAATTGGTAACAGTATTTTTCTAGGTCGCTGATCACGATTTTTTTATTAGTAATTCTTTACTATGAAACCGCCGTGTTGGTTTTTGGAACCATCCGAATGCAATTGAGACATCACTATTCAAAAGAGCACACTCTCAAATAGTGAAATACGTGGTTTTGGAATCAAAATTCTTTATTTTCCTGTTGAAAATTTATAGGAAAATCTCTCTCTGGATCTTTTCCCTGTTACCGAAAAGTGAACCTTCGAGGGAGTTTTTTGCATGTTCCGAATTTAGGTTTGATAATTTTTAATCCTGTCTTGATTATGTGCTTCTCACGCTAAATTAATAGCAAGGAATCAGTTAAAAAAAACAGATACGTAAAAAAGTTTAGAGTTTCAGAGATTCAGGGATCTAGGCGAAAAAAAATAAAACAAAATTTTCAATTTAATTACTGTCTAAGAATGGGGGTTGACGAGTGGAGCGAGTAGGTGGTGTGTATATATATATATATATATTCCCGTATTATATGTGATACGACTCAGACCCCCTCACTCCCTCCTCCACCCCCCCCCCCCCCCCCATGGGCCCCCTCAAAATAACGTGAAATCTTTGTTATTTCGTGATTCTGATAGTCCCCCTCAGCCCCCCTATCTCTCCCTCCTCAGCAACACCCCTCAGCCCTCGTCAGTCCCTTTAAGCAGGAATTATTAGTGTTGGATTTTTTACTGGATGATTTATTGCTTGATGATATATATTTCTCAATAATACACGATACGTTATAATCATAATAATTGTGTTTGATTTTTACTGGATAATTTATCAACAATAAAATAACATTGTTTATTACTAAACAATTCTAAAAAATTCTTGCAATATATAATGTCACTCGAAATTAACTTTAACTGATATTGATTTTTTGACTTATATGCCTACTATAATGTTTATAAACTCGATTAGAGAGATAATTAGTAATTGTCGAGTGTTATCGACAAGTATATACAATGAATCATTGAATGGCCAACCAAAAAATCTAATTATAGTCTATATACGTTTATAACTAAAAATTCACTTGGAATAATTTTATACAGTCGGGGGTTGGCGAGCAGAGCGAGCAGGGGGGCTTCGTGCCACTAATATATACCAGGTGTCCCATTTTAAAACCACCAGGCAAATATCTCGAAAACTAAGGGAGATGGAAAAAAACTTTTAATACAAAAGTTGTAGGGTTCAGAGGGGCCCAACTGATCGTGACCTTTGTTATGACCTTGAGGTCAATGATCAAGGTCATTTGAAGGTCAAACGATTGTTTCAAATGGGAACCCCCACTTTTGACCTCGTAAATGGAAAGAGCAGAAAATTTTACGTTCCGATATGTCCTTGAGTCAAGGTCATGGTCATGGTCATGGTCATGTTTAAAATCAAAATCAATCAACGCATCAAAACATTCCCATAATTAGGCATACGAGACAAATTGTTAAATACAAAAGTTGTAGGGTTCAGGGGAGCCCAACTGATCGTAACCTTGGTTATGACCTTGTGGTCAATGATCAAGGTCATTTGAAGGTCAAATCGATTTTTTCAAATGGGAACCCCCATTTTTGACCTCGTAAATGGAAAGAGCGGAAAATTTTACGTTCAGATATGTCCTTGAGTCAAGGCCATGGTCATGGTCATGGTCATGTTTAAAATCAAAATCAATCAACGCATCCAAACATTCCCATAATTACGCATACGAGTGTTAAATACAGAAGTTGTAGGGTTTGGAGCGGCCCAACTGATCGTGACCTTTGTTATGACCTTGAGGTCAATGATCAAGGTCATTTGAAGGTCAAATCGAATTTTTCAAATGGGAACCCCCATTTTTGACCTCGTAAATGGAAAGAGCGGAAAATTTTACGTTCAGATATGTCCTTGAGTCAAGGCCATGGTCATGGTCATGGTCATGTTTAAAATCAAAATCAATCAACGCATCCAAACATTCCCATAATTACGCATACGAGTGTTAAATACAGAAGTTGTAGGGTTTGGAGCGGCCCAACTGATCGTGACCTTGGTTATGACCTTGAGGTCAATGATCAAGGTCATTTGAAGGTCAAATCGATTTTTTCAAATGGGAACCCCTATTTTTGACCTCGTAAATGGAAAGAGCGGAAAATTTTACTATTTTTACTATTATCAATATTTGCCAGGGTTAACCACTTATATCAAATAATAACAAAAGTTAATAAGTGTTGACCACCTGTATCCAATAGTGACCGGTAGTATTCAGCATTGATCGGTAATAGTCAATAATTATTACTGTTTACATTAAATTGTTTTCAAATTGAGCACACTTATATTGGCACAGAAAATTAAACTTTTTCGTTTTAAAATATTGCATAGTATAATAACATATTATTTCTTTTGTGGTGTGTTTTGATAAATAATTGCATTTACAACTAAAAAAGAATGCCTGACTATTCTGCTAATGAAATAGTTGACATTCTTCTTATTTTAGGAGAATGTCGACGAAACTATCGAGAGGCAAGCAGATTGTATCGTGCTCGGTTCCCTCAACGACAACATCCTGATCATACGGTAATACGTGACATTGAACTGCGCGGTCGACAAGGAAACTTCGTTCGAAGAAGGAGGACACTGAATGAACACGATTATGAAAATAATCCTCGCTTTCTTGCTGTTCTAGCCATGGTACATTTAAATGTTCATGTCAGGTTACGCGAAATCGAGTTAACAATGGGTATTCCAAGATCTACGGCCAGTAGATATTTACGATATGCGCGTTACCATCCTTACCACATTACTCTAAATCAAGCTTTAACTGTGGAAGATTATCGACGGAGAATAACATTTTGCCAATGGGCAACACAACAAATTACTGATGATGAAAATTTCTTTAACAATGTTCTTTTTAGCGACGAGGCTACATTTCAGAGTACTGGTATGTCGAATCGCCATAATTGCCACTACTGGTCTCCTGTTAATCCTCATTGGATGCGAGAAGTTGATCATCAGCATCGCTGGAATGTAACGGTATGGTGTGGTATTATTAACGGATGTCTGATTGGACCTTATTTTTTTGAAGGTCACGTAACTCAACATACTATTTACAGTTGCTGAGAGACGAGCTGCCACTCTTTCTAGAAAACGTTGATCTCCATACAAGGGCCAGAATGTGGCTACAACAAGATGGTGCTCCTCCACATTATGCCAGAATTGTCAGAGATTTTCTTAATGAAAGGTTTAACGGTCGATGGATTGGTAGAGGAGGTCCCGTAGCATGGCCATCAAGATCTCCAGATCTGACATCTCCAGATTTTTATTTATGGGGCTTCCTAAAAAATACAGTCTACCGCAACAGGCCAACTACAAGAGATGACATGATTCAAAGGATTACACAAATCTGCTTAAGTATTCCACGTCAAGTATTATTAAATACCGTTAGAAACTTTAAAAGGAGAATAGAATGTTGTCAACAAGTAAATGGTGCAACTTTTGAGCATCTTCTTCAGTAAATGGTGACCGCAACACTTGGATCCTATGACTAAATACACATGAACGTGGAATTTTCCAATGAATTGTTAGCTGGCCTGATCATCCCCGACCTTGCCTTAACTGGCCGGGTCATCTCCGACCTTGCCTTAACTGACCGGGTCATCTCCGACCTTGCCTTAACTGGCCGGGTCATCTCCGACCTTGCCTTAACTGGCTGGGTCATCTCCGACCTTGCCTTAACTGGCCGGGTAATCTCCGACCTTGCCTTAGGTGACCGGGTCATCTCCGACTTTGCTCTTAACTGCACGGAAACTGACCATAACTTTGACCATGACCTTGACCCAAGGTCATATCAGAATTTTTCGGTTTTTCTATTTACGAGGTCAAAAGTGAGGGTGCCGTTAAACAAAATTGATTTAACCTTCAAACGACATCATCCTTGACCTCAAGTTCATGGTCAAGGTCACAATCAGTTGGGCCCCTCCAAACACTACAACTTCTGTATTTAACACTCGTATGCGTAATTATGGGAATGTTTGGATGCGTTGATTGATTTTGATTTTAAACATGACCATGACCATGACCATGGCCTTGACTCAAGGACATATCTAAACGTAAAATTTTCCGCTCTTTCCATTTACGAGGTCAAAAGTGGGGGTTCCCATTTGAAAAAATCGATTTGCCCTTCAAATGACCTTGATCATTGACCTCAAGGTCATAACCAAGGTTACGATCAGTTGGACCCCTCTGAACCCTACAACTTTTGTATTAAAAGTTTTTTTCCATCTCCCTTAGTTTTCGAGATATTTGCCTGGTGGTTTTAAAATGGGACACCCGGTATATAATTTAAAATATTGATTGAAGTTATTGAGATTGTAATTATATTGTTTATAGCGATCCGAGTCTTCTTTGACTATAAAATTGCAGCTTTGCAGGTTATTTCATGTCCTTGCGAGTGTGGCTTGCGAGTACGCTCAGTACGGTGTATTGCTACCTATATTGCAATTAATAAGCATTTGCGAGTTTGAACCAAGAGCGAATGTGGTACTTTCGGCCCGGCGTTGACAGCCATTATAATCCAGCTGTTTCTAAGACCAGTAAATTTTTTTTGTAAAATATACTTTTTAGCACACGGAAGGCACAAAAAAATTTGCAATGCTGTAAGTACCGTAGAATGCTCTCATACCACTACGACTCATCCCTAGATGCGAATTACCGTTGAACTTTCAATGTTGCAAACTTAAACTACATGATAAAAACCATTGCTATCAATTAAAGAAAAGATTTACTGTTTACATAAGTTATAATGTTAAACAAATCTTCGAAAAGAGAAAGTATCTTTACAAATGTTAGAATACAACTATTTTAAGAAAAACAATTCAATTAAAATTTCCTAGTGAAAAATAATATATATATATATATATAATTATCCCCTCATCCGTTTATGGAGCTCATCCCTGTATATTAGTACCTACAGCCCAGAGATCCCTATGGCAAGTGACTAAAGAAATAATGGACCCTGGGGTTATAGACTCTAGATCGGGCTTCATAAACGCCCGAGAAAAATATTTTATGGGATCCGGGCTCCATAAAAGAAAACGGGTTCCATAAATATGCTCATGTGTATAAAAGGGCTCCATAAATCTGTTAAACCATATACATATATATATATATATATATATATATATATATATATATATATATATATATATATATATATATATATATATAAATATGAAATTCTGGAAGTTTGAGGATTATATTCAGCACCCGCTTGGAAGTTTGAGGGGTTATGGGAAGTTTGAGGAGCCTCCTCAAACTTCCAATCTATATATTCAGCATCCGAGCGGAAGTTTGAGGGGTTTTCTAGAGTCTATTTGTCTAGAGTCGGTAACCTGAGGGTTATTATTTCTTTAGCCACTCTGACCGACCGGGGTTGAGCTCCTCAAACTTACTAGCCTGTATATATAAATATATATATATATATATATATATATATATATATATATATATATATATATATATATATATATATATATATATATATATATATATATATATATATATATATATATATATATATATATATATATATATATATATATATATATATATAATCATATGAACATCGACTTATGCTGACACCAATGTATAAGACCACGTGACCTGTCTGCATAAGTGTAGTACCGTTTATACAAGTGTCTGCACAAGTCTAGCGTGACTAAAGAAATAATCCCTCTACTTATGCTGACGTCTGCATAAGTCGGTCTCTGTCTGCATAAGTCTATTTAAATTTCGGAAAGTGTCTGCATAACTAGCGTTTCATATATTTATATATATATATATATATATATATATATATATATATATATATATATATATATATATATATATATATATATATATATATATATATATATATATATATATAAATATGAAATTCTGGAAGTTTGAGGATTATATTCAGCACCCGCTTGGAAGTTTGAGGGGTTATGGGAAGTTTGAGGAGCCTCCTCAAACTTCCAATCTATATATTCAGCATCCGAGCGGAAGTTTGAGGGGTTTTCTAGAGTCTATTTGTCTAGAGTCGGTAACCTGAGGGTTATTATTTCTTTAGCCACTCTGACCGACCGGGGTTGAGCTCCTCAAACTTACTAGCCTCTATATATATATATATATATATATATATATATATATATATATATATATATATATATATATATATATATATATATATATATATATATATATATATATATATATATATATATATATATATATATATATATATATATATACTTTAAATATTGTTTAAATCAATTGTTTGGTCTTGGACATGTATTTTGATACTAACCAAATGGTCCCAGAAACTTCCTAACATGATGCTTGGCCCAATCATCCTCCACTTTCATTGTGCACATGTTTTTTGTATTTTTTATCTGCTTCGCAGACCAATAAATAATTTTATTATCTTGATCGATCCATGTCTTTGGTGCTATCGATACGTATGTGTCGAAAAAAGCGACATAATATTGATTTGTACTAGAATTCATCTGTAAAAAGTTTTTTTTACTTAATCAGTAGATACAACTTTTCTTAGCTTGTTTGATATTAGAGAAAAAGCTTATAACATGAGCGTACTTAACAAGTAGAATAATGTAATTCGTACATAAATGAATATTATGCACCAAGGGAATAAAGTAGACTGTGTGCTCTCTGCGCGAGAATTGTCGCGAGCGAAGCGAGGTCGACAAACGTGCAGGTTCGCACAGCCCACTATATTCTCGAGTGCAATATACAACTTATTATCACTCGTGACGGATAGTGCCGCATAACGTGTTAGTTTTGCGCGAGCAAAATGGCAAATTGTATTATCCAGTGTCGATATTCTCTATAACACACGTGTTACCATGGTTATGAGCAAAAGCGTTACGTTATGAAAAATATCGTCACGCAAAAGCGTTGAGTTATGAAAAATAACACAACAGGTTACATAACCTTCAAACCACTACAATCTGCAAAACCTTGTCGTTATGCGGCACGTTATCCTCGCACTCGTGATAAAAAATATTGTATGAAAGTAGTGCGGAAAGTTGTCAATTATGCTCTCGGGCTCAATATCACAACCCGCCCGAGTGCATAATTGAGAAGTTTTCGCACTAGTTGCACAAAGCACTATTTTAACACAACTATCGTACAATTCGTACTTGTTTCCTGATGAAACGGGAAATGGACTGCACATTTATTCCCTAACCTCACTGTCACTAGGGAACATGTGCGTAGCGCTGGGAACTAAAGTGAGGGGGTAGGGAATGAACGTAGCACTTTTTTCCCCGCTGCGGTGGGAATAAAGTACGAACTTTACGATGAAGTATGTTCAAAAACTTATTAAATCTCGAGATACATATAAAATACACATATAAAATGAATTTCTGACTGAATAATAGATCAAATGATGCTTAAGGTTTATTAAGGGAGTAGGGTGACTGAAGCAGTGAATGACCTTTTGAGACCAATGAATGACCAGGTCACGTGATATTTTTAATTGGTTTAATAAAATATTTTCAAAATATTAAATAGTTGAAAATCTACATTTTTAGACTTTTGTGCTTGGGAGAGCAGTTTGGTATATCCATGAGCAATAAAAATATATTTTATACAACTTCAAAAAATAAAAATGCTCATTAACTGGTGCCTGGGCACGGACTGGTGCATTGACCCTACTACAGGTAGGCCGCTAGTCAAGCCTACTCATATAGTAGCTATATATCGATCAAATCAAACTTCTTGCATGCGAATTTTTCTTTTTTTGCCAGTATATCTCTATATATGTCTCACTGACATTGTATGCCTCTATGCCTCAATGTTCCTGTCTCTATCTGTCTGCCCGTATCTCGTTGTCTCTGGTTTTAAGAGGGATTTTGGTCACTTACAAGGGGAGCACCAGGGATGCGGGTCCTGGATTTGACTAAAACTGTAGGAGGTACTTCTTTATGACAAATAACAAGACACGTGTCTCGGGGTTTTTCTGAATGGGCCTGTTGTTCCGAGACCCAAGCTATGTTATGTCTAAAATGACCAATTTTTGATAAAAATTTGGTCTCTTTCTTTGGTTATAGCTTTTTGAATATTTCTGTCATGTAAATGGGCTAGAGAGTTTGTAAAAGAAGGCAACAGAATCTTTAATTTAAGCTGTGTTTCATTAAAAAATGTCGATTTTTATAAAAGTTATAGGCTATTAAAAATAGAGTAAGAAGATAGCTTAAAATACCACCCGTTAAAAGCTTAAAAAAAATGAGAAAATTTTAGTGATTTTCTTACTCTATATTTAATAGCCTATAACTTTTTTAACAATCGACATTTTTTAATGAGACACAGCTTAAATTAAAGCTTTTTTTGCCTTCTTTTATAAACTCTCTAGCCCATTTATATGACAGAAATATTCAGAAAGCTACAGCCAAAGAAAGAGACCACATTTTTATCAAAAATTGTTCATTTTAGACATAAAATAGCTTGGATCTCGGAACGAGAGGCCCATTCAGAAAAACCCCGTGACACGTGTCCCATTATTTGTGGTAAAGAAGTACCTTCTGCAGTTTTAGCCAAATCCAGAACCCGCATCCCTGGTGCTCCCCTTGTTAGTATAATTTGGAGTACTTGGATCAATTTTTCTGATTTCGAGCGATATTTTGGCAAAAATGGAGAGATGGTCCGCAGGGATCCTGTGGGGAGTGAAGGAGAGCTTGGGGGGGGGGGCTTCGGGAGAGTCGCGGAGAAGCAGACACTTAATGTTGCTTACAACTATATATTATAGTAAGATATGAGACTGAAGTTAGCAGCCCCTTCCAACAGCCAGTTCGAATTTTGCAGTGGTTCTCAATCAAAAAGAACTACCTCTCATTATTGAGACATAGAATACTTTCTTCATGGATTTCTCCTTATACACTCTAAACGCAAAAGAGTAAAAATTGGACAATTTAAGTGTAAAACGTCAAATTTCTACTTTATAAAAGAGCAAAATGCAGATTTTATCCATTAAGAGGGTTAAAATGTGCATTTTACACTTTATAAAGATTAAATTCATACTTTTACTCGTTTGCCAAAGAGTAAAGTCTATGTTTTACGCTTTATAAAGAGTAAAAAGTTATACTTTTCGTTCAAAAGGTTAATTTGATACTTTTACTCTATTGCTAAAGAGCAAAATCTCCGTTTCCCTCTTTATAAAGAGTAACAAATTATACTTTCCGATCAAAAGATTAAATGGATTCTTTTACTTTTTTGCGAAAGAGTAATAAAATCTACGTTCTTTATTTTATTTGTTAAAAAGTTTAGTTTAACTCCAAGTAGGCGGGGGATGTGACTTCCACGCATATACGGGTGCGCGTTAGACGTGTATACATGGCAAAATAATTATTTAAATATTAGTATGTAGCGGTTCGATCTTCCCGAGGCAAGGATGTGAGAAATAAATTTTCACATGTGTATGATAACGTTTCGATTAACAATGTCTCCCTCATCAGACCAAAAAGTTAATTTTTGTCACGAAAAACAATTCTTGTAGGCTTTTTTTTTCTCCTCCGCCGCATAAATTCGGGGGGGGGGGGGAAGAAAATTTCACAACAATCATTCCTACATTGGCTTTGGAAATCGTTCTTGTCAAGCCTTTTTAAATTATAGAATAATACAGAATAATTTAAAAAGGCTTGACATGAACGATTTCCAAAGCCAATGTAGGAAGGATTGTTGTGAAATTTTCTTCCCCCGCCGCCCCGCATTTATGCGGCGGAGGAGAAAAAAGCCTACAAGAATTGTTTTTCGTGACAAAAATTAACTTTTTGGTCTGATGAGGGTGACATTGTTCACCGAAACGTTATCATATACATGTGAAAATTTATTTCTCACATCCTTGCCTCGGGAAGATCGAACTCCTACATAATAATATAATCATACCAGCTGAGGGATAAATTCATACAATAACACACCGTTGTTATTTCATCAAAATTATTTAAATAATTCTTAACTCCAAGTAGGCGGGGGATACGAGTTTCACGCGTATACGGGGGCACGTTAGACGTGTATACAAGGCAAAATAATTATTTATATAATTCCTAACCCCAAGTAGGCGGGGGATGCGAGTTCCACGTGTATGCGGGAGCGCGTCAGACGTCTACAAGGCAAAATAATTATTTATATAACTTCTAGCATCAAGAAGGCGGGGGATGCGAGTTGCACGCGTGTGTGGAAGCACGCCAGACGTGTATACAAGGCAAAATAATTATTTATATAAATCCTTACCCCAACTAGGCGGGAGACGCCAGTTTCACGCGTATACTGGTGCGCGTTAGACGTGTATACATGACAAAATAATTATTTAAATAATTCTTAACCCCAAGTAGACGGGGGATGCGAGTTCCACGCGTATACGGGAGCACTTCAGACGTGTATACAAAACAAAATAATTATTTATATAAATCCTTACCCCAACTAGGCGGGGGACGCCAGTTTCACGCATATACGGGTGCGCATTAGACGTGTATACATGGTAAAATAATTATTTAAAGAATTCTTAACCCCAAGTAGGCGGGGGATGCGAGTTCCACGTGTATACGGGAGCGCGTTAGACGTGTATACAAGGCAAAATAATTATTTATATAATTCCTAATCCCAACTAGGCGGGGGATGCGAGTTCCACGTGTATGCGGGAGCGCGTCAGACGTTTATACAAGGCAAAATAATTATTTATATAATTCCTAACATCAAGAAAACGGGGGATGCGGGTTGCACGCGTATATGGAAGCACGTCAGACGTGTATACAAGACAAAATAATTATTTATATAAATCCTTACCCCAAATATGCATTAGACGTGTATACATGGCAAAATAATTATTTAAATAATTCTTAACCCCAAGTTGACGAGGATTGCGAGTTTCTCGCGTATACGGAAGCGCGATAGACGTGTATACATGGCAAAATAATTATTTAAATAATTCTTAACCCCAATTAGGCGGAAGATGCGAGTTCGACGCGTATACGGGAGCGCGTTAGACGTGTATACAAGGCAAAATAATTATTTATATAAATCCTCACCACAACTAGGCGGGTGATGCCAGTTTCACGCGTATACGGGAGCGCGTTAGACGTGTATACAAGGCAAAATAATTATTTATATAAATCCTTACCACAACTAGGCGGGTGATGCCAGTTTCACGCGTATACGGGAGCGCGTTAGACGTATATTTTATAAAAGGCAAAATAATTATTTATATATTTCCTAACCCCAAAAAGGCGGGGGATGCAAGTTCCACGCGTATACGGGAGCGCGTCAGACGTGTATACAAGGCAAAATAATTAGTTATATAATTTCTAACCCCAAGTAGGCGGGGGGTGCGAGTTCAACTCGTATACGGGAGAAAGTCAGACGTGCATATAAGAGAAAATAATTATTTATATAGTTCCTAACCCCAAGTAGGCGGGGGATACGGGATCCACGCGTAACGTAAAAGTACCCTTTGTGGAACAGTTTTTGCTAGTTTAGAGTTTGGATTGAAATTAAAACTATTGTACAGGAGTAATATTTACAATTTTTGGATATCAATCGATGGGGTAAAGATCAAAGATTAAAATGAGACCTTAAAAAAGCAAATTGAATACGAATTGTAATTATTACAATTAAAAAACCAAACCGACACCAAGTACGTATTATGGAACGACATTTTTACAGATTGCCCCCCTCCGTTCCATAATCGATGTCCCCATTTTGGAACAGGATAGAAATCAGTTTTAATTTAATATCTTATGTACTTTTTTACTTACAATAAGAGGCTTATGATATACAAATGACGATTTTAAATTTTTTATAATTTTTTTATTAAAAAACATGAATATAAAATACAATTTTAAACGTATCAAATTAATACAATAATTGCATACAACTTAAAATACTTAATACTTATTTTTAAATATCTGAAATAACAATTAATTTATTTTTTGGTTTGGATTTATTATTTGCTATACTATTTTTATTTCGAGCATAGTCTCTTCTTCCATGGTATTACTTTTTAAGTTATTTTCAAGATTACTCGAGTTAAGATTTATTTTTTCAGAAGTTATTACACTTTCTTGACAAATCTCATTATTGACTGTTCGACTGATAGATTCTTGTGTTTGATCATTGTATACTATATTGCAGATGAAAAAAAAACTCCTAAAAAAATTCAACATGATTAAAATAAGAAAAATGTTATTATAGTTACATGAATAATTTGCAATTAGATTGTACGAACCCCATTGACTTAGTTTCTCAATGAAATTTTCTGTTGGAAAATCTTCACAGATATCGAGTAACCATTCTTCATTTAATATGCAATTATCCTTATTTAAACTGTTGCTTACTTCTATATTACTTTTCTATATGAGGTTGTAAAACTTTAGACGAGCCAGGTCTTGAAGGAGATTCTTGTGGATCTTTACAGCTCTGTGGAGAGATGTGGCTGGGACATTCAATTTAGCTGCAATTTGCAGTGCAGCATTAACTGCATTAAAAGCTTTTTTGCAATAGTAATGCAGAATACAGTCTCCTTTTGATTTTTAGTTTCCTTTTGTCTGGTTGAACTTTCTTGCGAATAACTTTGTTGTGCTAAGCATAATTCTTTCTTGACATCTCTTTAAATCTTCCGTAGTCTCATTTTATTTATCTTATGTTGTGCCTTTATTTTTTTTCTTCGCTGTCATTTTTCTTGAGTTTCATAAAATCTGTAAAAAATAAAAAACAAATTTCTAAAGGAATGTAACTTACAAACTGATTTTTTATCAAATTTATAGATTAGGTTTGTTATTTATGTTTCACAATCAGAAAATCACAAACAAATATATACTTACTTATTAGTAAAACGATGCAGGAAACTCAAATGTTTGTTCACGCACGTCTCAAGATAATGTTAAATAATAAATAACTTTAAAACTGTTGAGTGAAAACGTGCTCCGTAAAGGGGACATGCTTAGAGACAGAGGTCCCGGAAATTGGAACGCCACCTTTGGCTGTTCCATAAACTCGGACTACACTCGTTTGTATGCGGTAATTATGAAACACTAAAATATTTATTGAAAATCTTTATTGTTGCCGAAAAACTACTGTAAAACTTTAATCTATGAGTAAAAAACTGCATATTATAAAAAGATTAATATTTGAAAAGTGTTTGAGTGCATAGTTAATAAAATAAAACGTATGAAACCAGCACCATTGACTTCAACAACCACAGATTTGAGTCGATCTCAGAATACAAGCAGTCATATATTTTTTAAAAATTATAATTATCATGTAGAACTGTGAATCGCTTTGCATATTACATAATAAACTTTCACTATTCAGATAAAATTTTGATATTGTTTATCTGTATCATTAATAAACTTTATTTTACTATATTTTAAACTGTTCCATAAAGGGGTCACGATTTGAGCGATGTTCCATAATGGGTACTTTTACCTTATACGGGTACGCGTTAGACGTGTATACATGGCAAAATAATTATTTAAATCTTTCTTAACCCCAAGTAGGCGGGGGATGCGAGTTCCACGCGTATACGGGAGCGCGTCAGACGTGTATATATCGAAAAATTCAAATAATTTTTAACCTCATGTAGGCGGGGGATGCTCCCGTATTCGCGTGGAATCCGCACCTTGGAGTTAAGAATTATTTAAATAATTATTTTGCCATGTATACACGACTAACGCGCTCCCGTTTACGCGTGGAACTCGCATCCCCCGCCTACTTGGGGTTAAGAATTATTTAAATAATTATTTTGCCATGTATACACGTCTAACGCGCACCCGTATACGCGTGGAACTCGCATCCCCCGCCTACTTGGGGTTAAGAATTATTTAAATAATTATTTTGCCATGTATACACGTCTAACGCGCACCCGTATACGCGTGAAAGTCACATCCCCCGCCTACTTGGAGTTAAACTAAACTTTTTGACAAATAAAATAGAAAACGCAGATTTTATTACCCTTTCGCAAAAAAGTAAAAGAATCCATTTAATCTTTTGATAGGAAAGTATAATTTGTTACTCTTTATAAAGAGGGAAACGGAGATTTTGCTCTTTAGCAATAGAGTAAAAGTATCAAATTAACCTTTTGAACGAAAAGTATAACTTTTTACTGTTTATAAAGAGGAAAACGTAGACTTTACTCTTTGGCACACGAGTAAAAGTGTGAATTTAATCTTTTGAACGGAGGATCTAATTTTTACTCTTTATAAAGAGGAAAACGTAGATTTTACTCTTTAGTAAAATAGTAAAAGTATCAAATCATTCTTTTTACCGAAATATATAACTTTTTACTCTTTATAAAGAGCAAAACGTAAACTTTACTCTTTCGCAAAAGTGTAAAAGTATGAATTTAATCTTTATAAAGTGTAAAATGCACATTTTAACCCTCTTAACGGATAAAATCTGCATTTTGCTCTTTTATAAAGTAGAAAATTGACGTTTTACACTTAACTTGTCCAATTTTTACTCTTTTGCGTTTAGAGTGTAGATTAACAAAGTATGAATAAATAAAGCCAAAATATACAAAATATAGTACTCAATTGTTTAAACAATCAAAATATATAAAAAAAGGTATATTGCCTCAAAGCTCATTTACACTCACAAAATCACAACACAAACTTGTTAACAAATGAATATATACACTCCCAACATCTCTAGAAAATTGCTAAAAAAGTATCGTGACATGAACATGCTTAATTGTTTATTTATAAGTCCGTAATTACAAAATTCGAGCCGGCTGCCGTCCGATTAAGACCTTTATCGGCTGCGTATCGGCTCTATTTATCGACTCCTAAAATAAAACTAGATCATTTCATTTTCTATAAATGGATATACAGATTCTTAATGAGCCCAGAATGTTGCTCAGAATGTTATAAAAAATCATCACCTTTCATTATTTATTTATAAGCGTTTTATTGCCAAATTCGAGACGGCTGCCGTCCAATTACGCACATTTTCGGTTGTAAAAAAAAAAAGAATGAGCCTCTTCATTGTCCACAAATGAATACACAGACCTCTAATAAGCCCAGAAGGTTGTTAAGAAAGGTTTGGAATAATGAACACCTCCCATTATCTATTTATAAGCATTTTATTGCAAAATTCGAGCCGGCTGCTAGCGCACTGGCTCCGTTTTTCCACTGCTAAAATAAAACTCGGCCCGTTTCTTTTCTCTAAATGGATATGCACACTCCTAATGAGCCCAGCAAGTTGCTCAGAAAGTTATAAAAAATGAACACCTTTCATTATTTATTTATAGGCGATTTATTGCAAAATTCGAACCGCCTGCTAGCGTATCGGCTCCGTTTTTCGACAGCTAAAATCAAACTATGCCTGTTCATTTTCTATAAATGGATATACAGTCTCCTAATGAGCCCAGAATGTTGCTCATAAAGTTATAAAAAATGAACACCTTCCATTATTTATTTATATTTCTTTTATTCCATAATTCGAGCTGGCTGCTAACGTATAGGCTCCGTTTTTCGACTGCTAAAATAAAACTATGCCCGTTCGTTCTCTATAAATTGATATATAGACTCCTAATGAGCCCAGAAAATTGCTCAGAATGTTATGAAAAATGAACCTTTCATTATTTATTTATAAGCGTTTTATTTCAAAATTCGAGCCGGCTGCTAGCGTATCGGCTCCGTTTTCTTCGTTTTTCGGCTGCTAAAAAAAACTAGGCCTGTTCATTTTCTATGAATGGATGTACAGACTCCTAATGAGCCCAGAATGTTGCTCATAAAATTATAAAAAATGAACACCTTCCATTATTTATTTATAAGCGTTTTTGTTACGTTATGTATTTTTGTTCAAAAATAATCTAAATTTTATGTGTTAAAAACGAAATGTATTGAATATAACTTAATACAACTGAATGAGGAAATAGCGAAAATGCAACGACCTCGAAGAATTTCAATAGCAAGCAGTGATATTCCAGGTGAAGGTCCGCTGTTTCGTTACTGAAATTTCAAGTGCTGACCGCGCAGCAACGCGCTGGCTGTCGGAACGTGGCGAGTCACGACGCCTGGAGCCATCGCGTTGCAGCGAGGGCAGCACGTCGCGGATCTATTGCGCGAGCGCCGCGTTACCGACGCTGAAAAATAGTATGAGTGCGAGAGAGAGAGAGAGCGACCGAAGAATGATGTAGGGGGGGAAGAGAAAACGTGGACAATACGAAGGTGTGAAAAGGAAATTAATTTATTGGGCAGAGTGAAAAACCAATTAAGAGAGAAAGATCGGTATAACGTGTGCGACGAAGAGTGTAAAGTCTTGTATTATATTTATATAGCACGAGTTCAATTGAGATAATTATTGTACTTATTTCCGTATTCAGTAAACCTGCGTAAACGATATCGAAAGAAAGAAAGATCGAATTTTATTGTTTTATAATAATAATAATAATAAAGAATTACATATTGATCCAAGTCGAGACGGAAAAGAGAGATTGAAGCAAGTGTATAACTGAGGAAATAAAAGGAAATTAATACATTATTCAGGAATTTGATTTCTCCTAAATCCTTCCCTCCAATATTATTCAGGTAAGACTTTATGTTACTATTTTAATTAAACACGTATACACATGCAACCAGATTATTCGGAAATATATAGATATAACTATATGTAGATAACTATATATTATTTTTGATTAAATTTTATTCATTCTTATTATCCCCGGAAGTAATAATTATCTGCGTTGGGAATCGATTAAATTCAATATTTGGGAAAAGGGTTATTTTAATCAAAGAGCCTTCATAAAGCATTCCAAATAAGGATAAATAATTGTGGAAATTTATATTGTAATTAATCCGAGCCACGAAATCTTTATCTGAAAACTAAACTCTCTTGGAAAAACGCATTACGGGATATCATTAAAGTCAAAGTTTTTCTTATACACGTTCCGTTCAACAATTAACATTTTATATTTTTAACGTAAGAATTATCAATTATTTATTTATTTATTTAGTATTATTAATAATCTAGTGATTGTCTTAATAAACAAATTTAAACCTTATAAAACTGTCGCTAGTAGAAATATCCTTATTGTTTTGAGGGATTAATAAATTTTAACTATATTAAGAATTGTCACTATTTCCTTAATCTATTGTGATACAAATCGTAAACACGCTTTTAAGGGGTTTTCCTTAATGATATGAAGACTGAGTTACCCTATATAATCGTTAATTCGGATCTATTAGTGTTCTTATATCTCCAATTCTTGTATCATCTAACTTTAGGCTTCTAGAAAACCCAAGGATCGAGTCCGTTACCCTAATAGTTTATAGTCTTCCCAACTAAATCTAACATTATTTTCTACAAAGAGAAATTATTTCAGCTAGAGCATTTATTTAGAATCTTTATAGTAATTTTGACCTAATACTACTTGACACATACGCACACACACATATATATATATATATATATATATATATATATATATATATATATATATATATACTTCCAATCTAAACCCTTATCTATTTTCCCATATTAATATTAACGTTAGATACATGTTGTTTAGTATGAGAATTTGAACGGAGTATAATTTTCATTAGACTCTATCTTTATTTTGGTGACATTGAGGTGAGAAATAGAGGTAAGGAATGAGAGACGTCCTTGGGCGACGATCGAATTTTATTATTGTTACGGAAAGGTATTTCTAACCTCTCTCGTAACAGTATTTTTGGTAGCAGAGCGTGGTTAATCGCCCTAACCTCAAAATTTCACTTTTGTGTTTCCCAGGATAAGAACCCTTATTTTTGGATTTTTACTTTTTGGACCTCAGTCAAGACCACGAACCAACTCTATTTTGAAATATTCCCTACCCCTTGCGTAGTGACTACTCTATCGAACTGCGTTCGACGAATAAACTTGCGGTACTGCCAAATTAACCAATTCTCCCTGGCTGGAGGGAATTAGATATCGGAAGAGTAATAGCAAGCGTCAAGATGCCGGAGACGAACAATGATGCCGGTCAACCATCCGGACTTGATTGCTCTCAATTGATGGTCACGATGGCACATACCATGGCCATGCAGTCTGCTGTACCGGGTATACCAGTTTTTGATGGGAGCAATCTCCCACTAAAAGATTTTATACAGGATGTCCGTAATGCAGCATCAGATATTGACCCTCCGCAGCTCGCATCCTTTTTGAAGAAGGTGTTGAGTCGGCTTCGCGGAGCTGCAAGAAATTCAACGTTTGGCGTGAGTTTTACATCCGTCAATGACCTCGTGCGACATTTGAAACCGCGTTTCGCACCTGGAAAAGCCTTCACATACTATTGTGCCCAATTGAATGATCTTCGGATGAAACAGGGCGAAACTGTGGGAGACTTCCGGGAAAGGCTTAATATCCTGCTCATGGGCGAAGAGAACGCCCTTAGAGAAGATAAGGGTGATGCTTACTACGAAGCGATGATGGTACCCATGAAGGGAGCTGCTGTAGATATTTTTATTAGGGGTTTGCCCGGTAATATAAGTGCTGCAGTAGATGCATCACACCCTGCAGACTTGGACGCAGCCTTCAAGGAAGCGGTGCGTATCGAGGCCAGAATACGTTCAAGGATCCTTCCCGATTCTCGTCAATCCAACCAGTTATCCCGATATGGAGAGAACGATGAACTCTCCGCAAATGTAAGAAGGCCTAATTATAATGAGAGTCGACCTCGTTATCCGGGATATCAACAGTATCCAGCGCCTGGAGGCCAGTTTTCACAACAGTTCCCATCGACTGATAATGGACCTGCTTTCGTAGGATATATGGAGCCCCAAGAAGGAGAACAACCTCAAGTGTATTATGAAGATGGGTTGGAATACCCCGAACTCGAGATGATGTTGCCTGAATCGCCCTTCGTAGGATACATGGTGCCCGGCCAACCGGATGGACAGGAAGGAAGAGGCTACAATCAGTCTAGGGGAGGATATCAAAGTTCTGATCGAGAATTTCCTCCTCGTAGGAGTGGCCCTAGTTCATATCAAGGAGGGCGAGGTGGAACCAACTCATATCAAGGAGGCCGAGGTGGTCCCACTTATGCTTATCAGGGTGGAGGAAACCGACCAGGAAACATTGCCAATCCAAGGCTTTATGACCCCAATGGCCCACCTGCGTTTCACCCTCATCCGCCGTACCCTGTTCCTTCGACCAGTCAATCTGCGTATGCGCCCACAAATTCTCAATCAACGGTTCCTTTAAACTCGCAGGGGGCTTGTCCCGAGGTGAAGGAGGCGAGCCCTATCACTCAACAAGTGTCGACAACGGGATCATCGAACCCTGCACTCCGACCACAAGAGACAACAATGGGGAATCGAGTTTACCTCACACAAATCCCCCAGCGTGCCGGATTGCGTCCTGTAGGCCTGCTGGAAACCACGACGGGAGGGAAGATGACCCAACAGTAATCAGGGTACGCGTGCCCGAAGGTCGTCGACCGTGGCTCCATTTTATGATCGACAACGGAGCCGCAGTTAACGTTATCAAAATTGGTGCCTTGCGCCAGGATATTTTAGTAGATACTGATCGAGCGACTCCACTCATCGGTATTCATGATTAGTCCGTCGACACCTATGGTACAACTATCGTTAACTTACGAGACAGACCTATCACGTCCATAGTAGCACAGAACGACTTCCCTATTGAACAAGACGGGATCCTGGGGCGTGATTACCTCAAGCAAGAGCAGGCAGTTATATCGTATCACTATAATACGTTGATGATAAGCGGAGATGTCATGCACCCTATCCCTTTTATCAACCCCCATACGGGCCAGAGTATAGGCGAAGAGGCTGATATCAAGATTATCGGATCCAGTGAGGGACATCATATAGTGGAGAAGGAAAATGTAGAGTAGGAAACGTTGAGTATCCTCACGAGAAACATCCTACTCGGGGAAGATGCTCCGTTGAACACAATTCAAGAATCGACATACACTCCTCCATCTCCTGCTAAAATTATGTAACGATCCCTCGTCGGTCTCGGAAAATCATTCAATTAGAAACTGTAAATAAAGATCTATCTGAAGGATACTTGCCTCGGATAGATGTCGGTTATGAGGATGTATACCTCGGCGAAGGTATCGTCAAGGTCCAGAAGAACGGATTTTGTCATGTGATGGCCATTAATACCCGAAATGAAGACGTTTCCATCGAAGTTGATGCCAAGGAACTCATTCCTTTTGAATATGCTGCATTGGACTTTGAGCCCGGAGCCGAAGAGGACATTCCCGTAAAAGCAGATTATCCCGTAGTAGACCGAGATGCTCGCGTGCGAATACTGCGCGACATCATTCAGATGAAACATCTCAATGATGAAGAAAAGGGAAGCGTGGAAAAACTTCTTGAGGACTTTCCGCATATCTTTCTACTGCCTGGAGATCCGCTACCCTGCACTAATGCAGTAGAACATCGTATTCCCTTGGAAAACAATTTACCTGTAAATACAAAGCAATACCGACATCCTTTAGTACATAAGGATTTTATCGAAAAAGATATCCAGAAAAAGCTTATGGAAGGAATTATTGTACCATCGAACAGTCCGAGTAATTCGCCAATTTGGATCGTTCCAAAGAAGCCAGATGCTCAGGGAAATCTACGTTGGAGAATGGTAGTCGACTTTCGTGAATTAAACCAACAAACCATAGGGGACGCATACCCCCTCCCGAACATTACAGACATTCTCGACCAACTCGGTGGGGCAATGTACTTTTCCGTCTTTGATCTTGCCTCTGGTTTTCACCAGATCAAAATGGCTCCCGAAGACCAATGGAAGACAGCGTTCTCGACTCCGGGAGGTCACTACGAATACAAAAGGATGCCTATGGGACTTAAAAATGCCCCTGCAACATTCCAGCGTCTCATGGACCAGATTAAGAGGGGGCTTGATTGCAAGGAAACCCTCGTATACATGGACGATGTTATCATCCATGCCCGAACCGTCGCAGACCATGATAAAAGAGTGAGACAATTCTTTTCCCGTCTCGCCTATACTAATCTCGTCCTGCAACCTGAAAAGGTTCATTTCTTGCGTAAAGAGGTTGCGTTCCTAGGCCATATAATCAGTGAACGTGGAGTTGAACCAGATCCGGAAAAGGTAAAGGCGGTGAGGCAATTTCCTCAGCCGAAGGGCGTGCGAAATATCAGAGAATTTTTAGGTCTCACGGGTTATTATAGGAGATTTATTAAGGACTATGCCAAAATCGCGAAACCTTTATATGATCTCCTGAAAAAGGATCAGGAATTTAATTGGGAAGAACCACAAGGAATAGCTTTCAATGCCCTCAAGGAACGCTTGTGCAATGAACCAATTCTATTATTTCCCGATTTTGCCAAACCATTTATGTTAACTACCGATGCCTCCGACGAAGCTATTGGTGCCGTGTTGAGTCAAGTCCAGGACGGGTCAGAGCATCCAGTAGCATACCTCTCTCGGACACTTAACAAGGCTGAACGCAATTACAGCACGACTGAGAAAGAATGTCTCGCTGTGTTGTACGCCTTCAACCATTTCCGCCCGTACCTTCTATGCCGAAAATTTACTTTGGTTGCAGATCACGAGCCATTAAATTGGATGCATAGTCGGAAAGATCCCGGCCAGCGCCTTATGAGATGGATGTTTAAATTCGCTGGTTATGAGTACACTTTTAAGTACAAACCGGGAAAATTAAACTGTAATGTGGACGCCCTCTCTCGGAACCCTGTGGAAGAACCATCTGAAGAGGACATTAACCAAAGTCTCTCTAGGATACGAGTCATGATCCTCGAGGAGCGTAAAACACCAACAGCTCGAGGGAGCAACCAAGCCTCTCAACGATTACTCACACCCCCGGTGGGATCATCAGGAGGACGGTCGTCTCGACCACGACTTCCATCAGCCCCGCAACCTCTCACAACTGGAACGGCTGCTCAAAAAGGGCGTGGGAGACCTGTTGGATCCAAAACTCGCAAGGTAGCCCCGACATTAAATCACAGTATTGTGGCGCAACGCACACGTGGAAAATTAGCCCTCAAAGCTGAAGATAGTGTTGGCTCTAAGGATAAATCTGAACCACCCGAATCTGGAAAGTCAAATACGGAGGCTCTTAAAGCCAGAGCGGGAACATCTAACGGGAACGAACGTGAACCCTGTGCGTCCAACGAGACTCCACCCCCGAAGACAGTTCACAACCCGGCCAAACCACGGGTAGATATATCATTAGGCCCTTCTTTCACCCGCTCTCCTGGTGCACTTCTCTCGTCTACGGGAATCGAACCCGAAGACTCTGATACCGATGGCCGATCTCCCATTTATGATCCCCGACGGAGATGTCTGAGAGTCGAAGAAATGGACACCGATGACGCAGAGAATGCATCCAATTATGAGAAGGAAGAGACCGATCATGATTCGGAAATATCCGCCAGAGACAAGGAAATCGAGGTTACCGTTGCTCAAGATAGCGAATCAAGTAATGAACCAAGACACACTACTCTGTCAAAAGAAGAAGTGCTACAATCAGCACGAAAATTTGAAGAGAGCTTGCAATTGCATCAAGACAGGGCTGAGCTAGAAGAAGACGATGAAGAGATAATAATTCTTCTCTGATGGAGACAAGGTGGATGGAAACATGCAATCCATCCTAGACGAGATGGATCCCATAGACCCAGTCACCATGAATGACTCAGTGATGGTGGAAAGGATTCAGGAAATGGTACAAAAGACTCTCAATGAATGCAGTCGTGAAGATGCGACTAGCGAATCCGACAAAAATATGAAGAGAGATGAGGTTCCACCACCCTCTCGACTATCGTCTATCGAACCCAGTACCCCTACGGCTAAAACTACTCCCAAGACGGAAGCACCGAACCGTCGGTCTGTACACTTTCCCAACTTAGAAGAGATCCAGGAAGAAAACGAGAAAGGGGATAGCTCTACTCCCATTAGGCTGGATTTTAATCAACCTCCGACCGATACTCTGGGACTGTTTCTATCCATGTACCAATAACAAGCTCCTCTGAACCAATATGTAAGTGATGCCCAAAGCTCACTTATGCAAGTGCCATCCGACAGCTCAAGATCTGAAATAGGAAACCACCCAGTAGCCCCGCCAAGACTAAAGAATAACGTAAGCACGTCTCAACAATGCCTCACGTATAAACGAGATAATATTGTCCATTTCATCTCTAGAGATTGCGAGATAGTTACTCCCGTGGGACGCCTCCTCAGCGAAATTGGAGCTATCGAGCCTAAAACCCTGAAGGCCAAAAAACCTAAGCTGGGGCAGATATTGACCACACCTTTCAAAAACCATAATGTGTTTTCCTTAATTGTTAAGGAAAGGCATTATGACCCTCTGGATTGCGCACAATTGAAACGGACTCTCAAAGATTTTAAAACCATACTTCTGAGGAAAAACCTAACAAGTTTCCGTGTATCTCGGCGAGGAGATCTGATAGATGATATGGATCCTGGGTTGTTCACCGAACTATTAATAAGCATTTTTGGTGAAACTCAGACTACTGTCACGGTATGTTACGGTAAGGTAGAATTGCCCTCCCCAGAAGAGAGAAAACAGATTATCGAAACTCTCCATGATAGTCTTATAGGTGGGCATAAGGGAGTCAACCAAACTTACCAGAAAATCCGGAAGAGATACTATTGGCCTGGCATAAGGAATGACATCTTGGATTACATCCGCCGATGTCTAAGTTGCCAGGAGAAAAAGATAGAAAGGATCAAAACACGGGAACCCATGATTATCACAGATACTCCAATTGAGGTCTTCGACAAGGTTTCCATCGACACCGTAGAAAAACTGCGTACAACCCCCAGAGGAAATTGTCATCTACTGACAATGCAGTGTAACTTAACAAAGTACCTTATTGCAATACCTATTCCTAACCTCAAAGCTTCAACCATCGCCGACACGCTTGCCAAATACCTGATTTGCCAATTTGGAGCCCCAAGAGCCATCTTATCTGACAGAGGAACTAGTTTTCTGTCCGAAATCGTCGAAGGATTGATGCGCCTGTTCCGAATCCACCACCTTACCACGTCTGGTTATCACCCTCAAACTAACGGTTCTCTAGAGCGAAGCCACGCCCCGTTGAAGGATTTTGTGAGAGCCTATTCGGAGAAGTACGACGATTGGGACAATCTCGCGCCATTTGCTACATTCACGTATAACACCAGCGTTCATGCCAGTACCAACTTTACACCATTCGAACTTGTGTACGGTCGATTGGCAAGGTTCCCCACCCGCATCCCCGCGGCGGAACAACTGCGAACTTATAACCTGTACCTGCAAGATCTGATTACCCGATTGGGTGAACTCCAAGTTATAGCTGGGGAGAATCAGATTAGGGCAAAGGAAAAATCCAAGGAGCGCTACGACCGAAAGATCAAACCCCTAAAAGGGTCGGTAGGTGACTACGCATGGGTTAGACGAGAGCCCAGGGTGTCCAAATTTGATAGTTATTATAACAAGCCTCTAAAAATCAAGGAGATATTGGGTAGAAATAATGTGCTCCTAGAACTTCCCAATGGAAAAACTATCCGAAAACATATTGACAAATTAAAGGTCGTCCCGCCCTTGGACAGTTCTGAGTCAAATTAATGTCCTTTGGAATTCCTCCCCTTTTATCCTTCCTTATATCCAGAGTATCTAAACTAATAACCATCGACAGGTTATCTGACCTATGCCTGTTTTCTTTCAGAATGTGTGCTATACTTCGTTGTTTCACGTTCCTTCTGTCGACTCTATGGATGGTCACCGCGACAGGAGTCCACTACGAGCTGTCTCCGATCACCTCCAATCCTGGTATTTACTATGAGAAATTGCCCTCGATCAGGATCCAGAAAGGGAGCTGGAAAGTGATAATCCACCTGGATTTACAAACCTTTCGTAAGGAACATGGTCCCACTCGTAGTTACGATGAACAACTGAAGCAGTGCATTGCTCATTTCGACGCCAATCATTGTCAGGCTGCTCTCAACCAAGAACTCATCGAAATCAAGCTAAAGACGCTCCAACACATACACGATGACATCCGAAGAGTAGCGGCTGATATGGATGCCAGGGAAATGGAGATCCCCTCCCCCATAAAGGACATCCGCGCAAAGAGAATGGCTCCCCTTGGCATTGTCGGCAGTATAAGCAAAAGTCTTTTTGGTCTAATCATCACTGACAATGCTGACCTGATTAATAAAAATATCGACCAATTGTTTCAGGACCAAAAGAATCTTGTAAAACTTTCGACGGAGAAAACTCACCTCCTTTTTGCCGGCCTTGAAGAGCTTTGTAATATTACGGCGTCACATCGCTCCTTAATCAAGAAGATGGAAATAGCTCTTAATACCAACATGAATTCACTCGCCCAAGGAGCAAATGACAATCACCTCACTTGGGAATTTACCGCGTTCGCCCGTCAGATTGAAGCAAAGTTAGACCACATGATATATTGCAACCGCCAGCTCGGCGATATTCTCAATACCATAACTGATCGGAAACTGGATCCCCGATTAATGCACCACGATATGCTCCATCGGATTGCTTTGGATATCCAGCAGATGGGAGAGGATCGAACTTTACCAATGCCATTACACCACCTCCGTGCAGAGGAAATAGCTAGAATTGCGACATTGGACGCCACCTTTCATCAAGGAAGAATTCTAATCTATCTAGCAATACCTCTGACAGAAAGAGCGAGCTATGAGTTATACAAACTCCACCCCATAGGTATTCCCCAACAGGCTCATAATCAAAGTCTAGGGGTAGCATATGTAGCAACAACATAGCCTTACCGAGCCATAAGAAGGGACCTACAGACATATTTAAAAATGGATGACGAACACCTGCGAAGCTGCATGCTAACACACTACGGGCGTGTTTGTGCCGCCAAGGGTCCGATATCTTTGGTCACCGGGCAGAAGGAGTGCGAACTTGAGCTACTCCTAAACCCACACCCGGATGCGCTAAGATCATGTGAGATAATGATTTCTACCTTGTCACCGCCCCAATGGAAATATCTGGAGATGGATGGAAGTTGATTGTACTCTTTACCTAAGGAAGAGACCATCAGAATCACATGCCCCGGAGAAAGTTATTATACCCCCACCCTCAAAGGTATGGGCATTCTACGGATGGCCAATGGCTGTTCTGCTAGAACTACCTCAGTAGAACTGTCAGGTAACGAAGATCGCACAACGAAAACTCAATACATCTACGAACCAGAGATGAGATTAAATATAACAGATATACGCCCTGAGTTGTGGCACCATATCAACATCACTAGATCCCAAGACCCAGAAGAGAATATACCTTACCCACTGGCCACGAGGAAAACAAAAAATTTGGACAACATCGTCTCTCATATGAAAGAAATAGGGGCCCACACGAGAACTACTATTTTTACCCATAATTTGGTATATGAAGGTATAGCTGCCCAAGATATAATAGCTCTCACAGAGGCGGTAGCTTTCCTTCTAATCCGCAAGAGAAGGGGAATCAGAAATCGACTGCAGGAAAGGAATGAAGTCAATCCAATAGCTCCTCAAATCCCTCTCACCTATGTAGCTCTCCAACCCATGCCTTCTAGGGCAGTATCAACTCCAGCCTTGATGTACCCCGTCCTTCCACCCCAATTGGCTGAGATTGACTAACCCCATCTTTCCCTTTCAGCTCGGACATAGCCTCCTTGACCTCGAACTTGATGGACTTATCACCTGCTTTAAGCAGGCCGGACCTATCATTATGGTACAAATAACAGTCGAAAGCCTCACCACTCAAACAGCCAAAATCATTTTCAAAAATAAACAAGATGTGGAGGTAGCAGAACAATATAAGGATCTGTGGTTGTTAGAGGACTCATTAGACATCAAACCGACCAGCGAACTCGTGCCCAACAGCCCTTCACCGCGGCTAATGTCGGAAGTCCACGTTGTCAACCGGAAGCGTCATCGATCGCCGGAGCCCACAGAATTGACGGAGAAAACTCGTCTCTTTTGCCAAATACCTTGGTCAAGGATCGAAGGAGATAAGGACCCGACCACGATTAAACAGGAACAGGAAGAATTATTTTTCAATCATTTCGCCAAATTTGGTATAATGAAATACTGCAATACCATCCTCGATCGCAAGGGTCGGCTATCTCATGGATTCGTTAAATATCACCAGGAAGACTCCGCTCGGCGAGCGCTTCATCAAAGCGACGTGCGCTATCGTGCCATACCGGCACAACGCCAATACGCCCGTACAGTGTACGTCATGAAGATAACGCATCCTACCTGTGGTTTAGAAATCGACCGCAGGAATTACACCTTACATGAAAGGACCTGCGAGCGCCAACGTGCTATAAAATCTGCCGGGACCTCTCAAACGGACGACCTCTTAGGACTACATTAATTAACCACATGTAAATAACTACTAACACCATCTCTTCTGCTGAACGACTTTTCCCTAATGTACATTCCATTTTCCCGCAAAAAAAAAAAAAAAAAAAAAAAAACTGAATATGCTTAACTACGCAGTTGCCTTAACCACGTTTAATTCTGTTATAGGAAATGGCCGCTACCTCTCTTGAGATCCTGTGTGTATCACTAACGACCCCCAAAGAAGTAGCCATCCTATGCTACATGGATCAAGGAATAGAGGTTATGGAAAATCACCTCAGGACTTATGGGAATTTGCAAGAACCCTTACTTATACAAGAAACAACAGGGATCCTTTCCATTTTCGCTACCTATGGAACAGAGGAGATAGCCAAAAGAGCTAGCGAGAACTTGAAGATGCTGTGCCCAGAATGGCCCCAATCTCACAACCATGGCATAATCGTGCCTCGGAGCCAGGGTTGGTTGTTCCCTGCTGTAGATCCTCGAAACTGTCAATATAGTAGGCTACTCTTCATACCAGGAGGATGTTGAGTAGCCAACCAATATTTGGAAAGATCACTAGCTTCCCGAGGCCAAAACAGATTAAGATCCAGGTCGAATTTAGGTACGGATGATTCTCATTCCTCCGATTACCACCCGCCGTCCAAAAGGTATCGATTATAGAATACATGTATCCAATGATCTGGAGACAACCTCTGAACAGGCGTAATAAACAATATATGTTTATCTTGATCGACTCCTGGAACAATCTCTAAAATCTCTACAGGAACTAGCAGTTTTCTCGCTACTCGAGCTCCTCTTTCTTGTTCTCCATGTTACCGAAAAGCCTCCCAAACGTCGGGACTTTTTGGACCTTTATCAATCACAAACTCCGGATAGAAGAAGGATTACAACAACTGAAATTGCAGGGACCTATCTTCACAAAATCTTCCATTATCAACATGGAAATAACCTATAGCGCGTCAAAATTTTCAATAATTTATATTGTATATTTATAGTACTTGCCGGGACGGCAAGCAAAACAAGAGGGGGATATTGTTACGTTATGTATTTTTGTTAAAAAATAATCTAAATTTTATATGTTAAAAACGAAATGTATTGAATATAACTTAATACAACTGAATGAGGAAATAGCGAAAATGCAACGACCTCTAAGAATTTCAATAGCAAGCAGTGATATTCCAGGTGAACGTCCGCTGTTTCGTTACTGAAATTTCAAGTGCTGACCGCGCAGCAACGCGCTGGCTGCCGGAACGTGGCGAGTCGCGAAGCCTGGAGCCACCGCGTTGCAGCGAGGGCAGCACGTCGCGGATCTATTGCGCGAGCGCCGCGTTACCGACGCTGAAAAATAGTATGAGTGCGAGAGAGAGAGAGAGAGAGCGACCGAAGAATGATGTAGGGGGGAAGAGAAAACGTGGACAATACGAAGGTGTGAAAAGGAAATTAATTTATTGGGCAGAGTGGAAAAACCAATTAAGAGAGAAAGATCGGTATAACGTGTGCGACGAAGAGTGTAAAGTCTTGTATTATATTTATATAGCAGGAGTTCAATTGAGATAATTATTGTACTTATTTGCGTATTCAGTAAACCCGCGTAAACGATATCGAAAGAAAGAAAGATCGAATTTCATTGTTTTATAATAATAATAATAATAAAGAATTAGATATTGAGCCAAGTCGAGACGAAAAAGAGAGATTGAAGCAAGTGTATAACTGAGGAAATAAAAGGAAATTAATACATTATTCAGGAATTTGATTTCTCCTAAATCCTTCCCTCCAATATTATTCAGGTAAGACTTTATATTACTATTTTAATTAAACACGTATACACATACAACCAGATTAATTCGGAAATATATAGATATAACTATATTTAGATAACTATACATTATTTTTGATTAAATTTTATTCATTCTTATTATCCCCGGAAGTAATAATTATCTGCGTTGGGAATCGATTAAATTCAATATTTGGGAAAAGGGTTATTTTAATCAAAGAGCCTTCATAAAGCATTCCAAATAAGGATAAATAATTGTGGAAATTTATATTGTAATTAATCCGAGCCACGAAATCTTTATCTGAAAACTAAACTCTCTTGGAAAAACGCATTACGGGATATCATTAAAGTCAAAGGTTTTTCTTATACACGTTTCGTTCAACAATTAACATTTTATATTTTTAACGTAAGAATTATCAATTATTTATTTATTTATTTACTATTATTAATAATCTAGTGATTGTCTTAATAAATAAATTTAAACCTTATAAAACTGTCGCTAGTAGAAATATCCTTATTGTTTTGAGGGATTAATAAATTTTAAGTATATTAAGAATTGTCACTATTTCCTTAATCTATTGTGATACAAATCGTAAACACGCTTTTAAGGGGTTTTCCTTAATGATATGAAGACTGAGTTACCCTATATAATCGTTAATTCGGATCTATTAGTGTTCTTATAACCCCAATTCTTGTATCATCTAACTTTAGGCTTCTAGAAAACCCAAGGATCGAGCCCCTTACCCTAAGAGTTTATAGTCTTCCCAACTAAATCTAACATTATATTCTACAAAGAGAAATTATTTCAGCTAGAGCATTTACTTAAAATCTTTATAGTAATTTTGACCTAATACTACTTGACACATACGCACACACATATACATATATATATATTTATATATATATATATATATATATGTACTTCCAATTATTATGATAACCACATTTTTTTGATGTCTAAACCCTTATCTATTTTCCCATATTAATATTAACGTTAGATACATGTTGTTTAGTATGAGAATTTGAACGGAGTATAATTTTCATTAGACTCTATCTTTATTTTGGTGACATTGAGGTGAGAAATAGAGGTAAGGAATGAGAGACGTCCTTGCGACCGAATTTTATTATTGTTACGGAAAGGTATTTCTAACCTCTCTCGTAACGGTTTTATTGCAAAATTCAAGCCGGCTGCTAGCGTATCGGTGCCGTTTTCTCCGTTTTTCGGCTGCTAAAAAAAAACTAGGCCTGTTCATTTTCTATAAATGGATATACAGTCTCCTAATGAGCTCAGAATGTTGCTCATAAAGTTATAAAAAATGAACACATTCCATTATTTATTTATATTTGTTTTATTGCATAATTCAAGCTGGCTGCTAACGTATAGGCTCCGTTTTTCGACTGCTAAAATAAAACTATGCCCGTTCATTCTCTATAAATTGATATATAGACTCCTAATGAACCCAGCAAATTGCTCAGAATGTTATGAAAAATGAACCTTTCATTATTTATTTATAAGCGTTTTATTGCAAAATTCGAGCCAGCTGCTAGCGTATCGGCTCCGTTTTCTCCGTTTTTCGGCTGCTAAAAAAAACTAGGCCTGTTCATTTTCTATAAATGGATATACAGACTCCTAATGTGCTCAGAATGTTGCTCATAAAGTTATAAAAAATGAAAACCGTCCATTATTTTTTATAATTGTTTTATTGCATAATTCGAGCTGGCTGCTAACGTATAGGCTCCGTTTTTCGACTGCTAAAACAAAACTAGTCCCGTTCATTCTCTATAAATTGATATATAGACTCCTAATGAGTCCAGAAAGTTGCTCAGAATTTTATGAAAAATGAACCTTTCATTATTTAGTTATAAGCGTTTTATTGCAAAATTCGAGCCGGCTGCTAACGTATCGGCTCCGTTTTTCGACTGCTAAAATAAAACTAGGCCTGTTCATTTTCTATAAAAGGATAAGCTGACTCCTAATGAGCCCACAAAGTTGCTCAGAAAGTTATAATAAATGAACACTTTGTATTATTTATTTATAATCGTTTTATTTCAAAATTGGAGCCGGCTGCTAGCGTATCGGCTCCGTTTTCTACGTTTTTTGGCTGCTAAAATAACCGGGAAAAAATGATGAATTGGTGGCCAACAGATTCAAATTTCATATCTGCTGGTTAATAGAATGAAATGTTCATTTTTTTGAACTTTTTCCCCATACTTATAAACCTATAAAAACCTCCGAACAGATTTTAAGACGAAGAGCAGGCTTGGATTTTATTTTATTAGCAATAAACGCGTTGAATTGGAAAGCAGCCGCTTGGAACTTTGCAATCCCGCGCATATAAATAAACAATTAAATGTGTTCCTAGTTTGAAACATTTTTACTACCCTTCTAGGCCTATGAGGAGCCGGTATATCCATTTTTGTGAAATGAACAGGTTTATTTTTTATTTTAGTAGCGACAAATGAGATGGAATCACTAGCAGCCGTCTGGAATATTGCAGTCCCGCGCGTATAGATAAACAATTAGAGATGTTCATTGCTTGAAACTTTTTGCCATTATTGTAGGCCTATAAGGTGCCAGTACATACACTTTTCTAGAATGAACAGGCTTAGTTTTCATTTTATTAGCCATAAATACGTTGAAATCGACAGTAGCCACCTCTACTTTTACAATCACACGCGTATAAATGAAAAATTAAAGGTGTTCATTTTTTGAAACTTTGTCTCCACTATTCTAGGCCTATAAGAAGTCAGGATACCCATTTTTGTAGAATGAACTTAGTTTTCATTTAATGAGCGAGATACGCGTTCAAATCGCGAGCAGCCGCCTCGACTTTTGCAATTAAACGCTTATAAATAAATAATGAAAGGTGTTCATTTTTTATAACTTTCTGAGTAACTTATGGGCTCATAAGGATTCTGTATATCCATTTATGGAAAATGAACAGGCCTAATTCTATGTTAGCAGCCGAAAAACGGAGAAAACGGAGCCGATACGCTAGCAGACGGCTCCAATTGTGCAATGAAACGCTTATAAATAAATAATGAGAGGTATTAATTGTTTTAAACCTTTCTTAACAATCTTCTGGGCTTATTAGAGGTCTGTATATCCATTTATAGAAAATGAACAGGCCGAGTTTATTTTAGCAGTCGAAAAACTGAGCCGATACCTTAGCAGCCGGCTCGAATTTTGAAATAAAACGCTTATAAATAAATAATGAAAGGTGTTCATTTTTTATAACTTTCTGAGCAACTTTCTGGGCTCATTAGGAGTTTGTATATCCATTTATGAAAAATGAACAGGCCGTGTTTTATTTTAGCAGTCGAAAAATGCAGCCGATACGCTAGTAGCCGGCTCGAATTTTGCAATAAAACGCTTATAAATAAATAATGGGAGGTTTTCATTCTTCCAAACATTTCTTAATAACCTTCTGGGCTTATTAGAGGTCTGTGTATCCATTTGTGGACAATGAACACGCTTAGTTCTTTTTTTTACATCCGAAAAAGTGCGTAATCGGACGACAGCCGGCTCGAATTTTGCAATATAACGCTTATAAATAAATAATGGGAGGTGTTCATTGTTTCAAACCTTTCTTAACAACCTTCTGGGCTTATTAGAGGTCTGTATACCCATTTATAGAAAATGAACAGGCCGAGTTTTATTTTAGCAGTCGAAAACCGGAGCCGATACCCTAGCAGCCGTCTCGAATTTTGAAATAAAACGCTTATAAATAAATAATGGAATGTGTTCATTTTTTATTACTTTCTGAGCAACTTTCTGGGCTCATTAGGAGTCTGTATATCCATTTATGGAAAATGATCAGGCCGAGTTTTATTTTAGCAGTCGAAAAATGCAGCCGATACGCTAGTAGCCGGTTCGAATTTTGCAATAACACGCTTATAAATAAATAATGGGAGGTCTTCATTCTTCCAAACCTTTCTTAACAACCTTCTGGGCTTATTAGAGGTCTATGTATCCATTTGTGGACAATGAACAGGGTTAGTTCTTTTTTTTACAGCCGAAAAAGCGCGTAATCGGACGACAGCAGGCTCGAATTTTGCAATATTACGCTTATAAATCAATAATGGGAGGTGTTCATTGTTTCCAACCTTTCTTAAAAACCTTCTGGGCTTATTAGAGGTCTGTATACCCATTTAGAGAAAATGAACAGGCCGAGTTTTATTTTAGCAGTCGAAAAACGAAGCCGATACGCTAGCAACCGGCTCGAATTTTGCAATAAAACGCTTATAAATAAATAATGGTATGTATTCATTTCTTATAACTTTATGAGCAACATGCTGGGCGCATTAGGAGTCTGTATATCTATTTGTGGAAAATGAACAGGCCTAGTTTTATGTTAGCAGCCGAAAAACGGAGAAAACGGAGCCGATACGCTAGCAGACGGCTCGAATTTTGCAATAAGACGCTTATAAATAAATAATGGGAGGTCTTCATTGTTTCAAACCTTTCTTAACAAGCTTCTGGGCTTATTAGAGGTCTGCATATTCATTTGTGGACAATGAACAGGCTTAGTTTTTTTTTCACAGCCAAAAAAGTGCGTAATCGGACCGCAGCCGGCTCGAATTTTGCAATATAACGCTTATAAATAAATAATAAAAGGTGTTTATTTTTTATAACTTTCTGAGTAACTTTCTGGGCTCATTAGAAGCCTGTATATCCATTTATAGAAAATGAACAGGCCTAGTTTTATTTTAGCAGTCGAAAAATTGAGCCGATACACTAGTAGCCGGCTCGAATTTTGCAATAAGACGCTTATAAATAAATAATGGGAGGACTTCATTGTTTCAAACCTTTCTTAACAACCTTCTGGGCTTATTAGAGGTATGTGTATCCATTTGTGGATAATGAGCAGGCTTAGTTTTTTTTTCACAGCCAAAATGTGCGTAATCGGACCGCAGCCGGCTCGAATTTTACAATATAACGCTTATAAATAAATAATGAAAGGCATTTATTTTTTATAACTTTCTGAGTAACTTTCTGGGCTCATTAGGAGTCTGTATATCCATTTATAGAAAATGAATAGTCCTAGTTTTATTTTAGCAGTCGAAAAACGGTGCCGATACCCCAGCAGCCGGCTCGAATTTTGCAATAAAACGCTTATAAATAAATAATGGAAGGTGTTCATTTTTATAACTTTATGTGCAACATTCTGTGCTCATTAGGAGTCTGTGTATCCATTTGTAGACCATGAACAGGCTTAATTTTATTTTGACAGCGGAAAAACGGACGTAATCGGCCGGCAGCCGGCCCGAATTTTGCAATTACGGACTTATAAATAAACAATTAAGCATGTTCATATCACGATACTTTTTTAGCGTTTTTCTAGAGATGTTAGGCGTATATATATTCATTTGTTAACAAATCTGTGTTGTGATTTTGTGAGTGTATACGAGTTTTGAGGCAATAGACCTTTTTTCATACATTTTGATTGTTTAAACAATTGAGTAATAAATTTTGTATATTTTGCCTTTATTTAATTATACTCTGTTGTTCTATAGTGAGAAATCCATGAATAAAGCATTGTATGTCTCAATAATGAGAGATAGCTCTTTTTGATTGAGAACCACTGCAAAATTCTAACTGGCTGCTGGAAGCGGCTGCTAACTTCAGTCTCATTAGTAAGATAAGATATATCACGTAGTATTGCAAAACTTATTATAACTATAATATTTTAACCTGGTAATAAAATATTATTAAATTAATTACAATTACCTTTTATGCTTATATGTTAATTGTATGATGATTAAGATGATGATTGAAATGGTAAAAGTCCTTCAAATCTTTTTTGTACAGTGTAGCCGTATTAGTAGAACATTCACATTCAATAAGCATAGTTGTAATACTATATCTAGGTACCATGTTAGTAAAAATATCTCGTTACTTGGTTCTAAAAGTGTGCTAACGATTCTAATGTCGGCTACATTTTATAATTATTTATATTTTAATTAATATTAATCTTAGCTGTAGATTTTATTACTATTTTTTTTTGTATTTTTTTTTTTTTTTTTATTGGGTACTTTTCAGATTTGCTATTAAGGGTAGAGGGGTTAAGAAAGGCCTCCAGTCGAGTAAAAGTATTTTTTTTTTAGTAATGTAAAAGGGATGTTACAAAATGTTTACGGTTATGTAAAAATAGACAAGCTTTATTTTTGATACTTTCAGCGGAGAATACTTCCAATGATGATAACTTGTCTACTTCAAAAATGCCAATGTCTTTTGAGTTTATCGGATAATTTTATATACCCTTACGTTTTAACAATTTTCTTCCAATCACAACAATGTCATTCCTTTGTTTTCCTATATAATCAACAATAATAATGTTATTATCTTCCAAGATGCAGTAATTATCGGGTGAACGATTAGTTATTTCAAAATATTGAAATTTTAATCGTCTATGACTGTGAGAACAATTAAAAGGTAGTGTTGTATTTATTCTTGACAATAAAAAAGGAAAATTTTGTAATTTATTTTGTCGTTTGTTAGAAGGACAATGTTGTTCAGCTAGACGACGGTGAATTTGTTTTAAAGGCTTTTCATTTTTTCGGAGTAATTTTTTTATAAATTTCGTGTAATTTTCAAAATCAAATGCACTAAAAGAATCTAATGGTCCATGTTGTTTAGCATCTTTTGATAAATGAATAAGATTGTGTACATTGTAAGTTAGATATTTCTTTCCGTACAATGTTTTGAATTCCCTAACAAAACTCGCTAATAATTTGTTAGCAATCTCATTGTTGCGTTTGTAATCCATTGAATTACATAAAATCCTAATAGCGCAGCTTAAATAGTTAAAATGCAGAACAAAGTCTCTTGAAAGATGATCACTGAGTATAACTGGTCCTCCGTATAATACAAAAAAGCGGAAATTAGTTGCTTTCCATCGGCCTAAATCTAGTAAGGAAGAAGGGTTTCTATTGAATTCTTTAGGAACATACTTTTCTAAATCCGTTAAAGCAGTAGACAATTGTTCGATTTGATATGCACTAAATTTTGGAGTTTTTTTCAACCATATTTTTATCAACAGTTTTGTAACGCCCAAGCACACCAAATGCATATAATCAAGTGGAAATTGATTGACCATATTAATCTGTAAATCTTCAAAAGGCGATACATCATTGGGTAGACGATGTCCATCATTAGTTCACCTACGAAAGTTCTCGTCTGTTCTTAGTTCAGCATCTTCGTACAAATACAGCATTCGTGTCGTAAATGTACCTTCCTCCATACATTTTCTACAACCGAAATATCCGTTGTGTTGTTTTGTACTCGTGATAAAACTTGCTGCTGGAGCATCGCAAATCACACATCTCAACTTGACAAAGTACCGTTTCTTGTTGTGTAAAATCCATGCATATTTAATTTTTTATATTCTTCTAAAAAAGGCGTTAAAAAAGTTGATGCCGATGGTGGTTTTGCCGTACCATGATAAACTCCGATAACAAAAGGTGTTCAATACGTATCGGAAAATATCTACGCTTGGATGGATCACAACGTTCTTTTAGTGGATTTTGTTATTGGTAAACCATCAACATTAACGTCAATAACAATCGTCTTATTTAGAGACGAATCACGAGCTAATATATCTTTCAGCGATGTCTCTAAACCGTATTGAAAATATTCACCTGGTAGGCATTGAGTAACTATGGTCTTTTTAGGAGTCTTTAAAAAGGTGCGCGAAGTTTTCGGCAGATCACTGTGACCAGCGTCACGTAAAATACATAAAAGCTCATCCATTGCTCCAGATGATATAAAAAACTCGGTTTTCCATTCTCGCAGAGCATTTTTAAAATCAGCACCTTCATCATCTTCTGGACAAATCTCATCATCTGATAAAATCACCTCATCATCTGATGAAATCTCTTCATCAGATGAAATGTCTTCAGCTGATGAATCAATCTCTGCAGAAGATTCAATTTCATCTTGTAAACTAAGATTATATAAAAAATGTTCATATGGATTGCTGCAAGTATACAAATAATCATTTTCATTGGAATTAGGAAGAAGCTCGGCTCAAAATCATCTCCATCTCCGTTATTTTTAGTCAAAATAATTTGATTATTCTCGACAAAAACATTAGCATCTTCATAATCTATTGATTCATCCACTAATTGTTCGAGGTCCTTATTATCCTGTAATTCAGTATCCAAATCTGCTATATCATTTTCAACTTCCTCTACTAATCTTCTGCGCTTCTGCCTGTCAGATAACTTACAAAATGGCTTTCTGTAAGGCATCCTGAAATTATGAATGGTATTAATAATAAAATATCCACTACAAGCATAAAATAGCAAAAAATTCTTATTTGGCAATTTCAAATAGCAACAAACTTTATTTTTGAAATAGTCTTTTTCGCACTGCAAGTAGGCTACATACGAATAGGCAACGCTGCAAGGAATGTAGAAGACCCTCAAACTAGACTCATAAACCCCTACTTGTACCATAAAATCGTCAAGAAAAATTCGTGTTGAGACTTTTAAATAGACTAGAATGCTATTACTGGAATTCACTTTCTAGAAAGCAGGTTTGCCAGTCAAACAATAGCTACGCCGCTCATACCGCGAGACGCTTCGAAACTACCCCTACTTGTACCATAAAATCATCACGAAAAGTTCTTATTGGCAGTTTCAAATAGACAAGAATATTATTTCCGGAGTTCACTTTCTAGAAAGCAGGTTTGCTAGTCAAACAATAGCTACGCCGCATATACCTCGAACCGCTTCCAACCTACACCTACTTGTACCGTAAAATCGGCGAGAAAAATTCTTATTGGCA
This sequence comes from Torymus aiolomorphi, assembly GCA_036365515.1. Taxonomy (NCBI): domain Eukaryota; kingdom Metazoa; phylum Arthropoda; class Insecta; order Hymenoptera; family Torymidae; genus Torymus; species Torymus aiolomorphi. The sequence continues at coordinate 63,915,520 of CM070875.1, read as the reverse complement.
GTTTCATATAGACAAGAATATTATTTCCGGAATTCACTTTCTAAAAAGCAGGTTTGCTAGTTAAACAATAGCTATGCCACATATACCTCGAGACGCTTCGAAGCTGCCGCTACTTGTACCGTAAAATCATTGAGAAAAATTCTTATTGGCAGTTTCAAATAGACTAGAATATTATTTCCGGAATTCACTTTCTACGAAGCAGGTTTGCTAGTCAAATAATGGCTACGCCGCAATTACCTCGAGCTGCTTCGAACCTACCCCTACTTGTACCGTAAAATCGTTAAGAAAAATCCTTATTGGCAGTTTCCTATAGACAAGAATATTATTTCCGGAATTCACTTTCTAGAAAGCAGGTTTGCTAGTCAAACAATAGCTGCACCACATATACCTCGAGACGCTTCGAAACTGCCACTACTTGTACCGTAAAATCATCGAGAAAAATTCTTATTGGCAGTTTCAAATAGACTAGAATATTATTTCCGGAATTCACTTTCAATGAAGCAGGTTTGCTAGTCAAACAATGGCTACGCCGCAATTACCTCGAGCCGATTCGAACCTACCCCTACTTGTACCGTAAAATCGTAAAGAAAAATCCTTATTGACAGTTTCCTATAGACAAGAATATTGTTTCCGGAATTCACTTTCTAGCAAGCCAGTTTGCGTTACAAAAAATAGCTACGCCACACGTTCTGTGAAACGCGACAAAACTACCTATATTGGAACAGTAAAATCGCGAAAGTATCCCCTATTTTTACGTCAATCACAGAAAAAATTCTTATTTAATAGTTTTCAAATTGTAACTTCGTTTCTTTGGATAATAGTATCAATTTTATGGCTGGTTATGTAATCTAACAATAACATCAGACTAAAAAAAAACTAAGAACGAAATCATTGATCCGAAACACCCCCAAACAGCCGATTATAGGGGGGCGAAAGGCGAAAACAATTCTAACTTCGTTGCTTTGGGTATTTGTATTAATTTAATGGCACCTTATGTAATCTAACCACAAAAAAAAACCATTAAAAAATCAATAACGAATGCATTTATCCGAAACCCCAAACATGCAGTTATAGGGGGATGGAATGAGAAATAAAATTCTACCTCCGCTGCTTTCATTATTTGTATCAATTTTATGACTACTTATGTAATCTGACGATAAAACAAGACCAGAAACAAATAAGAACAAAATCATGTATCCGGAACACCCGCAAATAGCCGATTATAGGGGGGCGAAATGAGAATAAAAACTCTAACTTCTTTGCTTTGGGTATTTGAATCTATTTCATTGCTGGTTATGTAATCTAACGATAAAACAAGACCACAGCAAAATTTAGAACCAAATGATTCATCGGGATCACCCCCGAACAGCCGGATATAGGGGGATGGAATGAGAAAATAAATTCTAACTTCGTTGCTTTCATTATTTGTATCAATTTTATGGCTGCTTAAGTAATCTAACCATAAAAAAAGACGAGAAAAAAATTAAGAATGAAATCCTTTATCCGGAACACCCCGAAACCACGGATCATAGGGAAGTGGAAGATGAAAAAAAATTCGAACTTCGTTGCTTTGGGTATTTATATCAATTTTATGGCTGGTTATGTAATCTATCGATAAAGCAAGACCAGAAAAAAACAAGAACGAAATCATTTATCCGGAACATCCCCAAACAGTCGATTATAGGGGGGCAAAATGAGAATAAAAATTCTAATTTTGTTGCTTTCGGTATTTGTACGAATTTTATGGCTGGTTTTGTAATTTAATGTTAAAACAAGTAGAGAAAAAAATTAGGAACAAAATCATTTATCCGGAACACCCGTAAACAGCCGGTTATAGTGGGATGGGATGAGAAAACAAATTCTAACTTCGTTGCTTTCATTATTTTGATCAATTTTATGGCTGGTTTTGTAATTTAACGTTAAAACAAGTACAGAAAAAATTTAAGAACGAAATCCTTTATCCGGAATACCCCCAAACAGCCGACTATATGGGGGTGGACGGTAAAAAAAATTCTAATTTCTTTGCTCACGGTATTTGTATGAATTTTATGGCTAATTGTGTAATCTAACGATAAAACAACTCTAGAAAAAAATTAAGAACGAAATCATTTATCGCGAATACTCCCTAACAGCCGATTATAGGGCGGTGGAAGGTGAAAAAAATTGTAACTCCATTGCTTTCATTATTTGTATCAATTTTATGGCTGCTTATGTAATCTAACCGTAAAAAGAGACCATAACAAAATCAATAACTAAATCATTTATCAGGAGCCTCCAAAGAGACGGTTATCGGGGGATGGAATGAGAAATAAAATTCTAACCTCGTAGCTTTCATAATTTGTATCAATTTTATGGCTGCTTATGTAATCTAACGATAAAACAAGACCAGAAAAAAATAAGTACAAAATCATTTATCCGGAACACCCGCAAATGGCCGATTATAGGGGGGCGAAATGAGAATAAAAACTCTAACTTCTTTGCTTTGGGTATTTGAATCTATTTCATTGCTGGTTATGTAATCTAACGATAAAACAAGACCACAGCAAAATTTAGAACCAAATGATTCATCGGGATCACCCCTGAGCAGCCGGATATAGGGGGATGGAATGAGAAAATAAATTCTAACTTCGTTGCTTTCATTATTTGTATCAATTTTATGGCTGCTTAAGTAATCTAACCATAAAAAAAGACGAGAAAAAAATTAAGAATGAAATCCTTTATCCGGAACACCCCGAAACCACGGATCATAGGGAAGTGGAAGATGAAAAAAAATTCGAACTTCGTTGCTTTGGGTATTTATATCAATTTTATGGCTGGTTATGTAATCTATCGATAAAGCAAGACCAGAAAAAAACAAGAACGAAATCATTTATCCGGAACATCCCCAAACAGTCGATTATAGGGGGGCAAAATGAGAATAAAAATTCTAATTTTGTTGCTTTCGGTATTTGTACGAATTTATGGCTGGTTTTGTAATTTAATGTTAAAACAAGTAGAGAAAAAAATTAGGAACAAAATCATTTATCCGGAACACCCCTAAACAGCCGGTTATAGTGGGATGGGATGAGAAAACAAATTCTAACTTCGTTGCTTTCATTATTTTGATCAATTTTATGGCTGGTTTTGTAATTTAACGTTAAAACAAGTACAGAAAAAATTTAAGAACGAAATCCTTTATCCGGAATACCCCCAAACAGCCGACTATATGGGGGTGGACGGTAAAAAAAATTCTAATTTCTTTGCTCACGGTATTTGTATGAATTTTATGGCTAATTGTGTAATCTAACGATAAAACAACTCTAGAAAAAAATTAAGAACGAAATCATTTATCGCGAATACTCCCTAACAGCCGATTATAGGGCGGTGGAAGGTGAAAAAAATTGTAACTCCATTGCTTTCATTATTTGTATCAATTTTATGGCTGCTTATGTAATCTAACCGTAAAAAGAGACCATAACAAAATCAATAACTAAATCATTTATCAGGAGCCTCCAAAGAGACGGTTATCGGGGGATGGAATGAGAAATAAAATTCTAACCTCGTAGCTTTCATAATTTGTATCAATTTTATGGCTGCTTATGTAATCTAACGATAAAACAAGACCAGAAAAAAATAAGTACAAAATCATTTATCCGGAACACCCGCAAATGGCCGATTATAGGGGGGCGAAATGAGAATAAAAACTCTAACTTCTTTGCTTTGGGTATTTGAATCTATTTCATTGCTGGTTATGTAATCTAACGATAAAACAAGACCACAGCAAAATTTAGAACCAAATGATTCATCGGGATCACCCCTGAGCAGCCGGATATAGGGGGATGGAATGAGAAAATAAATTCTAACTTCGTTGCTTTCATTATTTGTATCAATTTTATGGCTGCTTAAGTAATCTAACCATAAAAAAAGACGAGAAAAAAATTAAGAATGAAATCCTTTATCCGGAACACCCCGAAACCACGGATCATAGGGAAGTGGAAGATGAAAAAAAATTCGAACTTCGTTGCTTTGGGTATTTATATCAATTTTATGGCTGGTTATGTAATCTATCGATAAAGCAAGACCAGAAAAAAACAAGAACGAAATCATTTATCCGGAACATCCCCAAACAGTCGATTATAGGGGGGCAAAATGAGAATAAAAATTCTAATTTTGTTGCTTTCCGTATTTGTACGAATTTATGGCTGGTTTTGTAATTTAATGTTAAAACAAGTAGAGAAAAAAATTAGGAACAAAATCATTTATCCGGAACACCCCTAAACAGCCGGTTATAGTGGGATGGGATGAGAAAACAAATTCTAACTTCGTTGCTTTCATTATTTTGATCAATTTTATGGCTGGTTTTGTAATTTAACGTTAAAACAAGTACAGAAAAAATTTAAGAACGAAATCCTTTATCCGGAACACCGCAAAACCACCGATCGTAGGGAGGTGGAAGATGAAAAAAAATTCCAACTCCGTCGCTTTCATTATTGTTATCAATTTTATGTCTGCTTATGTAATATAACGAGAAAACAAGACCAAAAGAGAAATAAGAACTAAATCATTTATTCGGAATACCCCCAAACAGCCGACTATATGGGGGTGGACGGTAAAAAAAATTCTAATTTCTTTGCTCACGGTATTTGTATGAATTTTATGGCTAATTGTGTAATCTAACGATAAAACAACTCTAGAAAAAAATTAAGAACGAAATCATTTATCGCGAATACTCCCTAACAGCCGATTATAGGGCGGTGGAAGGTGAAAAAAATTCTAAATTCGTTTCTTTGGATATTTGTATCAATTTTATGGCTGGTTATGTAATCTAACGATAAAACAAGACCACAGCAAACTTTAGAAACAAATCATTCATCGGGATCACCCTCAAGCAGCCGGTTATAGGGGGATGGAATGAAAAAAAAATTGTAACTCCATTGCTTTCATTATTTGTATCAATTTTATGGCTGCTTATGTAATCTAACCGTAAAAAGAGACCATAACAAAATCAATAACTAAATCATTTATCAGGAGCCTCCAAAGAGACGGTTATCGGGGGATGGAATGAGAAATAAAATTCTAACCTCGTAGCTTTCATAATTTGTATCAATTTTATGGCTGCTTATGTAATCTAACGATAAAACAAGACCAGAAAAAAATAAGTACAAAATCATTTATCCGGAACATCCCCAAACAGCCGATTATAGGGGGGCGAAAGGAGAAAAAAAATTCCATCTTCGGGGCTTTGGGTATTTATATCAATTTTATGGCTGGTTATGTAATCTAACGATAAAACAAGACGAGAAAAAATTTAAGAATGAAATTATTTATCCGGAACACCCAAACAGCTGATTATAGGGGACGAAAGGAGAAAAAAATTCTAACTTCGTTGCTTTGGGTATTTGTATCAATTTTATGGCTGACAATTTCGGATTTTCGTTAAAAACATTTTTGGCATTTTTTCATGTCGGGAAATAGTATATTACGACCCATGGCCAGTAAAGTAAGAAATGTCTCAGATCATATGTAATTGTCGGCCGAGACGAAGCCGAGGTTTTTTTTCACGAATGAAAGTAAATCATCATACAAAACAAAAGGAGTCAATTTTTAACGTTAATTTCATGTAATTCATGATTTTTGAAAACTATTCACAGTGTATGGTTAAATTATAAAAAATTTAAGTTTTGATGGCAAACAGAAAGAGTGAATTTCTGTAAGACATACTACAAAATATAAATATAAATTATATATACTTAATTATTAATATCTAAAGTAAGGGACAATCATTGGCTAAGTACTTGTTTACTTGTTTTTTAAATATTTAAAGATTTGATTCTCCTTTATTTTTGTTAGGATTTGTGAGGTTTTAGCAAAAGACTTTGGAGACTTGGGTAATGAGATGATAATATATTCTTAATATTCAAATATGTACATTATGTGTGCACTGAGCACACACGACGATCAACGTCTTCAGCAGGGAAATCGCGCGTCACTCACCTTACCTATAGGCAATCACTTCATCGGCCCAATTAATCGGGCTGTGTGGAGAAATAAAAGCCTTGGGAAAGGTTGAAGTGGCATCGCGCGATTCAGCCTATGTCGTCGTCGCCGTGCGCAAAAGGTAAACTTTTTATTTGGGGAAAAGTAACCCCAGACGGCACACATGTTCGCGATGAGTTTATAATGAATTCGCTAAAAGAATTCTAAAATTACTCTTTGACACCAATACTTAATGACTTCATAATGAATTAAAAGTATTCATATTGTATTAAGAAAATATTCTATTGGTTATTCATAATTAATTCTTAAAATATTGTTAAAGAGTTATTAATGAATGTAGATATGTCCGGGCGTATCCAATCAGTATGCATTCCTAAAGAGTCCGTGCATAAAAAAAATGAATTCCTGTAGAATTATATTTACTTAAATTATGAATTCCTAAAAAGCATTTATATAGAATACGAAATGAACATTTTCTAGAGTTCATAATGAATTCCAATTAATATCATTTGGAACAACAATTTTTTAAACACGATACATTCAATTGTACCATGAATTGTAAAAGAATTCACTAATAACTTATAAGTTTCAAACTAGTTATATTTGACTGAAAAATGATGAAAACATGAATCCATTTTTAATACTTTTAAAACAATTTTAGAATACTTTGATAGTGAATTTTTACTTTGCATTTTTTTAGCCTGCAAAAATTGACTTTATTTTACGGCAAAAATTTAAAATAAACAATTCATTTATTTTTCGTAGACATATCGTAAAACTTTTTAGTCCCCAATGCAAAAGGGATACCAAAAACAAGGCAAGTCTTGTAATTTCGAACTCTGCGCGAAGAGTCATTTCAACGATTTGAATTACACGGCTTATATACTCTCTCAGCACTCCAGTGTATCCACAGAAAGCACCACCAGCGCGCTGCATAGCGGATGAAAAGCCGAAGCTTGCCTATCAAGAATTGCGTTTCACAAGAATTCTGTCTGATTAGTTTTATGGAAGAAGCGTTCCATAAGTAATCTTAAACAGTTCAACAAAAATTCTTTTAGATCATTCCGTGATCTCAAGAGACTCCCTCTATTTTCTAAGAGTTTGTAAAGAGCTCATTCCAAGTTTTAGCAAAGAACTCATATTTTATATATAGAAAAGTATTCATAATTTAGTTTGTAAATTGCTTATTATGAAATCATATTACGAAAATAATATTTTCGTACAAGAGTTCGTATGTACCTAAAAAATTTATTCATAATGAACTACTATTGCACTCTTTTCGAATTTGATGAAAACATAAACAAAACATCAAGTAGGCGGGGGATGCTAGTTCCACGCGTATACGGGAGCGCATCGGTCGTGTATACAAGGCAAAATAATTATTTATATAATTCCTAATCCCAAGTAGGCCGGGGATGCGAGTATTACGCGTATACGGGAGTGCGTCAGACGTGTATACAAGGGACAATAATTATTTATATAATTCCTAACCCCAAGTAGGTGGGGGATGCGAGTTTCACCCGTATACGGGAGCCCGTCAGACGTGTATACAAGGCAAAATAATTATTTATATAATTCCTAACCTCAAGTAGGCGGATGATGCGAGTTCTACGCGTATACGGGAGCGCGTCAGAAGTGTATACAAGGCACAATAATTATCTATATAATTCCTAACCCCAAGTAGGTGGGGGGATGCGAGTTCCACGCGTATACGGAAGTGCGTCAGACGTTTATACAAGACAAAATAATTATTTATATAATTCCTAACCCCAAGTTTTACGCGTATACGGGAGCGCGTCAGACGTGTACACAAAGCAAAATAATTATTTATATGATTCCTAACCCCAAGTAGCTGGGGGATGTGAGTTCCACGCGTATACGGGAGCGCGTCAGACGTGTATACAAGGCTAAATAATTATTTATTTAATTCCTAACCGTAAGTAGGCAAGGGATGCGAGTTACCCGTATACGGGAGCGCGGTAGACGTGTATACATGACAAAATAATTATTTAAATAATTCTTAATCCCAAGTAGGCGGTGGATGCGCATTCCACGCGAATACGGGAGCATCCCTCGCCTACATGAGGTTAAGAATTATTTCCTTTTTCCATGTATACACGTCTAACGCGCTACCGTATACGCATGAAACTCTCATCTCTCGCCTACTTGGGGTAAGGATTTATATAAATAATTATTTTGCCTTGTATACACGTTTGACACGCTCCCGTATATGCGTGGAACTCGCATCCCCCGCCTACTTCGGGTTAGAAATTATATAAATAATTATTTTGCCTTGTATACACGTCTGACGCGCTCCCGTATACGCGTGGAAGTCGCATCCTCCGTCTACTTGGGGTTAGGAATTCCATAAATAATTATTTTGCCTTGTATTTACGTCTGACGCGCTCCCGTATACGCGTGGATCTAGCATCCCCCGCCTACTTGGGGTTAGGAATTATATAAATAATTATTTTGCCTTATATACACGTCTGACACGCTCCCGTTTACGTGTGGAACTCGCATTCCCCGCCTTCATGGGGTTAGGAATTATATAAATAATTATTTTCCCTTTAACAAATGATCGATGTTCGTTAAAATATAAATCCATAAGATCTTTAATATGTACTAATTCTTGGATGAAATGTAACCTTAAAGAGTTAATTTGTGAATTTAATATGTAATAAAAACTTATAAATGATAAAAAAAAAATTCCTTTTTCTTTCAAATTTATCAATAACAATAATGTAAGATCTTGATAAAAAATGTTTTCAAGAATATGTTCTTGGTTTTCAAGTCTTGGTGTTGTCTTGTTTTTTTTCTTCGAATATTGTCTTGATATTGTCTTGATTTTCAAGACGATACGATGCAATATCGATATTTATCTTGAGTCTTATGGAAGCCCTAGAATAGAGGGAATCTCTTGAGCTCTTTGCAAAGAGTTCATACATTAGAAAATCACCCAATGATCAAAAAGAAGTTTTGTATTTCGCGAATTCATGGGAGCTCTTTCGAAGTCTTTATGAATTCTTTAAGGGGGCTAGACACCTTTTTTCTCTGAAATAAGAAGTCACATTTTAATACATAAATGTAAACTAATTATTTCATACTTTTTACATATAAAAGTGGGTATATTTACCTTACCTTAAAACTTTCTCCGATGGGCCTTTTATATGGTCCAGAACCATAGTCATCGATGAAACAAGTTTTTTCACTAACCGTAAGCTTTGAAATTTTCCTGTGGATGGATTGACTCCAGATTTGAACTAAATTACTCCTGAATAGTATAATTCTCATATGAGTGTAGGGATTTAGGATTAAATGTCGGAAAAAATTTTTACATCAGAAAAATTATGAAAAAATATAAAAAATTAAAAAAAATTTAAAAAAAAACTCTTGAAAAACAGCACAATTTTTTTTTCTCATTAGATCAAAAATCCCTACACTCATATGAGAATTATACTATTCAGGAGTAATTTAGTTCAAATCTGGAGTCAATCCATCTACAGGAAAATTTCAAAGCTTACGGTTAGTGAAAAAACTTGTTTCATCGATGACTATGGTTCTGAACCATATAAAAGGCCCATCGGAGAAAGTTTTAAGGTAAGGTAAATATACCCACTTTTATATGTAAAAAGTATGAAATAATTAGTTTACATTTATGTATTAAAATGTGACTTCTTATTTTAGAGAAAAAAGGTGTCTAGCCCCCTTAAGAATTGTCTGTGCTTTCTGAGAACGGGCTTTTGATGAATAAATGTAGTTTAGACAAATATCTGGTAAACTCTAAGTAAACTTTTTCTTTACAAGCGCGTAAAGTTCATCGGACAAGCACATAGAACCAGTGACTTCATACGCCTACGTCTCGGTCGGCATATACGGCCAACGGTGGCGTCGTCGGCGAATTCGAACGCCTGGCAAACGACGATCGGGCTCTGTATATTGGCGCAGCATTCATTTTTGTCCTCCCCTCCAACTCTGTTGTACTCTCGGGCTAGCCTTCTACCGCACACCGCCCGGTTTCCCATGTAATGCGCTTCGAATGCATATATACGGTCTCCGATACAAATGTAACTTTCTGCATTTTTGAAGGCCCATTTGGATCTTTTGCGGCATTTTGAAGCATATTTATTATGATTATTTTAATTTAATAAAAAATGATAAATATTTTGACATTAACTAAAGTATAATGTTTTGTATTTTTTGTAGAACATGAGGCCTACAAGATTGCTATATTAATGCCGCAAATGTACTATTCGTTTTTATAAACTAACGGTTTCATGCAAGTATAGAATTCAATATTCATTATTACTTTGTATCTAAATAATATTTATGTATTTTACTAAGGCTTTAGCTATTTATGATTTTCGTTATATGATTTGGAAAAAAGTCGTTTAAACTGTTGCATTTGTTTATCTACTCTCTCATTCCATGAGAATAATTCATTACATTTTTGGTAACTATAAAATTCAGTAATTATTGTCAGTTTTTTTTTCAATATTAATGAAGTGTTAAATTCATTGTACCAAGCGTGAGCAATCATGCGCCAAATGGCAACCATTGCCACTGCCGCCGCACAAGCTGTTTTTTACAATTGCCACGAACATCGTCGGGGACTACACTAGTCAGAGGTCACGATTTGTCCGATTTTCATTGATATTAACAGGTAATCAACGGCCGAGTTTTTTCGCAGCAATACGATTGACTACTCCATACTCACGATTTACCGCGTGCCATTTTTACCTTATTATTAGAATGATTTTTTTCATATTCTTAGTTGTATGTTTCAATTCCTAGACGCGGTCAAGATGACGCGATCAAACAAAACAGATTTTAGTAATATATTGACAATTATTCATTTCTATTCACACTTTACATTTTAATTCATTGTTTCAAAGTAATTATAGGTTTTTTTCGAAAACAATGTTAGAGGTTTTACTTCTTTTTCAATTATGACATACAAGTTTTTAGATTTAAAATTTAAAATTATATTCATTTGCTTTTAAATTATTTGCAGTAAAGTAATTCTAGGTTTTGTTAGTAAAAACTATTAAAGATTGGTCTTTATCTCAATTATAACATAGACGTTTTTAAATATTACATCTAACTTAAATTTAAAATTATATTCAATTTAGCATACGTGACAGATAAAGTCAGTTCTTAAAAAAGTCAATTAGATTAAATATTTTTTATATAAATTTTTGCGTATAGTCGTGTCGGTAATTATTTAACATTAAATTTTTTTCCATTTTGTTTACAAGATTTATATACTTGACTTACTTTTGTTTACAAGATTTATAACAATTTAATATATTTATATATATTAAATTGTTAATAACAAAAGATATATAAAACATACGCATTTAGAAAAAACAGAGTTAATAATTGCGTTTTGCTTTTCGAATAAAATCGATGTAGATTGTCTTTTGGTCGAATGTAAAACGTAAAAACCAGATCGTCTCGCGTTTCCAAGAATCGGGGCCTCGGCTCCGTTTGCTTCTCGCCCTCCACTAACTCCGCCCCAGCCCCTCCCAACCAGTCGATGCGATAGCTATAGCTGGCGATAGCTTGTTCGTAGCCCGGCAATCTCCCTTCCACGGCATGTATTCTTCAACGCTCGCAAATGTCCACCCAGCGCTGATAGCGGCAATCGACGATACTAGTGCTGTGTTCGCGTCGTGCACTGAGGAGTCGCCGACATTCGCGCTCTTCTATTCGGAGCAGTCGCTGCTACTGTTGGCATCGTCCGCAGTTCTTCATTTTTTTTTACTGGCAGTGCTTTTTCACGTCTGGGACAATAGTCTAGGCGCTAGGGGGGTTTCCGTCGCCGATGGATATCCACGCCTTCACCAAAGCTTTTCTTACGTATTTTTGTCTGCTGATTACAAATTTCGAAGGTGGACAGACGCCAGACTGTTAGTTTTTTTGTTATTAACAATTTAATTGTTTAAATTGCTGCGAACTCAATATGATTAATTATAACTGAATCCTAACTGTATAAAACTGTATTAAATTGATCTAGAATTATGCTGGTTTTTTCAGAATTGAAAAATTTTTATTAGAACCCGTATTATTGCAAATTTAGTGCAATAACTCGCGAATTCAAGCGCGGGTCAGATTAGGCAGTCTGCGCTGCGCGCGGCTCCGCGCTCGCGCTCGAATTCGCTAGTTATTGCACTAAATTTTTAATAATTCGGGTTCTAATCAAAATGTTTCAATTCTGAAAAAACGAGCATAATTCTAGATCAATTTACTACAGTTTTATACAGTTAGGATTCAGTTATAATTAATCATATTGATTTGGCAGCAATTTAAACAATTAAATTGTTAATAACAAAAAAACTAACAGTCTGGCGACTGTCCACCTTCGAAATTCGGAATCAGCAGACAAAAATACGTAAGAAAAGCTTTAATTGAAGTGTGAACATCCATCGGCTAGGGGATCTCCCTGGCGCCTAGACTACAATGATCCTTGGGTGCGTTCGATGAGAGCTCTAACGTGGTATATTTGTTCTAAGAATAACCCCGTTTTTGCGATTATGCTTTGCAGTCGTCCGTGTAACTTCGCGCTAAGCCTTATAACTTTTGGCGATACCTAGCAATAACGTAATAATTTACAGAATTTATCCTAACTAATACTTAAATGTTTTATATGGGGTCCATGAATGCGCTGTACTTTCTTTTAACCTACGGTACAATTTCCGTTAAATGAATTGACATAGTCGCGTATAAAAGAACTCGGATAATTCTGAATTTTTGCCGTAAATATCGAGTGCGTGAAATATATGTCTTCAGTCATCTATATTCGGTTAAAGCACGAGTGGAATAGGCGAATACTGCGGTAGTCTGCTAAAAATCAAGATTTTTTTCTATTTTTGTCACTGAGCAAGATGCTACTATTATCAATTGCCTGTTTTGAGTGAGTAATTAGAGCTACTCCGAGCTCTTTCTTTCGTTTTCGTGGCCACAATAACGGGTAGCTGCACCACGTTGGACTGCCAAATTGAGCACTTGGAATGAATACCAAAACTTAGGGTTGAGGTATTTTGTATAGTAATTCTAAAAATGTAAATGACTTTTAATTAGATATCGAAAAGGAGATTAGGAAAAATAGAAACAGTAAGTGTAAATGTTGGAGTAGGCGTAAAATAAAGCCGGAAGGCACACTTAAAAGACAAACTGTACGAAGCTCTTTATTTAAGGCAAAGTTTTGATGAACAGCGTGTGCGAACGTGAGCGAGCACAAGTCGTAGCGAAGCGTGGTTGCGGTAGCAGCGGGAGAAGCATCCATCGTGTTCGGCAGTTGAGATGCGAGAGCTAGGAAGCGACGACGGCATCGACAGGCACGGTGTCGGTGGTGGACAACGCGGCAGTCAGTCCTTTGCGCTACTCTGCTATGCGTGGTACCATCTATACTTCATGTTGATAGAAACCTACAGGAGAAAGTGTGGACTCGAAGTCCCGTATATCTCGACAGTAAATTATGATTAAATCCGCGTGCACGGTGGAGTACGAATTTGAGGGTTAAACACGACGTCACAATGATGCGTATGTGCACATGAAGCCGGCTATCCTCTCTCCGCCTACGGTTATCGACTACAAGAAGTGCAAGCACGTAGTCAGTGCTCTGGGGAAGTCAAGACGGATTTTCACTCAACGAAAGATGAGGATCTGTGTTTGTATGCATTAAAGTTTCGTTTTGGTAGTACATTATTTAAAATGCATTTGTTTAATAAATAAAATATTATACTTCCTATCGAAATACTTTTTTATAAAAATTCAGGTTATTTTAGCGTCTTCACTGCAATATGAGTCATACATGATTTGCACTATTTCTTAAACTTTGATGTTTTAACGGTTGTCATTTTTGTAAAAATGATATTAGTAAATTACTTCTCACTTGTTCTATACATTTGATATAAAACGAAAAAAATTGTATTTTTTAAATGTTTTTATGTTTATTTTTTCTAACTAAAATAAAAGTATGTCTTACAAAGTTTATTTTCGTCGTAGCTTGAAAAATCAATTTTTGAAAACTTATGAATATCGATGAAAACTTATGAATGGCGTGCATACATCTAAAAGAGAGAGTTATATGTCTTTTTACGAGGTGATCTAGCACGAGAATAGGTCTGGCTGGATGGATTTTCGTACTGGGTTTAATGTACAGGTACAATGTACAATAAGGGTTTGTGTAATTTTGATTTGTAATAAATTGGGTGGTGAGTAAATGGTATTTTATCGGAAACGATTGACTGTTGAAAAACGAACGAATCAATAATTATTATAGTACAGTATAGTAGACAGAACCATTTCAAAGTAAAAATTATTTTTAATTATTAGAAATTACCATGATACATTTACGTGGCAAACAGGAAAACAGTATCCGATACTTTTTTGACGGATTTTGCTATTATAACGATAGTACAAGTAGTGGAACGATTTTTAGATGTATTAAAAAAAAATGCATTGAATTGCCGAGCCAGGATTTACATAGAGAATTTCGATAATTTGGAAAATGAAGAAATTCGCATTATATTTGATCATAATCGCCAAGGCGATAACCTTTTATTATTAAAAGAAGATTTTTTGCAAGAACTAGTGACTCTAGCAAGATCTACATTTGATGATTTGTATGCAATCTACGATACTGTAAAACGGAAAGAGATGTAACTATTTACAATCAAATGAAAAACTCGGTATAGTGTATATAAGATAGTGAATAACAGAAACCGGCGATCATAAGAACCCCTATATAGGAACTTTGATTTCATATTACTTCAATACTTAATACAGAGTTTTGCAAGACTTATCTCGTATTTGTATGCGTAATCACAAAAATTCATATGTAAACTTTTTAGCTGATTAGCTATTTTTATACTAATTCACGATAAGATTCGCAAAATTTAATATGTATGAAAATAGGAAATGAGCGACTCTTATTTCCGGGATTCTATTTTGATTTAGAAACATATCTGTATCTTGCTATTCGCCATTTAAACAATTAATTATTCTTTTGACTCACCTGTTCATACCCTGGCGGAAATCGACTCCATTATTTACCTAATAAATAGCTAGTTTTCCCAATAATCATCAAAAACTAGACATTTTTCTTGACCTTTTCTATCCATCGATGAAACGATTTTTTCCATCATATTCACCATTCAATAGACAGAATAATAGAATAAGCTTTTTCACAAATTTACATTAACTTATTTATGAGTATTTAAAAGATATTAAAGTTGGCCAGTATTTTAGTTAGGAAATGGCTAATAAGAGGCTTGCTATTATGGCGAGGAGTGAGAGAGACAGAATCAATCAGAAAAATCATTGTTTTCGTTTGTATCCCCTGAAGCAGTACTATAAACGAATTAAATAATTACAGAAAAAATTTAGACAAACATTCTTAGGTTCTGTGATCTCCATTATAGAGAATATGACCGGAAAAATCGTTTCATCACTACCCAGAAATTAGCCATTTTTACCAGTTATTTATTATTTACCTGGCTATTTCCGATAGAGGCAATTTCTATCAGGGTACAGAATCTTGTTTTTAAAGCTATGTGGAACCTCTGTAAGAAATTTCTTGATATTTCTATTTTACAGCAGCAAGATATGGTAGTTATCCCGGTTTGCATACTTGTCGTTTATACGCTTCTTTATTCAAACACTTCGCGTAAAATAGTACGTTTAATAACAAAAAGGAAAATAATTTGTAATTCTTTTTTATTTCTTAAAAAGCAGTCGTTCATTAAACAATATACTTTACGATCCAATAGTATTTGAAACTTTTCTTATATAATGTGCTTAGATTATGATTAGTTTTTAAGGGAGTCCTACAGATCAACTGATAAGAATTTTTCCATCGGTCTTACAGTCTTACAAATTTGTAAGACTGTAAGACCGATGGAAAAATTCTTATCAGTTGATAGTAAATTGCAGTCGACATAAGTAATATTTTTAATGAGTACTACAGATACAATTTTTTTTTCCATTCACCTAAAAAATAAAAATTTTGATCAGTAATGATATTTTATATATATATATATATATTTTATACAAATATAGTTTATTTTTTATGAAATAGGCCCTACCAGAGGTCTGTAAACCCATTTGATCCAAAGATATTGAGATTTTAAAATTTGTATCCTGCCGTAACCTACAGGCTGAACCATTTGATATTTTTTAATGGGATACGAGCCAAAATCGGTCTCGGCCTCTAATTCCACGTCGTGCAGAGTGCTCTTAGGTCACAAGTATCGTATAGCATTTTATATCACTGCCTGCCCCCCTAAGCCAACTGTCATGCCTATTCGTGTCCTAAGTAGTCGTTTGCACTGTAAGGTTAGCGATAAACACAGTGCAAAAAGTACTACTTAGGTTACAGATAGACGTGACCGAAGTGCGGGCTTATGCCATGCAGTGCTATCAATTTTTTAAATGTATAAAAACGTGTAAAAATATATGAAAGTCGTTTCGCATAAAATGTCCAAAAACCAATGGTTTTATTTGGTTTTATACAGTTTCTTACAGTTTTGTACACTTTCTTACGGTTTTCTACATTTTCGTACATTTTTTTTTTTCATTTGTGTATATACATATTTATATAATCGTATATTATTGATTTCTACTAATTCTTTTTCTTTATGTCTCTGTTCTTAATATATTTAAAATTCTCACATATATTTTGAGAAATCCAAAAATTATATTTTAAACATTCATATTAAGATAAAAAATAAATATCTATAATATAATTTATAGACGGGATTTTTGACAAAAAAAAATTTGATTCTGAAACTAAATCTGACTTATCGACAGCCACAACCCTTTATTGTAGCAGAGATGATTGTAACCTATATGCCTAAACGTCTGCTAGCATCAGTGTAAATATGTACAGCTGTTATTTCATATAAACACTGTGAATCAGCACCTTCTTTACACAAAGTGTGACTTGATAACATGCATTTAGATTTTTGGATTTTTCAACATATTCTACATTAACCTCAGCATATGATAATCTAATATATGTAATAAAGATTATTAAAAAAATTCGGATTCAAAGGCACCAAAGGATCTTTATGTTAAACCACTTAACAAACTTGACTGACTCATGTGGATATTGTTGCTGCTACGTGTGCTCATAGCTTACAAGTTTCATAGACTGTATACTGAGGTACTAGAATATTGGTCCCGAATAAAAAATATTTTAATATCAAAACAATACTTTTTTATATTTCAGAGTAGAGACAAAGTTAAGAAATAAAGAAGAAGAAATAAAGAAGTATTTTAGTAATTGTATCTTTAAAGATGTTTTCTACACGACGTAAAATTTTGACTCTGCCGTAACCTGCAAGTCCAGGATCTTTAAGGATTTTGATGATCAGCATCTCAAAATGTTGGTATTTTATCTCTCCATTCACTGAAGAGCTGTATGAATTTATTTGAATAAATAACTTTTTACGGCCAAAAACAGCTCTAATTTAAGCTTTATTAAGTTTTTTAAGCAGTTCTTGGTCGTCAAAAATTATTTACTCATATAAATTTAAATTCACACAACTTTTCAGTTAATGAAGAGATAAAATACGAACATTTTGAGACTCTAATTTTCAAAATCCCTTAAAATCCTGGACCTGAAGGAACGCCAGAGCCAGAAAATACATTTAGAATATTACTTTTACATATTTGTAATTATCAAAATTTATTCTTTTCAGGTCATTTCATGGAGAAAAATCTAAAAGTGTCTGACACCCTTAATTACTTGTATTGCTATATATAAACGTTGATGAAATAATTTATGAGTAGAAAAATCTATAAAATTGATGAATATATATCTACCTTTTAGTTTTAATCGTCTGGCTTCAGTGAACATATAATATGTGCATTTAATATACATATTGACCTTGAGAAAATTCCATTCCCTAGGCAACAAAGTCAATAAGCTAATTTTTTCATTAAAAGTAGAAGTAGCAAATTTTGTTTGAATATTTGAAATCATACTTCTAAACCACAAACTTTCATCATTCATTTCTTTTATATTTTTAAATTCTGACAATTTTATATTATAAACTTTCTCAAACGCTTCTGAGGTCTGTTTCGTGACATTCTGTATAATACTAATACTTTCCTTTACAAGTACATTATCATTCATCTTTTGTCGTTTAAAAGGAGCAATGTTAAAAGTATCAAGAATTGTATCAAGGTTTCTTTTGTTCTGACTATTTGTACAAAATTCTGATATTGGCGTACTTTCATTTGTTGATTTAATGATATTCTGACTAGAATTTTCTTTACTCTCATCTGATGAAGTTGTAACTGTCCTGACTTGGTTTCTGTACTCTAAAATATCTGATTTTATTCGAATACCACAAGTCCTACATAGTTTATGTTGAGAAGTGAAATTCTTATCATAAACTGTTTTTAAGTGTTCTATATCCTCATGATCTAAATAACTAAAGTCATTAACAATCTTTACCCTGTGTTTTTCAAATGGATCACTGCAATAAATGGATTGGTTTTGATAAGATTTAACTTCATCGTTTAGTTTGCTATAACAGTTTTTACAAACTTTTTGTCCTGGTATAATATTTACATTACAACCATATCCACCATTTTCTAAAAAATTTAAACTCACTTCTTTTAAATTAACTGTAACATTTTTTGAGTGTTTATTCCATGGATTAATACATTTTTTTGGTATGAGGAATAGAAAAGTAAAAATCTTCTGTAATGATCATCACAGATGGATCCATTATCAATGTTTTGTAACCCACGTACTCTTAAGTACAGAAGTTTTTTATCATCTCCTGTAAGATCTCTAATTTTATGAAGAACTTTCTTTAGAGAGGAACATTCCGAGTCACTCTTTAAAAATTGGCAAATGCTACAATTGTTTATATCATCCATCCTGTCGAAATCAATTAGTATTATAAATACCCTCAAGTAAAAATGTATTAAGTAAATAATTGTAATTGAAGACTTCTATGGAAAAAGGGCGTATCTCGAGATGCGAAATACAAGGTCAAAACAAAAACTCTACTGTGACAAATTTTTGTTCTTGGTTATCGATGAGTTCAATTATTTAATTATTTAATTATTTAATGTCCGAATCCATTACAAATCAGGTGGACCGCGTATGCCTATGTCACCGATCATTTTGGAATTAAAGTATTCATGTTCTTCTCTAAAAATTATTTGACCCGTATATTTTAATTTTTTTGTTGCATCAAAATTTCATGCGTTCAGCAATGACAAAAAATTCCGAGAAAAACCTTTCTTAGAAAAAAATTTTTTCAATGTAATTTTCAAACTGCTACTGCTTCACCAGTTTTTTAAGCTTTTTAGCGTGTAACACATAATTTCACTAAGATTTGAGCCCTCTTTCACGTTCTTTATGTTATTTAAAAAAAAAATAAAAAATGCACGAGTTATGTACTTTTTACTGAAAAATGCACTTTTTAGAAAAGTGCATTTTTCTCAAAAACGCCATTTTTTTTGCTCAATTTTTTTTGTCCTGATAGAGGACCTAAATACCTATCTAGACGTATTTGTGAAATTCCCGACCCGTGCCCAGGAATAGCGATCATTAATGAGATAATACACAAACAAATTTTTCACGCTTAACCCTTACATATATTCAATGGTATAACCGTCAATATAAAGGTTTTTATCTTTGTGCGTAAGCAATATACAAGTACACATAGTATCTGTTGTATTTTTTACTTTGGCTTTTAGATTTTTTATTTTTATATCTACCTTTCTTTTTCTGCTTCATTGTTCTTACTTCAGTAAGGGGACAATCAGCGGTCTTTGCTGTTAAACAATGTACTTTATCATTGCACGTTTCTTTAATCCATAAATGAGTTTTTTGAATTCCAGGATACTTAGGAGTAGCAAGCCAATCAACATTTTTTACTTTTCTAAACTCTTCTACGTCAACGTCGTGTAAATGTATTATTTTAATTGCATCTGTATATTTTTGAACGTGCTCTACAAAATCATTAGCATTTTGAATGGATTTTTCATGGGAACCTCGAAGATTATGCGAAGTAGCATAATGCTTTATAAGTCCACCCACACCAT
Organism: Torymus aiolomorphi; assembly: GCA_036365515.1. Lineage (NCBI taxonomy): Eukaryota > Metazoa > Arthropoda > Insecta > Hymenoptera > Torymidae > Torymus > Torymus aiolomorphi. The sequence continues at coordinate 63,895,468 of CM070875.1, read as the reverse complement.
CTACAGCTCCTTTGCCGTGCGTAGAAGCAGAGAACAACCATTTTATATCAAATGGTGCTCGTTTTAATTCATATAATTGAAAGCGATTTTTAAAGTGGCTAGCGGCGCCATCTGATACAATGGTAATTTTTTTTATTGAATCACGACAATTGTCTTTCAAGTAGATTATAATGTTTTCTATTGCTAGCAAAGCATACGCTAAATCATGTTTTCGGTCATCACTTATGAGTGCGAAACTTTGTGTCGAATCCCCTTGATAAGATACTGCTGTGAAAATAGAAATTCGATCATTAACCCAATGATTTCCTTGAACAACTTTATTATGAATTACAGCCCAGTTATCAGCGAAGTCTATTTGAAGAACTAAATGATGTGGGTCTTTTTTGGCATTTTCTCTTTCTGCTTTTATAGCTTTGCGTTGTATATTTTTTACATACATGTGAGTACTAAACTTCATGGTCCAAACCGAAAGTTCCTCTTTAAAAGCAGAAATTGGCACTGTTTTTTTAATCAAGTTACCATTTTCCTACAAAGCATACGTAATTTCTTCTGTGCTTTCTACATCTTGCAGTTTTAGAACATGAAACGTAATTCATTTACTGCCTGGACAAATTTTACATTCCTGCAAATAACATAAATCAGATGGCTCAGAACACTTTGTTGCGTTTATTATTTGTGACCGAAGTTCATCCAACTCTGTAATGTTACTCCCTCTGAAATTAATCAAGCTCGTAAGAAATAAATCATAATTTGCGCAATAGATACAGAGACAAACTTCTTTGATGGGGCTAAGTAAAACATATTTTGGTCGCAAACTATAAAACTTCGATTTACCAATTTTTAATTCCGGATAATCATTTTTTAATGCTTTATACGTTGCTTTCATACTTTGAGTAAGAAAACGTTTAACTTTCTTCTCTTTTTTATCATTTATTTTAACGGTAATAATGTCACTCTTATTAGGACTCTGTCTTGAACAATTAAAATCGTCATTTATATAATATTCCATAACAATTTGTTCGGTCCTTTCGTCAATTGGATAGCCTGTGTACGCTTCTGGTTCTGAATAAACTCCCTTTTCTTGTGCAAGACTTTTCGCTCTTTCTATCATGTACAATGTTATGTCTGGAAATAAAGATAAAATTTCATTTTTCGTTAAGGATGAGGGTAGCAAAGTTAGAATTTTTACTTTTTCTGATACCGTAGAACACTTTTGCAAGGCTAAACCAACATTTTGTACCCATTCTGTACAACGGCATGCAGTTGATTCGTTTGCTTTTATAGAAACGTCATAAACATTATTCAACTTCACATCGAGGGCATTAAACAATGTTGAAAGTATATTTTTCGTTTTCTTTTTTACGTAATTTTCAATTGATTTTTCACGTATAAGATTTTTCCTCTTAAGAGGCGATACACATCCTGAGAAAAATGTACTTATTTTATTATTAAATTCTTCCGCGTTCTGGAGTACTTGGCAAAAAATCTTCATCTCTATCGATTCCGTTGTCGATAAAATTATCATCCGTTGAAAATTCATTGTCAGTGCTAGTCACCAATTCTAAAGCATGCTCGTAACAACGTCTACACAGATATGTAGAGGGGGTCAAAGGTAAATCAGGATAGAGAAGCTTCAATGGATGAGCAAGATTCTCAAGTTATTTAAAACGCACGTAATTAGGTTCGTAAAAAATTTTGTTGTGCTTATTTAAAAAATCTGCACATTTGATTCTCTTCGTTGAATAATTTTGAGACATCGTAGTTAAGTTAATCAGGTGAAATATATAATAATTTTCAAAAATATGATAGTTTTAAAAAGTATTGGAGGTGTACTTATAGCAGAAACCGAACTTTTCTTGGTACATAAAAGATCTAACGATAGCCATCTGGCGGCCCAATGTATAAGTACATAAACTCATACGTGTACATATATGTATTACTTACGCTCATGTACATATATGTATTACTTAACTACTAAAAACAAAGGTAGTTATAAAAATAAAAAATCTAAATGCCAAAGTAAAAAATACAACAGATACTATGTGTACTTGTATATTGCTTACGCACAAAGATAAAAACCTTTATATTGACTGTTATACCATTGAATATATGTAAGGGTTAAGCGTGAAAATTTTTTTGTGTATTATCTCATTAATGATCGCTATTCCTGGGGACGGGTTGGGAATTTCACAAATACGTCTAGATAGGTATTTAGGTCCTCTATCAGGACAAAAAAAAGTTGAGCAAAAAAAAATGGCGTTTTTGAGAAAAATGCACTTTTCTAAAAAGTGCATTTTTTAGTAAAAAGTACATAACTCGTGCATTTTTTATTTTTTTTTTAAATAACATAAAGAACGTGAAAGAGGGCTCAAACCTTAGTGAAATTATGTGTTACGCGCTAAAAAGCTTAAAAAACTGGTGAAGCAGTAGTGGTTTGAAAATTACATTGAAAAATTTTTTTTCTAAATAAGGTTTTTCTCGGAATTTTTTGCCATTGCTGAACGCATGAAATTTTGATGCAACAAAAAAATAAAAATATACGGGTCAAATAATTTTTGGAGAAGAACATGAATACTTTAATTCCAAAATGATCGGTGACATAGGCATACGCGGTCCACCTGATTTGAAATGGATTCGGCCTAAACAAATTTTTCATATTTTCCCTGTGCGCAGACACTCTTAGAATCGGTACCGAAATTTGATGTTTATTCAAACAAGTTGAAGAAAATTGAAACTGTGGAGTGTTAAGGAATAGGGTAGATGTACCGGAAGAAAATTGAAACTGTGGAGTGTTAAGGAATAGGGTAGATGTACCGGTTCTGGCCATCATAAGGATTCTTTTTTCACCGGTTGGCCACCTAAAAGTCCATTTAAGAACATGGATATGTGGCCAAAAATATCACTGTTGAAAAATTATCGAAATAATCGAGAACATTTCAAAGTTATATGTGGCACACCTTTCATTCGTTATTGGAAAAGTGCGTTCGTAAGATTAGGATTATCTAAACCAAAATCAATGACAAAAATGTTCAATTTAAAATTCAATCTTACAAGACATTTTTATACAAGCGGAACGGATCAATGGATATCTCAAGAAACTACACTTAAACTCATCTGTTACGTTTTTCGAGGAATCCAGAAAACATTTTGTCAATAGATTTTTTGTTGAAACGAGTTTCAAAAGCTCTTCTAAAAAGTGCTAAAATCAATAATTTGAAATGTCTGTTGAAATATTTAAAGAAAAACAATGCAGAAAAACTTCGTCAGATTATTGAAACATAAGTAGTAAGGAAATTTATTTATGTAATACCTTTGAAATATATTGCAATATTGTTTGAATATCATTTCAGTATCTTTTCAATATCATTTCAATATCGTTTAAATAATTTATTGTATCAAAATTATATATTATTATAATTTGTTATTATACTTATTGCAGAGACGAATTTTTTGTATTAAAACCTTTTTCTTATACGTTTGTATTTATTAAAAAAAATTTTGAAAAATATATAAGTTCAAGAAGAAACTTTAAATTCCCTTCCTTTTAAAAAAAAACCTGTTGAACAGAAAAAGGGCGTTATATCTTTAACATTTTGCTTTTTTGTTGAGTTATTATAGCAACTCCTTTTCCAAACTCATAAATATGCTTTATAATTTTTCAGATAACGTAGATTATATCTGTAAGGGTTAAGCATTTTATTTATTTATATTAATACTACAGAAATATATAAAACTTTAAATATGATTTTTCCGAAATGTGATTTTTTGAGATACACCTTTTTTCCATAGAAGTCTTCAATTACTGTTATTTTAAATAACAGTTTATACAACAAAAATTTAATATTAACCTTAAATTTTGCCTTCAGTGTATGTAAATCTTGCAAATTTTTCTATCTAAATAGTCGAAATAATAACAGTTTAACAGTTATAAATGAGTTTCCGTATACCACATGAACACAGTCGGTTAGCACCATAGACTTGAAAGATAGACTGTGCATCCAATGAGAGGGATCGACATTAGAAAAAGAGAGGGATAGCCGATAGCGACAGGATTTCATTCTCTCTCGCACAGTTGGAACCTGAAAGGAGTGTCCATGTTATATGCCGTATGCCGTTTGCCGGACACAATGTATCAATGTTCCAAGTAAAAAAAATGTCGAACGTCTAATAATCTAATGCAACCACAGATCGACAATCCAGCGTCAGAACACGGTTCCATTTAATCTGTGGTTACATCGATTAATAGATGTTCGACAACATTTTTTTTACTCGTGACACTGTAGACAGTACATGGCACACGGCACTTGATGTAGACACTCCTTTATACATGTGAACTGCACTAATTCGAAAGGGAAAGAGATACTGCAATGCCACTATCCCTTTCACGAAGGAAGATACCGCGAAAATGAGGGTTTCCATACGTAATAGAAACTGGTTACAGTGAATAATAAAATACATTGTTACTATACCTACATATGCAACGAAAATTAACATAGTTCCTGGTATACCTTAAATAGCTGTTATAAACTATAGCACAAAATTTATGTGCCTCTCTCAATTTGAAATCTAGCAAAATTGTAAAACTGAACTATAAATAGCAGAAAATAACCAATTTTACAATTTTTTAAGGCTGTATCTCAAGCTACTGTGGACCAATTAAGCTACAGTTTTGACTTACATATTACATTAATCGAAATATTATATTAAGTAATTAAGAGTATTATTTTAGTAATTTAAAGTATTATTTATTATACAGACCCGGGCGCTGCGGCGAGTAAAATAATAGGCATTTCATCTTATGGTACCATTTCTTTTTCTAAACTTCAAACCGTTATATCTGCTTTAAGACCACATAGATGTATCTCACAAAGCTTTATTAAAGACTTTAAAAGTATATTTTAATCAATAGTGCAAACATTTCTTTAATTATCCTAAAGGTTCAAGGAAATGGTTTAGAAATGCACAAAGTGCTTAGTAATTTAGACACCAAAATTGAAAAAATATCATAATTCATCAGCTCGAATCAATAGGAAATAGTTTGGTATCCATGCTCGGTCCAATTGAACTTCTTTCAAGTATGTTTTAAGAATACTTTCCAATAGTTTTCAGCCAAATAAAAGTTGCTACAAAAATTTCGCACTGGTTTGAATTTCGTAAAAATGGCTATTTTTTCAAAATCTGCGAAATTCAAACTAACACACGCACTGTATTTTTAAACTTTTTTTATGATATCCCAGTGAAATAGAAAGGTTTTTTCACCCTCTTTCGAACGCTCTTTGGTAGATTGGGATGCAATTGTAACTAATGCACGCAAAATCGCTTTAAAGTATCGTTAAAATGTCAAAAAGGTGACTTTGGCAATGTGGTAATTTGGACATGTATACGTAAATTTTGGTTTTCGAAAAAAATATATCTGTAAAGTACAAGTCAAGACGAAGAAAAAACCCAGTGATAAATTGCAAATTGATGTGAATGAACTTATTTAAAAAAAGTTTGAAAAACACCAAAAAACACATAAAAATGACCTTTTTTGCACCTTTATGACGAGCTCCTGACGTCAATTTTGAATATTAGACCCTAAAAATTGGCAGAGATCATTTTTTTTGATAAGTTATATAAAATATCTCAAAACCAGAAAAATCGGGGACCCCCGTGCGCACGGATTTTTAAAAAAGTATTTTTTTGACCCATATATATAAAATATCATTACTGATCAAAATTTGTATTTTTTAGGTAACTGTAGTATCCCCCTTAAACAAACATATGTAAATTAATTTAAAATTGAACATTTAATTAATAATTGAATGCTAAAGAAGCGGAAAGTTGGCAATCTTAAGATTTTACATTGATTATTAATGTTGTAATAAAGAAAGTTGTTTTAGATTTTTATTTACTTGTTTAGGCTTGAAAGATGTTGCGTAAACTGAAAATGATTTTTCTGTATTTATAATCTTAATAAAAGTGCAAAATAAGACGAGAATTATGATTTCGTGCGAACGGAGTAACAACGAGTACAGTTATATTATCACGCGCGAGCGAACTGGGCGGTGGGGGGGGGGGGGGCTTGCTTAGCTATAGCCTAAACTATATTAATTTTAGGTTTGTTTGTATTAGCTTTATGAATTACAGTTAATTTACCACATTAAAATTATATATTTTTCATGCTGTTTATTGATTTAATTTTAATACTAACTTTGAAAGATAATTTATTTATAATAACTATAGGTATCAGCCACTACTCCCGCATATTTCCTATCAACGCTTTTATAAACCAAGAATGATTGCGGCTAGGAATACGAAAGTACCTCCAACACCCCGATCTCTAACAGATCTGGCGGTAACACTCGCGGAGTACCAGCCTATGACAGGTATATTTAGAGGGTGTGCAAGTGGTACAGATCGTTCAGTGGGACTTGTTTTTATACACGAAGTATGATTGATCCCCTGTCCAGGTGCACCCAACTGTTCTGCGACGGAACGTTTAAAGTAAACCTTTTTAGAATATTATACTAATAATAAGAGTGCACACCCTCCCGGGAACGAATTTTAATGCGTGTTTAAGAGTCAATTGTTGCGTTATCTAAAAAATTAAGCCCAGTGTTCCTAATTCCATTTCATAGGTCCTTTTTCTTAAGATATGAACAATCTAATATCAAATATACTCTATTTCGTTAGAAGCTGATGTTTTTTCTATTGACTGTTACTTTGCAAGTATTGATGAATCGAAAAGAAGCAAAAAAGATTATAAAGGTACACGGAAAAAAATCAAATTTAAGCCGTGTTTTGTTCAAAAACATTAATTTTTCAGAAAATTATAAGCGATTAAAGATAGTGTAAGAAACTGGTTGAAAATACCATCTATTATGCTGCTTTTGATTGCTTATAATTTCCTGAAAGAATAATATTATTTTTTAACAAAACACACAGTTTGAATTTAGCTTTCTCTGTCTACGGTTATGATCTTTTTTACTTGTTTTGTCTCATAAATACTCTCAATATAACAGTGAATAGAAGAGGCATACTTTTTTAACGATCTAAAGCATATTTGAGATTAGATTGCCTATATCTCAAGAAAACGGGCGACCCTGCCTGTGAGATGGAATTGGGGCTTTGTTTATAAACAACTGTTAGAATAAGAGGGTACATTTATATCAGAGAGATAGTAAGTATGTGCGCAGCGCCACCTTACATAAGAATAGGTAAGCGTATAGTGAGAGCGAGCGGGAGCGTTATACTCGGCTGTCGTACTGCAGATTAGATTAAGTGTTCAATAAAAGTTGTTACTGTTCACTAGACTGGCTTATTTGAACAAACCCTTTGATTTTAACATGGTAGCAGAGTGCCTGGTTAGTTTACCGTAGAATTCATGTGTCCCGCTTGTGAAAAACTAAAAAAAAAGTGCTTTTGAGTTGAGCATGTGGTAAACGTACGAACAAAGAAAAACGCATGGATGGAAAAAAGTTAAGTGAAACAAAAAGTGACATTGAACAAAAAGAAGAGTTTTTTGATTGCAAAACAAAAGGTGAACAAAAGGAAGTTCCTGTTGAAAACAAGATGGCACCGGAGAACAAAGGATTCACGCTGCAAGTATTTGATGGATCGCACTATGACAAGTGGAAGTACAAGTTAAAATTGTTCTTAGAATTTAAAGAATGTAGTGAAGTTATTGAGAATGATGAAAGATCGACGACGATAGGAGAGGACGACTGGAAGAAGAAAGAGATAAGAGCCAAAAATTATATTGTGAACAGTATTACGAATATACAGCTAGAATTAATTATTTCAGAAGAAAGTGCCAACAAAATTATGGAAAAGTTAGATCAAAATTATTTAAGTAAAAGTAGTGCTGTGAAATTGCTGTGTAAAAGAAAACTACTCGATTTGAAAGTGGAAGAGAATGAAAACCCGACAGACTTTTATAATAACTTTGAAAAATTAGTGAATGAATCAAGTAATGCGGGAGAAAAAGTGACAAAGGAAGATAAATTGAACTATTGCTTCCTCAAAGAGGAAGCTTTGTAATGGTGAAAAAAATTTTTGGAACAAAAAATGTTTAAAAACATTTTTTAAGACTTTTGGCACCAATATCCGATGTTTTTGAGAAAAAAAATTTTCGTGTGTGTGTGTGTGTGTGTGCGTGCGTGTGTGTGTGTGAGTGTGTGTGTGTGTGTGTGTGTGTGTGTGTGTGTGTGTATGTGTGTGTGTGTGTGTGTGTGTGTGTACGCCTGGATCTCAGCTTCTACTCGGTCGATTTTGACCGGACAGGTCTCATTTTTTTTGTTTTTTTTTTGCGTGATGGCGGGTAAAAAATCCGTTTTTTGATTGGGGCGATCCGTTTTTGTTTTTTTTCAAATTTTCGATTTTCTCAAAACTGTTTTTTGATTTTTTTAAATGATAGGATCGGGTTATTCGAATCTGATGGATAGCGTTCGAAAGAGAATTAAAATACCTATATTTTCTAAAAAAAAAGTTTCTAGCTATCACGGTTCTTTTGTTATTAACAAAAACGTGTTTTTTATTTAGAAGCTTATAACTCCTAAACTTAACGGTCAATTTTGTGTGTGTGTGTGTGTGTGTGTGTGTGTGTGTGTGTGTGTGTGTGTGTGTGTGTGTGTGTGTGTGTGTGTGTGTACCGGCTATAACTTTTGAACCAATTGACCGTTTTTGATCGATGAGGGCTTATTCTCTTCGTTTGGACATAGAATAGAGATCGCTTAACCTATTTTTTCATTTTATCGTTTTTCTTTTGTTTTATAATCAAAAAACGATTTTGAGTTTTTATTTTTTTTTATTTTTTCATATCATACAGCCATTATTACGTAATATAGTAAACTGTTTTTGAAAGGTCTTCAAATTACCTACAATCTCTTTTTTTAAAGTTGAATTATCTTTACTCTGTCATTTGTTATTAAGGAAAACATTTTTATATTTCATATATTAATTTCTCAAAAAATATTTTATTTATCGACTTGAAATTTTAACCACTTATAACAATCATTGAAGACTATATTTGGTTAAAATTTCAAGTGATTATCTTCATTTGTTTTCTAGAAAAAAATAATTTTGAAAAAAATTGCATTTTTTTCGGACGCGATAACAGGAGTAAAAGTCAACCAATCGTCTTGAATTTTGGCACAGAGATAGCTTTTTTATATCTTCGAACCGAGTTCGTTGCCCAAAAAAATCGGTCAATTACGACTAAAGATATTTGAGGTTAAAAATTTTTTTTTTTAATTTTCGAATCGCGTTTTTTCAGAGAATTGTTGATTTATCGACCTAAAATTTTAACCACTTATAACACTCATTGAAGACTATATTTGGTTAAAATTTCAAGTGATTATCTTCATTTGTTTCCTAGAAATAAAATATTTTTGAAAACAAGGGAATTTTCTTTCGGATACGTTACCAGGAGTAAAAGTCAACCAATCGTCTTGAAATTTGCCACATAGACAGCTTTTATATCTTCGAACCGAGTTATAATTTTTTTTTATATTTATCATAAAAAAAAATATTATATAAATATGAAAATGTATTAAAAGTCATAAATTTGAGATAATTTAATTTAGAAAATTTTTTATTTTTTTTTTGTGAAACATTTATTATTATAATTTCAATTTAATAAAAAGAATCGATAAATTATTTTGAGGAAGCTAAGTGCCAAAGAATTGGCAGCGGTTTTTTATTAGCACTGCCTGAAAGTATGTCGCATATAGTTGATGTAATAGATGCTTTACCGGAAAATAAAAAAACAGTGGAATATGTAAAGTCGAAACTAGGATTAGAGTTTCAGAAAAAATAAAGTGCAAGTGAAAATCCAAGGTCGAACACTTTTGTGTTCGAAAAAAAGAAAGAAGAACAGAAAAGGACATGTTATGTATGTGGTGGTGAAGGACACATACAGTACGATTGCCCAACGTATAAGAGTTCGTGGAATCGTGGGACGCCGCACCAAGGAGGCGGCAGAGGTCGGTCGCAACAGCGAGGATGCACTAGCGGACAAGGAGCCAGTCAACAGCGAGGATCGAGTTCTAACCGGCGCGGCAGTAGGGGTGACGCACAACGTGGACGAGGCGCGAGAGCCAGCACCGGCAACAGTCCAGCCGAGCGAGGCGTTGAAAAGGGCGCAGCGCTTAGCGCATCAGTAGAGGTTAAGTTTGCGAACATTGAAAATGGTAATGTGGATGTAAATAGAATAGAGTGGATTTTACTGGTTTATTTGAACAAACTCTTTGATTTTAACAACAACTGATATCGATTCTCCAAGATTCGTTCAAATCCGTTTTCCAGAGGATCTGCACTTTTTTAGTAGTCATTTTTGTTTTGTAATTAATAATTTGCTTTTTGTTCAGAGATAAGACCTAGGTGCCCACGCACGCATCGGTATGTGCCAAAAAATTATACATATATATATATATATATATATATATATATATATATCGACGCCTCCTGTTCATATAATTCTAACTCACGGAAAAGTGCAACATAATTCTAACTCAAAATTCTATGCAAGATAATTCCAACTCGAAAATTCGTGCAATATAATTCTAACCCGCAACTCCGTGCATTAAAATTCCAATTCGGGGCAATACAATATGATTCCTATTCAAACTCACAGTGCAATATGATGCTAACTCGTGCGGCAAAACAATATAAATCTAATTCAAATAATCCTGGACATTATTTCTTATGACAAACAATTCTGTACCCAAACACTTCTAATAACACGGGAGAGAAATAGTAGTACCTTATTTATCAATTAGTCTGATGTTTTACGTATATTGATATCCATACATAATCATGAAACGTAGGCATAAACGCAAAAAAACACGATTTTTCACAGATAATAAGGGTTATTAATTAAACAAGCTTTACTCAAACATAAATAAACCACGTTCAAAAGTTGAAATAGATTGGGGCTCTCGAAAGCAACCTTCTTACGCGTGCTTATATTCAAAGCGAAATTACTGGTCAAATTAAAAGTAGCTTAAGCCTACCAAATTTTTTTATCAAATGACTAGTAAATTTTTATATGTAGTAGTACAATATCATGTACTATAATATATGAACCTATAGTACGTTATGATACATAAAAATAACCACAATACATGCGCTATATATGCGTGTAAAAAATGCACCATTTGCGGTTTTTATGAAATTAAATTTTAATTTTTCCGGTGACTTGACATTTTCTTTACAGAAAAAGATTTCGCAGCTCAAATGCTATACTGTCTAGGTGGTTTTATGAACAAATTATCGATTTTCATTAAATGACGAGGAAAAATGCTTTTTGTCCATAAGAGCCTATCGAGGGGGCATAGTAAGCACTTCAGTGTGCACAAAAAATACTCTTAAAACAATCTCTTGTACTCTAATGTACTGTCTTATACTCTCTTGTGCTCTCGTTACTCCCTTAAAAGAAGAAAATATAGAGAGTATAAAGTGTACATATAAAAATACAAAGAGTACATACGAGAGTACAAAGAGTACATATAAGTACAAAGAGTATATTACGTAAAAGTGCAACACGATTATTTAAATAATTTTAAACCCAAGCAGCCGGGGGATACGAGGTCCACGCATATTAGGGAATTCCGTAGAAGTGCAACAAACGACAGTAGTAAATGTACCACTATAGGGAGACAGATAGGTATCAGGTTACACTTCCGGTGTCATCTTCAAGTGGGCACTTGACTGAAGTGTTTATATAAACATCTCTTATCTTAAGTGTTTGTTTATATAAACAATAGCAAAACAGTAGCAAAACAGTAGTTAATTAGTGTTTATTTATATAAAAAATGATTAATAGCCTATTGTTAATGAGCTACTGTTAAAGTACCCACTTGATGGCGCCGTAACCTGATGCCTGCTGGTGCGCTATACCACTCCTTTAGCTTGAGCGCGCTGGAGGGGGCGGACTACGCTATACCCGTCACGCGTGTGCTGCTAGCTGACTGAGCGCGGGACTGTGGTGGCTGTTGCGGGCTACACTATATCGGGCACGCGTGTGCTCTCTCCGGGCGGTGTGAGCGTACTGCTGTGCGCGTTTGTGTATGCGTGCCGCTTGGCAAGAGTGGGGAGTTTTGGTGTGTGAGAGAGATGAGCAAGCGCTCGCTTGAGTGGATGGGGGAAAAGTACTCTATAGCTATACAAAGCAAGGGATATGCTTGCAGGTAGCAGCGTGTTTAATCGTATTTTTCTAGTCATGTGTGTGAGAAAAGGGGAAACTCGATTATTATTTTTTTCAAGGAGTGGATTGGATAATTTACAGGACGAATGTGAGGTCGATAAATGAAAACAATTGTTTTGGTAAATATCATACACCCCATTTTATTAACACACCATACATGCATACACTGAAAAAAATTTGGCAAAAAAAGCTGACACGATAAGTACATACGCTATGCCGAAAGTAGGGTCGAATGTTGTACCGCGGTTCGGCACATCTCCTGCCCCGTACTGGCACAGCTCCTGTCCCGTAAAAGCATCGCGCGCCCCGAACTGGCACATCTCCTCTCCCGTTAGGGACAAACGCTGTGCCAAAAGTGGGTGGTCTGAAACACGCAGCGAAGGGGGCGCTGACGAACTGTGATGGAAACATACGCCGTGCCAAATTTTTTTCAGTGTACACACACATTTACATAAGTAACACATAATAGTGTACGCAGACACTAAGATTACAATTTTGTTGTCACGGTCGGTGGTGAATGTCGCGCGTAGTGGGCTGTCTGGCATAGTGTAGTATCTTTGAGACTTCCTTTCTTTGGTTGTTATTAGTTTTTAATGGTGGTGGTGACTAGCTGTATCTGGAGTAGCCTTCTTTTTTGGGAAAAGAGTGGGTGTTGGTGGAAAAAGATTTAAAACGGGCAGAATCTTTATCCGTGGAGGAATGGTCTTTTTTATCAACGAGAGGTTGTTTGTCTTCCGGCTTGCCGGTTGGTTTGCTGAACGGAGGGCCCATTATGTTGTCTCGATGAGGATCGCAGTCCTACTGTTTTATCGCAATATTGCGCTTTACTTATATTTATACGGTGGGTGATGGGCATGATGACGATGATGATGATGATGATGACGCAAGTGAGGAAAGGTTCGTACAAGTGAAAAAGCAAATGTGACAATAATGTGTATTTATTGGATGCTTTCGTGTACTTCTTTTTCCAGAATGTGTAAATACAGAGTGCGTAGTTCTAAAAACAATCTATCTACGTCGGTTTCTCTAAAGTTTGAATAACTTAAGCGTTTGTTCACATTAGATTTTAAATTTTCTTTTAGTTCGTCCAATATTTTTAGAAAAGTTATACCGTCAAAAAATGAGTGTATTATATTTTCGTTGTTTTTTTCACGAATGTGTATTTTAATATTATTAATAATTATCTCTACCACCGAATTAACAAATGCCGCGATATTTTCTAGTTGTTTGAATCTAAATTTATACACTCGCGTAATTTTTTCAAGTGCGCAAATGTCTTTAACTGCATCACAATACTTGGTAAAATGTCGATCTTTCTCTTCTTTTTGGGCGTGTCGTCGTCCTCGGTGGCGGTGATGGCGGTGGCGGTGGTGCTGGCGGTATCATCGTCGTCGTGGATTACGCCGTGAGTGACACAGGGACTGCGTCCATCGACGGTATCCCAGTCCTGCGCCTCGTGTTCATAGCAGCTCGAGAAATCAGGTGGTGTAATTTCCCGACTATGGTTGATGGATACGGCTTTTGAGCTGTAGCAGGGCATCAATGAAATGTCGTGAGCGGGTAGGATGATTTTTCTAGGTGTTCGATTCTCGTTGATCAGATATTCTTGAATGGTGACAAAATGTTCCGTGAATTTTTCCCAGCTAGGTTTGTCCATAGTGACGTATTTGTGAGGTGAAACACCGCCGCCAAATTGAATAACAGGGCAAAACTGCTTGCCGAAGTATTGTAAGCCAAGATAGACAAGCTTTGAGTGCGATTTATTGAGAGGGTAGCTCGTGTTGAATATCAGTGTGTCCGGAATATTCTCTTTATTTATTTTAACACTCTTTACGCGTACTTTTAATAAAAAAATACTGTCGGCAACGCACGAGATGCTGATGATGATGTGTTTTTTAGAGAGCGCGGTTCGTACTTTCTTTTTAAGAAAATACTGCTGGCGGTAGAGATGTGGTGCTTTCAGCTGTCGCGCTTCTACTATATTATTCAGCCCGCAATGCCCTATGGTTCTTTATACACGTACGAGCGTGTACCTCCCTCTGCTACTTTGTGCAGTGGGTGGTGGTAAACCTTTAGCCAATGACAGAGCGCTACGTATACATGCCGTTGGAGCGTGGTGGTGGGGGAAGTCATTGTGGGAAAAATTATTCTCAAAGAGAAAGATATCTTTGTTTTGAAAATATTTATCGATAAGCGCGATTTTAACGGTGCCTTTGATAAATCGATGCATATCGTAGTTCAAGAGGTATTTTATTACGCGTGAGTTTATCGGGTTTAGGCACGTACGTGTAGACAAGTTTTGTACAAGAGAGAAACGCGATCTATTCTCAAAGAGAAAGATATCTTTGTTTTGAAAATATTTATCGATAAGCGAGATTTTAACGTTGGCTTTGATAAATCGATGCATATCGTAGTTCAAGAGGTATTTTATTACGCTTGAGTATTCAGTAACAGCGGAAATGAATTCATCAATTTTAGTCACGTACGTGTAGGTAAGTTTTGTTCAATAGAGAGAAACGCGATCAGTGCGTAAATATCGATAACTATTCCAAGAAAAGTCAGGGCTAGACTTGCAAGCAACGCGTTTCATCGTGTTTTTAGTCATGTGTGTGTGAACAAAAATGAAACTCGACTATTATTTTTTTCAAGGAGTGGATTGGATAATTTACTGGAAGAGTGTGGGTTCAATAAATGAAAGAAGTCGTTTTGGTAAAAAATTTTAATCGATCGATTAGATTATTATTAAGAAAAAACTTACGTAGTAAAAATACACAAAAACTTACAAACTATGATTACATAAATTTTTGAAGCAGCGCATACAACCGAGACTGATTACTTACAAACTAAAATTGAATGTTTTTTCTCCAGGGATATTAAATTAAAGGTTAGAAGTACAAAGCCCATAGAAAAGCCTACAAACTATTCATACACACAAAGAAGAAAAATCATTAAAATTAACATCATACATTAGTACAAAGAACGGCGACATCATCATTGTGACATTGGTTTACACGATTGCATACAAAATCCTGCCCCTATGGAAGTTGTCCGCGGAAAATTTTTCACGCGACGCATTTTTTTTTGTTTTCTTAGTTTTTGACCGTGGCCTTTTCTCCTGACATTTTTACAAAACTTGGCAACTAATTTGTCGTTCGCGTGAGAATCGCGCGTAAAGATTTGACAAAAAGTGCGTAAACTACGCCCGCTACACAGAAAATACAGAAACATAATACAATATTCACCACAGACTTTCGAATCGATGCTCTACACCTTTTTCTTGTTCCACACGAGTCGCTTGCAATTTCTTCCGAGTCGGTCGAGATGCCAGCGCGACTTAGGTCCCAGACCGTAGCTGTTAAAGTAGATACCTCTTGCATGGCGATCTATGTAGAATGCCACCCAATGAGATCCAGGTTTATCCGACGTGTCGATATTAGTCACGATGGCTGCGGGAAGGCTCAAGCGCCATGGTATATGATCGGCGGCGTGGACTCCGATCGAATTAGCAGCGAGTCCACTGATGGCTCGTGTTATTTTTCGGGTGTTCATTCTTAAGACAATGATGCAGAGTCTCCGCCAGCTGTGAAGTATATGTTGTAACTATTCGAATCGTTACTATTTGTATCTTCTGCCTCGTAGTCATCATCGTCCGATTTCTCTGCAATCCGCAGAGTTTTTTTCTTCTCCTTGCTGTGGTACTCGTGAAGCGCTGAAAAATACATTTCACTATTCACCTTTTCCTTCGAAGCATGCTGCCATTCTTCGGGTAGTAGCAAGCGTAGCCATTTCTTTATTTGATTAGCCTTGAATAAGGCATAAAATTCTTTTTTCTTTTTCTGCGAATGTGTGGCGCACACGGTGTTTTTTGGAAAAATACTGTTGAACTTTCCAAATGTTGGAGAAGGGTATTTCTCCAAGTTACATATGCAGCGTCCAAGTAGTGTTTCGATGTAGCGGGCCTTCTCCTCACCGCGTACGTAAATTCTTCTCGCCCTTCGGGCGATATTGTAGAGATGTCGATGCAACTGGCGAAGGCTCACTTCCCCCTCGAACCAATGAAATCCGTGAATGTCAACCGCACAGTAAGTATTGGTCTGTTTAACCTCATCCGGCAAGTCATCGAAGCTGCAGGGCGGTTGTACTATCCAGTGATCCGTAATTTTTTTCTGCAGGCAAATGATTGCCACCTCCTTTGGCAAAAATTTTTTTTCGACATCATGGAAGCCTTGAATATCTATTACGTAGTACATGCTGTTTGGAACGCTCGCGCGCAAAAGTGCGGGTATGCTGACGGCTGCGAGAGAAAAAACGAAATGACGCGAAATGGCACAGAGCGTACGTCGTTAGCGCTCGCTCTACTTTTATGCCCCCCACTTTTACGCCCCCGCCGAGACTGGCGCCACCTATAGTGCTGACGTCAGCATTTAGGCACTGAAATCCGATAAAATTTATCGAATGGAGTCGATTTCGAGAATGTTATCGTATTCGGCATAAACAATGCAGTTTATCGTAGTTGCCGGTGCGACTTCGAAGTCTACTTCTATACGCACGCTACCAGACCGCACGAGATTCCAGTGTGTGTGACAGTGAGCCGATAAGTCAGGCGTGAGATCGAAAGCTGTGAGAAAATAGCCCTGTGAATAATTGGTTCTGTTTATGCCGAGACCCTCGTTGAAGAAATGTATACCGGTGCCCGAGTAGAGTGTTTGAAAGGCTTCGATAAACGATGCATTGTTCCCGGTAAAGTGCGGCTGTAATGGTTTGCTCGGAATTTGAACCCCATCGACGTAGAGGAAGAGGTAATTTATGTCGAAGTGTTGAAAGTTGAAAGGATTAAGGCGTCGATTTCCGTTGAACGCTCTGTTATCTACGAAACCGATGATTACGCGTTTCGGCAGTTGGCCTAGAATTGCATTATCGATGCTGTCGCCGTGTATACCGGCGTGAAGCGTGAAAGTTTTGATTTGGACGCGCGTTATGGGATACTTGGCAGTTGCCTTGGCCAATGTATTGGCGTGCGCGATTAAAATACCGAGGTTTATTTTCACGCGGCGAATAATGAGCGTAGCTTCTTTTATCCTTATGCCAAATTGCCCCTCGTCTGTGCTGTCCATCAGACAAAAGGCGTCTTTGCTCCGCACTAGGCGCACGCGCATTTCGACACCATTGATAAGCATTTTATCTTGATTAAACAAGTCGCAGTGCAGATGGCCAATCATAACGAATGTCTTTCCGCCGAGCGTATAGTTTTGACGATTGACGAGTCCCTTGTTAGAGCCCACTCCTTGATTTTGCGGGGTGGCCTCGAAGCAAGCCGGTGTGTCATCGTACCAGAGACTAGCCGTCAGATGAGACTCTTTGGCTGTCGGCGAATAACTCAACAGCGACTCGATGTAAGCTCTGTAGGGATACGCGTTGTTCGGCGGCGAGACAAGTTTTTGATTGAGAAAAATATCGATTTGATTGAACATTGAGTGAAGAAGGTTGTTTACGGGCGCGACTTTTAAATTCACGTCGGGATCGGCGAGCGCTAACGACGTACGCTCTGCGCCATCTCGCGTCACTTCGTTTTTTCTCTCGCATCCGTCAACATACCCGCACTTTTGCGCGCGCGCGTTCCAAACAGCATGGACTACGTAATAGATATTCAAGGCTTCCGTGATGCCGAAAAGAAATTTTTGCCAAAGGAGGTGGCAATCATTTGCCTGCAGAAAAAAATTACGGATCACTGGATAGTACAACCGCCCTGCAGCTTCGATGACTTGCCGGATGAGGTTAAACAGACCAATACTTACTATGCGGTTGACATTCACGGATTTCATTGGTTCGAGGGGGAAGTGAGCCTTCACCAGTTGCATCGACATCTCTACAATATCGCCCGAGGGGCGAGAAGAATTTACGTACGCGGTGAGGAGAAGGTACATCGAAACACTACTTGGACGCTGCATATGTAACTTGGAGAAATACGCTTCTCCAACATTTGGAAAGTTCAACAGTATTTTTCCAAAAAACACCGTGTGCGCCACACATTCGCAGAAAAACAAAAAAGAATTTTGTGCCTTATACAAGGCTAATCAAATAAAGAAATGGCTACGCTCGCTACTACCCGAAGAATGGCAGCATGCTTCGAAGGAAAAGGTGAATAGCGAAATGTATTTTTCAGCGCTTCACGAGTACCACAGCAAGGAGAAGAAAAAAACTCTGCGAATTACAGAGAAATCGGACGATGATGACTACGAGGCAAAAGATACAAATAGCAACGATTCGAATAGTTACAACATATACTTCACAGCTGGCGGAGACTCTGCATCATTGTCTCAAGAATGAACACTCGAGAAATAACACGAGCCATCAGTGGACTCGCTGCTAATTCGATCGGTGTCTACGCCGCCGATCATATACCATGACGCTTGAGCCTTCCCGCAGCCATCGTGACTAATATCGACACGTCGGATAAACCTGGATCTCATTGGGTGGCATTTTACATAGATCGCCATGCAAGAGGCATCTACTTTGACAGCTATGGTCTGGGACCTAAGTCGCGCTGGCATCTCGACCGACTCGGAAGAAATTGCAAGCCACTCGTGTGGAACAAGAAAAAGTTGCAGAGCATCGATTCGAAAGTCTGCGGTGAATATTGTATTATGTTTCTGTATTTTATGTGTAGCGGGCGTAGTTTACGCACTTTTTGTCAAGTCTTTACGCGCGATTCTCACGCGAACGACAAATTAGTTGCCAAGTTTTGTAAAAATGTCAGGAGAAAAGGCCACGGTCAAAAACTAAGAAAACAAAAAAAAAATGCGTCGCGTGAACAATTTTCCGCGGACAACTTCCATAGGGGCAGGATTTTGTATGCAATCGTGTAAACCAATGTCACAATGATGATGTCGCCGTTCTTTGTACTAATGTATGATGTTAATTTTAATGATTTTTCTTCTTTGTGTGTATGAATAGTTTGTAGGCTTTTCTATGCGCTTTGTACTTTTAACCTTTAATTTAATATCCCTAGAGAAAAACATTCAATTTTAGTTTATAAGTAATCAGTCTCGGTTGTACGCGCTGCTTCAAAAATTTATGTAATCATAGTTTGTAAGTTTTTGTGTATTTTTACTATGTAAGTTTTTTCTTAATAATAATCTGATCGATCGATTAAAATTTTTTACCAAAACGACTTCTTTCATTTATCGAACCCACACTCTTCCAGTAAATTATCCAATCCGCTCCTGGAAAAAAATAATATTCGAGTTTCATTTTTGTTCACACACACATGACTAAAAACACGATGAAACGCGTTACTTGAAAGTCTAGCCCTGACTTTTCTTGGAATAGTTATCGATATTTACGTACTGATCGCGTTTCTCTCTATTGAACAAAACTTATCTACACGTACGTGACTAAAATTGATGAATTTATTTCCGCTGTTACCGAATACTCAAGGGTAATAAAATACCTCTTCAACTACGATATGCATCGATTTATCAAAGCCAACGTTAAAATCTCGCTTATCGATAAATATTTTCAAAACAAAGATATCTTTCTCTTTGAGAATAGATCGCGTTTCTCTCTTGTACAAAACTTATCTACACGTATGTGCCTAAAACCGATAAACTCACGCGTAATAAAATACCTCTTGAACTACGATATGCATCGATTTATCAAAGGCACCGTTAAAATCGCGCTTATCGATAAATATTTTCAAAACAAAGATATCTTTCTCTTTGAGAATAATTTTTCCCACAATGACTTCCCCCACCACCACGCTCCAACAGCATGTATACGTAGCGCTCTGACATTGGCTAAAGGTTTACCACCACCCACTGCACAAAGGAGCAGTGGAAGGTACACGCTCGTACGTGTATAAAGAACCATAGGGCATCGCGGGCGGAATAATATAGTAGAAGCGCGACAACTGAAAGCACCACATCTCTACCGTCAAGCAGTATTTTCTTAAAAAGAAAGTACGAACTGCGCTCTCTAAAAAACACATCATCATCAGCATCTCGGGCGTTGCCAACAGTATTTTTTATTAAAAGTACGCGTAAAGAGTGTTAAAATGAATCAAGAGAATATTCCGCACACACTGATATTCAACACGAGCTACGCTCTCAATAACTCGCACTCAAAGCTTGTCTATCTTGGCTTACAATTCTTCGGCAAGCAGTTTCGTCCTGTTATTCAATTTGGCGGCGGTGTTTCACCTCACAAATACGTCACTATGGACAAACCTAGCTGGGAAAAATTCACGGAACATTTTGTCACCATTCAAGAATATCTGATCAACGAGAATCGAACACCTAGAAAAATCATCCTACCCGCTCACGACATTTCATTGATGGCCTGCTACAGCTCAAAAGCCGTATCCGTCAACCATAGTCGGGAAATTACACCACCTGATTTCTCGAGCTGCTATGAACACGAGGCGCAGGACTGGGATACCGTCGATGGACGCAGTCCCTGTGTCACTCACGGCGTAATCCACGACGACGATGATACCGCCAACACCACCACCACCGCCATCACCGCCACCGACGACGACGAACCGCCCAAAAAGAAGAGAAATATCGACATTTTACCAAGTATTCTGATGCAGTTGAAGACATTTGCGCACTTGAAAAACTTACGCGACTGTATAAATTTTAGATTCAAACAACTAGAAAATATCGCGGTATTTGTTAATTCGGTGGTAGAGATAATTATTAATAATATTAACATACACATTCGTGAAAAAAACGACGAAAATATAATACACTCATTTTTTGACGGTATAACTTTTCTAAAAATATTCGACGAACTAAAAGAAAATTTAAAATCTAATGTGAACAAACGCTTAAGTTATTCAAACTTTAGAGAAACCGACGTAGATAGATTGTTTTTAGAACTACGCACTCTGTATTTACACATTCTGGAAAAAGAAGTACACGAAGGCATCCAATAAATACACATTATTGTCACATTTGCTTTTTCACTTGTACGAACCTTTCCTCACTTGCGTCATCATCATCATCATCATCATCATCATCATCATCATGCCCATCACCCACCGCATAAATATAGTAAAGCGCAACACTGCGATAAAACAGTAGGAGTGCGATCCTCATCGAGACAACATCATGGGCCCGTTCAGCAAACCAACCGGCAAGCCGGAAGACAAACAATCTCTCGTCGATAAAAAAGACCATTCCTCCACGGATAAAGATTCTGCCCGTTTTAAATCTTTTTCCACCAACACCCACTCTTTCCCCAAAAAAGAAGGCTACTCCAGATACAGCTACTCACCACCACCATTAGCAACTAATAACAACCAACGAAAGGAAGGCTCAAAGATACTACACTATGCCAGACAGCCCACTACGCGTGACATTCACCACCGACCGCCACAACAGAACTGTAGAATTTCTTAGTTTCTGCGTACACTATTATGTGTTACTTATGTAAATGTGTGTGTATGCATGTATGGTGTGTTAATAAAATGGGGTGTATGATTTTTACCAAAACAATTGTTTTCATTTATCGACCTCACATTCGTCCAGTAAATTATCCAATCCACTCCTTGAAAAAAATAATAATCGAGTTTCCCCTTTTTTCACACACATGACTAGAAAAATACGATTAAACGTGCTGCTACCTGCAAGCATATCCCTTGCTTTGTATAGCTATAGAGTACTTTTCCCCTATCCACACAAGCGAGCGCTTACTCATCTCACTCACACACCAAAACTCCCCACTCTTGCCAAGCGGCACGCATACACAAACGCGCACAGCAGTATGCTCACACCGCCCGGAGAGAGCACACGCGTGCCCGATATAGTGTAGTCCCGCAACAGCCACCACAGTCCCGCGTTCAGTCAGCTAGCAGCACACGCGTGACGGGTGTAGCGTAGTCCCCTCCAGCGCGCTCAAGCTGAAGGAGTGGGGGGCGCCATGAGTGGTATAGCGACCCAAGCAGGCATCACTGACCGCTATAGCGCGCCCAGAGGTATCAGGTTACGGCGCCGTCAAGTGGGTACTTTATCAGTAGCTCATTAACAATCGGCTATTAATCATTGTTTATATAAATAAACACTAATTAACTACTGTTTTGCTACTGTTTTGCTACTGTTTATATAAACAAACACTTAAGATAAGAGATGTTTATATAAACACTTCAGTCAAGTGCCCACTTGAAGATGACACCGGAAGTGTAACCTGATACCTATCTGTCTCGCTATAGTGGTACACTTACTACTAACGACAATACGATTATTTAAATAATTTTTTTCAACGCGTGCATGAAAAAGTCCCATTTTCTGCGTAGAAAAGTGAACGGAAAATCGAACATTTCGAGCATCTAGCGAGGCCTCCCGTAAGAGCGGGAGAAAAAGACGTTATTCGGCATAAAAAAAGGTTCTAAAGTGACTTTTTTTTAACTAATTGGATACAAAAATACTATATTTGCCCGGCGAGCGCATAAGTTTTTGCGCCCGCAATTCTGAAATTCCGTAAAACTGCAAAAATTAAGCTAAATCCACTATCAATTTGTGACTGCATGTTTTTTATGATTTTTTTACTCAGAGATATATCCAGTATACTATTTTTATTTGAAAATGAACATCTTCACATTCGCACAAATTTGTATCAGATTTTTGATTATTCTTAACAAGTTCTTTCATTATTTATTACTTCGAGTATTTCGTTGTCGTATAAAGCAAAAATCAATTTAGCCTTGCTTTTTAGGCACAAAATCGCTGAAAATCAATACATAAGTTACAAAAAATATGGTATGCACCTAGGATTAGTGGGCCTTTTGACTTCGTGTGTTTGTAGTACGAACCATAAGTGAGCCAATACGAGCCGAAGGCGAGTGCATTTGGCGAACCGAAGACGAGTCCATACACGGCCTACAAAGGCCCACTTTGTTCCCTATGTACATAATATACTATTTAAATCTAAGTAGCTCGAGGATACGAGGTCCTCGCATATATGAGAGTTACGTAGACGTGCAAAACGATTATTTAAAGAATGTTTAAACCCAACTAGCCGGGGGATACGAGGTCCACGCATATTATGGAATTACGTAGAAGTGGAACAATAAGCTAAACTATTATTTAAATAATTTTTAAACCCAAGCAGACGGTGGATAAGAGGTCCACGGATATTAGGGAATTACATAGTTGTGCAACAATCAGCAATACGATTATTTAAATAATTTTTAAACCCAAGTAGGCGAGGATACGAGGTCCACTCATGTAAGGGAATTACATAGACGTACAACAATAAGCAAGACAATTATTTGAATAATTTTGAAACCCAAGTAGACGGGAGATACGAGGTCCACGCGTATATGAGAATTACTTAGACGTGCAGTACGATTATTTAAATAATTTTTAAACGCAAGTAGCCGGGGGATAGGAGATCGTTTTTGTACGTCTTTGTAATTCCCTTTCATGCGTGGACCTCATATCCCCCGTCTACTTTAGTTTAAAAATTATTTGAATAATTATTTTGCTTATTGTTCTACTTCTACGCTATTCCCTAATATGCATGGAACTCTTATCTCCCGGCGACGTAGGTTTAAAAATTATTTAAATAATCGTATTACGGATTGTTGTACTTCGACGTAATTCCCTAATATGCGTGAGCCTCTTATCCCCTGCCAACTTGGGTTTAAAAATTATTTAAATAATTGTTTTACATATTGTTGCACGTCTACATAATTTCCATATATGCGTAGACCTCGTATCCCCCGGCTACTTGGGTTTAAAAATTATTTAAATAATCGTATTGCATGTCTACGTAATTCTCATATACGCGTGGACCTCGTATCCCCCGGCTGCTTGGGCTTAAAAATTATTTAAATTATTTTCTTGCTTACTGTTGTACGTCTACACGGAAAAAAACCGCTGCCAATTCATTGGTACGAATGCATTCATAATGCTTAATTCATAATTATAATAGATTATAATAGATATCATTTTTAAACATTTTAATTCATTTTGTTGGTTGGTTTTTAAAAATTTTAAAAAACCATCGGATGCCTACTCAATGACGTTTCCTCATTCCACACCACCTAGCGGTAGATATCACTGCGCGTTTTTTAGAAATAAAATATAAATCTTTTTTAATTTAGAGATTAAATTATTTTTTGTAACACATGAATGATTTTCTGCCTTTTCCTACATAAAAATATGTTCTAAAAAGTGACTTGTTTTACCTATCGTGTAAAGAAATTCATTCTCTCCCTCTGCTCTAAAATTATGTAAAATCGCGAAAATGAATTTAGCCTTGCTTTTTAGGTTCAAAAACGCATAAAATGGAGTTATGAGTTTTTAAAAAATAACACGTTTTTGTTTTTGATGATAACTAAAGAACTGTTATAGATAGAAAATTAATCTTTTTTAGAAAATATAGGTATTTTAATTCTCTTTCGAATGCCATCCACCCCATTCAGATACATAGAACCGTTCTCGAGAAATTACGATTTTAAAAAAATGTCAAAAAATTTTTAACCTCAAATATCTCTGAAATTTATGGACCAATCATTTTGCTCAAAGAACTCGACCGAGAACTATAAAAAATCTACCTCTAAGAGGAATTTTGAAGCCATTAAGTCAATTTTACTCTTGTAATCGTTGGACATACAAAACTGATTTTTTTCATTTTTCAATCTTTTACTCAAAATCTAGCCTACAGAATGTATTCAAATTTTAACAGATTATAGCTATTTCTATTCTGTATTATCACGATTTTTCTCAAAAAAATTGACCGTTAAGTTTAGGAGTTATAAGCTTCTAAATAAAAAGCACGTTTTTGTTAAGAACAAAAGAACCGTGATAGCTAGAAACTTTTTTTTTTAGAAAATATAGGTATTTTAATTCTCTTTCGAACGCTATCCATCAGATTCGAATAACTCGATCTTATCATTTAAAAAAATCAAAAAACAGTTTTGAGAAAATCGAAAATTTGAAAAAAAAAACAAAAACGGATCGCCCCAATCAAAAAACGGATTTTTGACCCGCCATCACGCAAAAAAAACAAAAAAAATGAGACCTGTCCGGTCAAAATCGACCGAGTAGAAGCTGAGATCCAGGCGTACACACACACACACACACACACACACACACACGCACACACGCACGCACGCACGCACGCACGCACCCACACACACACACGCACGCACGCACGCACACACGCACGCACACACACACACACACACACATCCATACAGACATTTTTCAAAAACCATGTATTTTGATTCCTAACACCTCGGAACACAATTATAACATGTTTTTACAACAACTCAAAAATTTACTATCACAAAGCTTCCTCTAGGAGGAAGCAATTTACTATCACAAAGCTTCCTCTAGGAGGAAGCAAAAGTAAATCCTACTTTTTACACAGTTGATTTAACTTATAAAAGCAAGTTTATTTTACTTTCATAAGTATCAGTAGAAACTGCTTTTAAAAAACGTACAATTCACTTTTTAGTAAGGTAAGATTGGCATTATGCTTTGATATGCATTTTCAATAAAAAGTAGTTTTTACTTTTAAAATTAAGAAAAAGTGAATTCTACTTTTTTTAAAGCAGTTTCTACTTTTCCTTACCTAGTTGATTTAACTTCTGCAAAACAGCAAGATTTACTTTTTTTTCCGTGTACGTAATTTCCTAACACGCGTGGACCTCGTATCCCCCAGGTACTTGGGTTTAAAAATTATTTAAATAATCGTTTTGTTGATATTTATACTTAAAGCAACACGTCGTAGGGGCATCTCCGTCAGAGATAATAACCTAGGAGCTGGTTTATAATTGTGTTATCATTTTTTTTCTCCAATCAGATCGTGTGCGATCACGACTGATAATCGATCGTCATAGATTGAATTTGAATAATATAAATATATTGATATTTATACTTAAAGCCACGCGATATAAGAGCATCTCCGCAGGGAATAATAACTTTGGAGATTGTTTCATAACTTTAGTTTGTAATTATCAGGTCGTGTGCGATCACAACTGATATAGGATTTGATTTTTTCTAAGATAATTAAATAGGTTAAGATAGAATATTAATAGAATTTTCACACATCTGTATACGCATTTTAACATATTGGGCCATGTACCAGCATGGCTAGTATGTAATAAAGAATCATTGAATCACATACCTAGTCTCAATATTTCTTTCACACATCACCAAGACCTGTCCCTCTTGTATATATATATATATATATATATATATTTTGCTTCCTCCTAGAGGAAGCTTTGTGATAGTAAAAAAAAATGTGTTAGAAATGTTATTTAGCAAATTTGGAATCGAAATACACTATTTTTAGAAAATGTCCGTATGGATGTGTGTGTGTGTGTGTGTGTGTGTGTGTGTGTGTGTGTGTGTGTGTGTGTGTGTGTGTGTGTGTGTGTGTGTGTGTGTGTGTGTGTGTGTGTGTGTGTGTGTGTGTGTGTGTGTGTGTGTGTGTGTGTGTGTGTGTGTGTGTGTCTGTCCGTATACGCTGATATCTCATGATCTATTCGACCGATTTTAAAATTTAATTTTTTTTCTCTTTATAGCCATTTTTTGATTTTCAAAATTTTTATATTCGATTTTTTTAATATTTAGAACAAATATTGTTTATATATCATGAATTCTCTGCATGTAGGATAAAATTATCTACAATTTAAAAAAAAAAGTCGGTAGCTATATTTCGTCATAAGTTATTGATGAAAACGTAATTTTTTGTAAATAGGTTATATTTCGAAATTAAAAAAAGATATTAACATGAATATTTTTTTGGTTATAAAGGATATTAAGTACTATAACTTACTAAATTTTTATGTTTTTTTATTCATTATTTTTTGAGAAAAAAAATAATTTATAAAAAAAAGTGATTTTTTTTGTCGTTCAATAACTACAGTAAAATTGGCTTAATCACTTTGAAATTCTTTGTAGTGGTAGATTTTGTATACCAATCGAGTGAGTTCTTTGGGTAAAAGGATTGAGCCATAAATTTCGGAGATATTTGAGGTTAAAATTTTTTTCAATTTTTTTTAAAATCGTAATTTCTCGAGAACGGCTTTATGTATCTAAATGGGGTGGGTGGCATTTGAAAGAGAATTAAAATATTTATATTTTCTAAAAAGAAAAATTTTTTAGTTATCACGGTTTTTTATTATGAACAAAAATGTAAAACTTGAAAAATTGAAAAACGAAAAAAAAAATTTGTCTATCAAATTTTTTAAAATACCTCATTTAAAGTACATTTAAAATACGCACACATATCCGAAAAACAATCGAACAGACGACGACATGCGTGAGTAACTGAAGAAGACGAATATTCAGCAAAGAGAAGTCGATCGAATCGTCAAATCATCGTTATTAAAAAACGATGGTCTTGTACGAGATGTAGAATCATTCTCTGGATATTAAGGTGGCTCATGCGTTTGGTACCGTATCAAGTCGGGGCCCCGCAAGGGGCTTCTTTATTATTGCCAAATTAAGTTAACGTATTTTACGTAAATTTATTGTAAATAACTTCTAAATGTTCAAACAAAAAAAAGATTTTATAAATAAGTAAAAACTTTGCTAATTTGTCGCTACATTTATATGACTGGTCGCAGTGCGCATGCGCAGTAGCACATTTGTAACGTTTATTGTTAATATCTTTTTTGTTTGGTCGTTAACCTATAATTCTGATGATATCATTAGATTCTTCACAAAAAAATCTTTAATTTCATATATTGTACATTAAAAACTGCTTTTTTACAAGTTACTACGAAGCAATAAACTGTTCATTCCCATAAGGTTATGTGTTAAACGTACCTATTTATAAACTCAGTTTTTTCGATAATTTGGTCGTTGACCTACAATTTTCTTAGTACAGATCGAAAGTTTAATGTCTAAAGAACATATTTCTTAAGTTTAAGATGTATCTGCTTTTTTATAAGAAATCGCATGAGCCACCTTAAAAGAAACAAGCTTACTCTCTAGCACGACACTAGACGAATCCACAACATTCGATGTTATTTATTTTATAGTTTAAAAATATGAATTTTTCTTATGAAATTTTTTGTAATCAATCTCAAAATGTAATAATAGCAAAATATTAAATAAAATGAATATATTGAACTAACATGTGAATAATATTTATATAAAAAAATTTATTTATAAAATCCGAATACAACATTTTTTATGGAATAATATATAATTATACTATAATTTTTACAGAAATATAATAGAAAATAAAATTGCTTTACTGTATTGCATGCTGTGCCGCATGTGCGTTATGTCTCCCATACAATCATTTTTCTTGTAAACACAATCAAAGAACAACTTTAGAATTTTTTTTTTATTTCGAACCAATGTACGACGAGAAGCCGTTGACAGTGGACTTGAAGAAAAAAGAATTGATGAAGAATAGAACGTGAAGAAGATTGTTTTCCATTCATATAAGAATTAAAATCACAAACAAATAAATTACAAATGGAACCTCAATGAATAGCCATGAAAAAATTACAAGTTAATATTTTCCATAAAATTTTTCAAATTTTTTTCGTGAAAAATTTATATTTCGAATTTTAATTTAATAAAAGGAATCAAAAAATTATTTTGAGGAAGTTACGTGCCAATGAATTGGCAGCGGTTTTTTTAATAATGTTACTTCGTAGTTTAAAATATAAATAAACTAAATAGAGAGAAAACGTTTCACTACGTTGTTCCCTAATATGCTTGAACCTCGTATCCCCCGGCTACTTAGGTTTAAATATTATATTGTGTACCTAGGACATACTCTTTGTACTCTTTGCACTCTCGTATGTACTCTTGGTACTCTTTGTACTCTCGTATGTACTCTTTGTACTGCTCCCTCGATAGGCTGTTATGGAGAGAAAAGCATTTTTCCTCGTCATTTAATGAAAATGGATAATTTGTTCATAAAACCACCTAGAGAGTATATATAGCATTTGAGCTGTGAAATCTTTTTCTGTAAAGAAAATATCAAATCACCAGAAAAATTAAAATTTAATTTCATAAAAATTGTAAATCGTGCTTTTTTTACACGCATATATATCGCATGTATTGTGGTTCATATATAGTACATGATATTGTACTACTATATATAAAAATTTACTAGTCATTTGACAAAAAAATTTGGTAGGCTTAAGCTACTTTTAATTTGACCAGTAATTGCGCTTTGAATATAAGAACGCGTAAGATGCTTGTTTTCGAGAGCCCGTTTCCTCGTGCACCCAATCTATTTCAACTTTTAAAGGTGGTTCCTTTATGTTCGAGTAAAGCTTATTTAATTAGTAACCCCTATTTTCTGTGAAAAATCGTGTTTTTTTTTTGTGTTTATACCTCCGTTTCATGATTATGTATGGATGTCAGTATATGTAAAACATCAGATTAATTGATAAATAAGGCACTACTATTTCTCTCCCGTGTTATTAGAAGTGCTTGAGTGCAGAATTATTTGTCATAAGAAATAATGTCCAGGATTATTTGAATTAGATTTATATTGTTTTGTTGCACGAGTTAGCATCATATTGCACTGTGAGTTTGAATAGGAAACATATTGTATTCACCCGAATTGGAATTTTAATGCACGGAGTTGCGAGTTAGAATTATATTAAACGAAATTTCGATTTGGAATTATCTTGCATAGAATTTTGAGTTAGAATTATGTTGCACTCTTCCGTGAGTTAGAATTATATGAACAGGAGGCGTCGATATATAAGAAATTATACAAGAAAAGTGTTTTCTCGTCCGTAAAGTTGACCTTGTAAATTACGTTAAATTATAGACTAAATATTTGTTCATGATAGTATCGTAGAAACAAATTTATAGTAAAGGTATCGGGAAAGATGAAGGAAGACTTATTATAACGGAATTAATCCATCTCAAATCGAACTTATATGAGGCGTTGCACGTCAACTGCCCCAGATCGGCGCACGAGTGCCAAATCGTGCTATTTCCAACTCATCTTTATGATACTAAAATGTACTTAAAAAAATTGTTTGATAAGCGTTTGCAACGTGCTTTTTCCTCAGCTTTCCAATGGTACAGGCAGTTTTTTCGAAATTTTCCATTTTCACCTTCAAAAACTAGAAAACATCTTATATCTCAAAAACCGCGCTGGGGCAGTTGACGTGAAACGCCTCATATGTATACACACCCGATTATGGTCATATCACCAATTATTTTCGAATTTACGGATATTATTCTTCTCTTAAAATGATTTTACACGTATTTTTTTTTTTATTTTTCGATTGCACTAAAATTGTATAGTACTTCTGGAAGTTTAATATTGGTTAATCACCAGTAATCGTTTTGCGTCCATTTGTTCCATTTTAAATTTCTAAAAACAAAAAGTTGATGTTTGATTAAAATTGTGTCACAAGACTGTTTTCCGCTGTTCAAAATTTTTTTCTTCTATTGTATATGTATAATCTATAGAACTCGAAAAAATTTGTTTCAGTGGTGTGTCTGAATTTTTTTTTTTCGTTTTTACGACTGAGTTATAGGAAAGTTTTTATAGAATTTAATATATAAGGTATTTTATTAATATTATATATTATGAACTATCACATTCTCTATTTTATTTTGATAACTTTAAGCTTTCATACCTTAAAATTTGTTCTTCTGCTGAAAATTTTGCCTGGATTACTAAACCATAGTGTTATATAGATAGTATTTAGAGTATAATTCAATGAAATTTGTGAGGTCGGCCACAGGGACTAAATTTCAAGTTATAAAATTTTTTTTATAATATAAGATAATTTATAGGATTTCCCGGCAGTATTTGTACTGATGAGTTCAAAAACGACAGAAATGTACAATGCCATGTGGGGAAAACTTTTTGAACTGATACCGACATTGAAGGATAACATCAAGTTGATTACAAGTGACTTTGAAATGGCCCAAATTAAAAGTGCCAAAGCAAAGTTTCCGAATGTAACAGTTTCGGGCTGCTTATTCCATTATAAGCAGGTGATTACCTTTTAATTATCATCGATTTATTATTATTTAAGTAGCTGTAAGTAGTTACATAAGTGAGCGTTATGTTCCTGCCTAATGAAAAAACTCACTATTCGAACTTAGTTGAAAAATGACTTATTTTATCTTTGAAATTATTAGAAAACTCATTTCTTTTATTATTCCTTCTAAGATAATGCATTTTAAGTTAGTTTTTTAACAAAAATTTTCATTAAAAAATTTGGTTAGAATGTGCACATAGAATGCAGTTTACCCCGCAGATTTGCTCCTTATCCTCAAATATCACATAATAACTTGCAAATTTTTAAATGTTTTACTAACAACGGTGCCTTTTTAAATTTATGGTTAATGGATATCAGTAATAATTGATAAATAAATATTTAATGGAAAGAATTAAGAATTAATAATAATACTATTCCAATATTTGAGTAGTATAGAAACAAGTTTATTTATGCATTCGAAACCCTAAAAGTAGCAGACCACAACGCACCAGCTGGTCCTAACATGTAGCGCCATCTAAATCATATTCAAACGACAAATATCGCCACAGTCACTGCCCGCGATTTATATAAGCCTATATTCTTTGTTTGACGGCAATAAAACTAATGTAAAAATTTGAAGCCGCTTATGAACAAAATTACAACAATTTACAGAAATTCTACTTATTTAACACTAATTTTGTATACAATTGTGAGAAATAGGTTAGCGAAAAATTTACGGTTACGAAAAATGTTGCGCGGACGTTTTTCTTACAATTTAGGCTAAAATTATTGTCCAATAATGAATATTGTTGTAAATTTGTAATAACTAGTACGAAATTAAATAACCCTGGTCTACTTCCACTTGAGAAAGAGAGAAAATAAAATTCATCTGCCCACCAAATAAGCAATATAGGCTTGGCGGGATCTTTACGAAAAATGTGGCGCCGACATTTTTCTTACAATTGCATACAAAATTATCGTCTAATAATTGAAATTGTTGTAAATTACGTCAAATATTATAAAATTGGAGTCCTCCTTTCGATTTCCACCTGAGGATGCCGAAAAATTGGAAAAGGATAAACAGCCAATATGCTTTACGGGATCTTTACGAAAAAGGTTGCGCTGCAATACTATTTACAAATGTCGCCCCGATAATCATTAAATAATAATTAAAATTATTGTAAATTGTGATAACTATTATTGAATTAAATGTCCCTTTTCGACTTTCCCTTGAGAAATCCTGAAAGTAAGACAAATTTGCGCATCAAATACTCAATACAGGCTTCGTGGGATCTTTACGAAAAATCATACAAGGACGTTTTTTTTACAATTTTAGTTAAAATTATTATCCAATAATGAATATTGTTGTAAATTTGTGATAACTATTACGAAATTAAATAACCCTGGTCTACTTCCACTTGAGAAAGAGAGAAAATAAAATTCATCTGCCCACCAAATGAGCAATATAGGCTTGGCGGGATCTTTGCGAAAAATGTGGCGCTGCAATACTTTTTACAAATGTCGCCGCGATAATTGTCTAATAATAATTAAAATTATTGTAAATTGTGATAACTATTATAGAATTAAATTTGAGATGATGACTCGTACGTGCCAAAGTGTAAATTTTGAAGTAGGTTGCAATAAAACGATCATCGAGGAAACAAGAAAAATTCATTTAAAACTTCGTTTATTGGCCGACGTTTCGGTACTAATGTCAATACCTTCATCAGGGCTAAGAATGGAAAAAATACATAGTTAAAGCATATATACAGATTATTTTAAGCAAAAGAACCCATTAACACTTTTTTTGGCATTTTACTAACCTAATAAATTAACGAAAGTTTACACCATGGTTCGTAGACAAACATAGGTGACGTCGATCATGTAATGATATAGCACATAGTGCAACGTCTGTGAGCGGATTTTACTTAACTAGAACAATTTGAAAAGAATTCGAGTCTGAAAATTTGATTTTAAGTTAACGAAAATTAAAATTTATACGAATATAGCAATAAACAGCTAGAGCTCTTACCCATCCTGCACTCTGGAGTCCCATTTTTCGACAATGAGAGAAAAGCAAAATTTCCAGGATTTATATACCCACAGGGGGACGTTAATTTTCGCAAATTTAAATTAAAAATTTTTGAGAGTGGGAGAAGAGGGAGCGCGCCAGCAAGTAGCGTACTGGAGATCGTACGACTAACAGCGTTTATTGTTATTTTCATTATTGCAGAAGTGTCTATTGGTTGTTTGAACGGATTTTTTATAAATGTACTTGAGATTCTTAGTGTCGTCCATTCGATTTAGGCTGTTATTTTGCGAGTGTATGTGTAACATTTCTGAAAAGTGCGCTTATGGAAGTTTGTTTCGGTGTCTATTATGTGTGTATTCTCAAAATCTATTTTATGTCCAGTTTTTGGAACGTGCTCTGAGAGTGCGGAGGTCATTAACGATTTTGAGACCGCGTATTTGTGTTCGTATACGCGTCTGTTTAACTTCCTTTTTGAGGTGCCTACGTAAGAGGCATCGCAATCTTTGCAGTTTGTTTTATAAACGACAGATGCAGTTTCGAACGGATCTAGTTTATCTTTTCCGAGTCTAATAAATTTAAGCTTATTTATGTTTTTATTGATTGTTCGTAGGTTTTTGACATCTTTCATAGTGCTGCATAATTTTTTATTTAAGTCTTTTATGTATGGAATGACTAAGGTCTTATTTCGGTAATCTTGTTTATTATAATTTAAGATATGACTATTATTATAAGAGTGAAGACGTTTTTTAATATATTTTTCAATGAATGTAGGAGGATAGTCGTTTTGAATAAGAAAGGATTTTATTATTTTTAAATTATCTTTATGGAAAGAGATATGTGAAATTTTAATTGCTTTGTCGACTAAACCATAGATAACTGCAATTTTTTGGTGGGTAGGGTGATGAGAGAAATAGTTTATGTATCTTCCGGAGGCAGTCGGTTTTCTGTATCAATTAGTTTTTGCGATGTCGTTATTTTCTCTGATGATTTTTAGATTTAAAAAACTAATGTTATTTTCTGCTTCTAATTCAACAGTGAATTGCAAAAACGGATCAAATGAGTTAAAAGTGTCTAAAGTTTTTCTCACGTTCAAAAATTATTATAGCAGTGCTCTTGATTGTATCAAAGAAAAAGAAAAATCTAGTATAAATAGGAAATTTAATATCGCTTTGAAAAAGAACGGTATACGTCCAATCGATTTCGCAGCGTTTCAAAATACTAACGTCCCTTTAAACTTAGAAAACAAACAGGTGTTTCACAGCCCTCCCAACCCGTTGACTGACAATAATAACACAAACCAAAAAAAAAACAAGTGGCTTTTAAATTTGTCATCGACCACATTACCTACATATGTAACAGAGATTTTAAGATTAGGTGAAACATTTAATTTCACCGCAGATATAGATAAAAAAAACGTATTTTGAATTGTTTAAAGATATTGAGAGTGATAGGTCTAGTAACGATATTACCGATAACATAAGAAAGAGATTATTAAATTGCATTAATCACCATATTAGATCTAAAAAACACTTAAACTTAGAAAACCGAATTCTTAGCAGAAAAATTAAACTAACTAACGATTTTATAAAAAGAAACAAAGATTTACGTTTTACAAAGGCCGATAAAGGCAACATCACTGTAATATTGAATAAAATAGATTACATCGATAAAGTAAAATTCGCGCTGAACGATACAAAATACTATACAAAATTAGATAAGAATCCCCTTAATAAGTTGCAAAAAAATATAAAAAATCTTATCTTAGATTGGAAGAAGAACGGCGTGTTTGAATGTGACTCAAGATTTTCTAATGTTAATGAGATAATCGAAAATATAAACTTGCCTAGAGCTTACGGTCTAACTAAGATACACAAAAAAGATCTCCCGGTCCGCATTATCGTTTCAGCGATCAATAGTCCGACTTATAAATTAGATAAAGCCCTAACTTCATTTCTTTCAAAATACATTCCGAAGCCAACCTCTAACATAAAAAATAGCAATAAATTTAAGCTTTTATTGGATAATCTCATTATTCCACAGGATTACCGCTGCGTTTCATTCGATGTAGTTTCCCTTTTTACGAACCTTTCAAAAACTATCATTCTTAAAGCTTTAGGAAAAAAGTGGCCATATTTTGGCAACCTACTACCTATAAGCAGGAAAGCGTTTCTTAAAGGTGTAGAACTGCTACTCGATTCCACGTTTTTTACGTTCAATGGAGAATTTTACCAGCAGATCATGGGTGCCCCTATGAGTTTTTGTTCTAGCCCCCTTTTTGCAGACGTAGTCTTGGAATTTCTTGAAGATAAATGCTTAGGATCGCTAAAAAATTCGATTATTTTATATAAACGGTATGTCGATGATTGCTTCTTAATTATTAAAAAAGACTTGATTAGAAAAACTTTAGACACTTTTAACTCATTTGATCCGTTTTTGCAATTCACTGTTGAATTAGAAGCAGAAAATGGCATTAGTTTCTTAGATCTAAAAACCATCAGAGAAAATAACGACATCGAAAAAACTAATTGGTACAGAAAACCGACTGCCTCCGGAAGATACATAAACTATTTCTCTCATCACGCTACCCACCAAAAAATTGCAGTTATCTATGGTTTAGTCGACAAAGCAATTAAGATTTCACATATCTCTTTCCATAAAGATAATTTAAATATAATAAAATCCTTTCTTATTCAAAACGACTATCCTCCTACATTCATTGAAAAATATATTAAAAAACGTCTTCACTCTTATAATAATAGTCATATCTTAAATTATAATAAACAAGATTACCGCAATAAGACCTTAGTCATTCCATACATTAAAGACTTCAATAACAAATTATGCAGCACTATGAAAGATGACAAAAACCTACGAATAATCAATAAAAACATAAATAAGCTTAAATTTATTAGACTCGGAAAAGATAAACTAGGTCCGCTCGAAACTGCATCTGTCGTTTACAAAATAAACTGCAAAGATTGCAATGCCTCTTACGTAGGCACCTCAAAAAGGAAGTTAAACAGACGTGTATCTGAACACAAATACGCGGTCTCAAAATCGTTAACGACCTCCGCACTCTCAGAGCACGTTCAAAAAACTGGACATAAAATAGATTTTGAGAATGCACACATAATAGACACCGAAACAAACTTCCATAAACGCACTTTTTCAGAAATGTTGCACATACACTCGCAAAATAACAGCCTAAATCGAATCGACGACACTGAGAATCTCAAGTACATTTATAAAAAATCCGTTGAAACAACCAATAGACACTACTGCAATAATGAAAATAACAATAAACGCTGTTAGTCGTACGATCTCCAGTACGCTACTTGCTGGCGCGCTCCCTCTCCTCCCACTCTCAAAAATTTTTAATTTGAATTTGCGAAAATTAACGTCCCTCTGTGGGTATATAAACCCTGGAAATGTCGCTTTTCTCTCATTGTCGAAAAATGGAACTCCAGAGTGCAGGATGGGTAAGACTAGCTGTTTATTGTTATATTCGTATAAATTTTAATTTTCATTAACTTAAAATCAAATTTTCAAACTCGAATTCTTTTCAAATTGTTCTAGTTAAATAAAATCCGCTCACAGACGTTGCACTATGTGCTATATCATTACATGATCGACGTCACCTATGTTTGTCTACGAACCATGGTATAAACTTTCGTTAATTTATTAGGTCAGTAAAATGCCAAAAAAAGTGTTAATGGGTTCTTTTGCTTAAAATAATCTGTATATATGTTTTAACTACGTATTTTTTCCCTTCTTAGCCCTGACGAAGGTATTGACATTAGTACCGAAACGTCAGACAATAAACGAAGTTTTAAATGAATTTTTCTTGGTTCCTCGTTGATCGTTTTATTGCAACCTCCTTTATAAAAAAATATCCCTTTTCTACTTTCACTTAAGAAAGCGTGAAAATAAGATCAATTCGCGCATCAAATACCGAATACAGGCTTCGCTTGATCTTTACGAAAAATGTTGCGCGTACGTTTTTCATACAATTTTAGCCAATATTATTGTCCAATAATGAACATTGTTGTATATTTGCAATACTAGTAGGAAATTAAATAACTCTGATCTACTTCCACTTGAGAAAACCTGAAAATAAGATCCATTTGCCCATCAAATACACAATAGAGCTGGCTTTGCGGGATCTTTACGAAAAATGTTGCGCGGATTTTTTTCTTACAACTTTAGCTAAAATTATTCTCCAATAATGAACATTGTTGTAAATTTGTGATAACTAGTACGAAATTAAATAATCCTGGTTTACTTTCACTTGAGAAAGAGAGAAAATAAAATTCATCTGCTCATCAAATAAGCAACATAGGCTTGGCGAGATCTTTACGAAAAATCTGGCGCCGACATTTTTCTTACAATTGCAGACAAAATTATTATCTACTAATTGAAATTGTTGTACATTACGTCAAATATTATAAAATTGGAGTCCTCCTTTCGATTTCCACCTGAGGATGCCGATAAATTGGAAACGGATAAACAGCCAATATGCTTTACGGGATCTTTACGAAAAAGGCTGCGCTGCAATACTTTTTACCAATGTCGCCCCGATAATTGTTAAATAATAATTAAAATTATTGTAAATTGTGATAACTATTATTGAATTAAATGTCCCTTTTCGACTTTCCCTTGAGAAAGCCTGAAAATAAGACAAATTCGCGCATCAAATACCCAATACAGGCTTCGCGGGATCTTTACGAAAATGTTGCGCGGGCGTTTTTCTTACAATTTTAGCTAAAATTATTGTCCAATAATGAACATCGTGATAAATTTGCGATAACTAGTATGAAATTAAATAACCCTGGTCTACTTCCACTTGAGAAAGCCTGAAAATAAAATCAATCTTACCATCAAATAAGCAATATAGGCTTCGCGGGATCTTTAAGAAAAATGTTGCGTGTACGTTTTTCTTACAATTTTGCCTAAAATTATTGTCCAATAATGAACATTGTTGTATATTTGTGATAACTAGTAGGAAATTAAATAACTCTGATCTACTTCCACTTGAGAAAACCTGAAAATAAGACACATTTGCCCATCAAATACGCAATAGAGCTGGCTTTGCTGGATCTTTACGAAAAATGTAGCGCGAACGTTTTTCTTACAATTTTAGGTAAAATTATTGTCGAATAATGAATGTTGTTGTAAATTTGTGATAACTAGTACCAAAGTAAATAATCCTGATTTACTTGCACTTGAGAAAGAGAGAAAAGAAAATTCATCTGCCCACCAAATAAGCAATATAGGCTTGGCGGGACCTTCACGAAAAATGTAGGGCCGACGTTTCTCTTATAATTTTAGCTAAAATTATTGTCCAATAATGAATATTGTTGTAAATTTGTGATAACAATTACTAAATTAAATAACTCTGGTCTACTTCCACTTGAGAAAGCCTGAAAATATAATCCATCTGACCATCAAATAAGCAATATTGGCTTCGCGGGATCTTTACGAAAAATGTAGCGGGGACATTTCTCTTACAATTGCAGACAAAATTATTGTGTAATAATTTAAATTATTTTAAATTACGTCAACTATTATCAAATTGGAGTCCTCCTTTCGATTTCCACCTGAGGATGCCGATAAATTGGAAACGGATGAACAGCCAATATGCTTTACGGGATCTTTACGAAAAAGGTTGTTCTGGAATACTTTTTACAAATGTCACCCCGATAGTTGTCAAATATTAATTAGTAGGTAAACTAGGCCGGTTCTGGACCTCCCCACCACCTCACCCATCCACGACCCCCCTCTCCTACCCCACCCCTCGTCTATGGGGCAGGACGTCACAAACCTTCTAGAACATTCGAGAGGCAGGCCCCGCGGTGACGTCATCGAGCCTTCTCGAAGATTGTACAATAGCCCTCAACGTGCGCAATTATGCGACCCTGCAGAAGGTGTCAAATTACGGATAAACAAGACGTCATTAAATATTATTAATCGCGTTCGCCTCACGGGCAGCCCCCTGCCGAATGTTCGATGATGTATCATGCGATAACGTCGCATAATGAATAAGCGCGGATGACCCATGAGTTTCGCGCGCTGGCCTTGCCGTATACATCTCTCTCTCTCTCTCTCTCTCTCTCTCTCTCTCTCTCTCTCTCTCTCTCTCTCTCTCTCTCTCTCTCTCTCTCTCTCTCTCTCTCTCTCTCTCTCTCTCTCTCTCTCTCTCTCTCTCTCTCTCTCTCTCTCTCTCTCTCTCTCTCTCTCTCTCTCTCTCTCTCTCTCTCTCTCTCTCTCTCTCTCTCTCTCTCTCTCTCTCTCTCTCTCTCTCTCTCTCTCGCTCTCTCCCTCCCCCCCCCCCCCCCTCTCTCGTGGATCGGGGGGGGGGCTGCGGTGTGCATCACGGAGCGAAATGAAGAGGTATCAAATTACAGCTGTTTCCCGACAACACCTTCTCTGTATTAGCTTTAAGAAATAGTTTTTATCAACACTTCTTAGAATTTTACAGCTTCAATTGAAATAATAATATTTTGAATGCATGACGAGTTATGAGGAAAGAAAAATGAAAATAGTAATATTCAGTATAAGAACCGTTTATTAGATATAATTTTTACATGTATTTGCGTAATAATTTTACATTCATTGTCCATGATGGTATATATTCTTGATAGAGTACTCCTTTCTACTCGTCTCTTTCAATCACAAGCTCGAATGCATTATTGTCTCCGCCAAAATACTGCAAGTACATATCCCCTTTCTTGAATTCTGCTATCATGTTGTTCAAGAAATCTTCATGATTCCAAAAGAGTCGTTTAATTCAACGTATACTTTCTTTCCGAATTTCGTGTTCATCTGTTTTACTCCAGTAATTTTATATTTCCTTCAACTGCGAGACTTGAAAATTTATGCGTTGGAAGAAATCTTGAGAGTCCAATGCGGTTAATTTCTTGCAGATCCATTTTTCTTAGTCTTTGGCGATACCAACGATGTTCACAGTGTCAGTGTTGCACGAAAACTGCTAGCGAAACTATAGAAACGTTCTGTTTTATAGAGAGGGTAAAAATTCTTAAATCATTCATAGTGGAGGGGATTCATCGTTGTTGCATAATATGTGTCACAGACTATCATAATTTTTCATATTATATTAGCATTAAGTGTACATTGAATACAATCTCTTCTTAAAAGTGGCACTACACTTGCCATATAATTGTGCTCTCGACAACGTAAACAGTTCAAAATTTCTTCATCACTTTTTAAATCTTCAGGCTGCTTATCCCACGCCTGCTCGAGACTATTTGCTCCGAACGTTGTGAGAAATGCCTTAGACAACTGAGCAATATCTATATGACTCATAAACGATAAATGTTCAGTGCGAAAAAATATCTTGAGCGATCTTTCTAGTGATGGAGTATTATCATGATAACATTTTCTGAGCAATAGTACATTCTTATGTGCACAATTTGCCTTATAAGCAAGTCTATGATGTGGGCATAGTTGCTCCAACACATCAAACTTGAGTCTCTGTAGTGATGGACAGCGCATGTCACTCATATCATATGCGTTGAGGTTATATTGTTCAAGCCATTATTTTTTCTACAGGCCTTTAACGTAAACAACACTTGCATCATGTAGCCTATTGCGTAGCACATTTTCGAGTTCTTCATATGGCAATTCGCCAGAGCTCCAGGATAAACCGTGATAATTACGCTCCAACCAGCAGTTTTGACTCTTATATTTTACTGAAAGTCTGCACCACGGTGTCGGAGGCTTGAAGGTTCACGTTTTCATTCAGGGGAACAATGGCTAATTCTTTGACAACAAATTCATTGATGGGTTGCTTGAACCTTTGCACATCCACCACATACTCCATGTTGACTGACTGTTCAGATCGCTTTGCAGGATCTTTTATACCTTCAGCCCCCCTTCCTTAGACTAATTTCTTAATATCCCCACTTATGGGGTTATATTCAATAATACGGTCGTGTAATATCAAGCAGTAGGCTGATGTCTGTGCTGGAAAATTTTCTTTAGCTTCGAATTCAAGACGAACGTCAACTGGAGCCTGCTTCAACGACTCATTCTGCTTTGAACAATCGATGACAATTAGAGGAGCATGCTGTATATACTCTCCTTTCTTGACCATAGGTTCTGATGCCTCTTTTTCATAATACACATTTTGAAAGCTTACATACATATCATATAATAAAGCGTATTGATTTTGATCAATGTTAAGATTGAGATTTCCATAAGGATAGTATTGTGAATTGAGAAATAGTTTCACATTACTTATATTGCAATGATCAAAGCGGCTAGCGTTAGATCCACTTTGTTCTTTACGATTAGTCTGAAAGCCTAGAATAACGAATCGTGGTTTTTCCAGCTGATTCGATGTCTTTACAGTCCAAACATGCTTCGATGTGGTTGGGAGTAATGGATACTCGTATAGCTCCCAACTACGGAAACTCATAGCAATCGATTTTTCCTTCTGTAGGTAATGAAGGAGACGTATTTTATGCTTGTCAGATAATACCACATACGGCATTAACCATTCAATTTTAATTAGATTAATTTTAAACTCTTCTGCTTGCGTTTGCACAATAGCATTTACGTCATTCTTCGATCTTGTTAGAACAAGCTCAAGTTTGCATTGACTATAATTTTACGATAGTCTTCCGCAAAGCCTAGAATCATACTTAGCGGTATGAACACATCAAAGTAGCCAGTATTATTGACGATTTGTTGAGTTTCTCCAATATCAATCCAACCTGCGTTTTCCAAGTTTTGTGAGGATTAAATGATACGAAACCCTTCATTAGACTTGTCAAGCCCACATTTTTACATTTATCAATCTCTACAGCATTAATTTCATATCGAATTTCTTCGAAAAGATGACAGAGGGCGTTGTTTACAAACTTAGTGTTGACTGCAGGTGTACCATCTGCCTTAGTTAATCGACCATGAATATGTAATGAACTACGTGCAGGTAATAGACAGAGGTCTTGGTGCTGTATGGCGATACGAATTTCATCGCTGTTATTGAAAGCGGATGAAGTGTAAGGCTGATGTGAGTGCACTTCATAATGAGCGACAGATTCGTCGAATTCCACGGGTGATTGTACGTTCAATATGTATTCCATCTTTGAAACAGCACAAAAACAGACAACTTATTTTCTTCCAACGTTTCTTTTGACCTTGAGGCCTAGACTTCTTAGGAAGCGAATGTTCTGTGGTGTTAGCTCTTTCACTGCTCGATGATGACTGATCTTCTGGAGACATGGTTTGTTCTTAATATAGCTTTTACTGTTATATACGATTCCCATAATTATGATGCTGCTTTGATGTGTAGTCTAATTGTTCTCCACGAAAATTCACAAAGTTTCCATCTTGGTCGACAATGCGCAACTGTATATTATCGATAGTATGAGCTGTAATTGGTAAATAAATAACTTGTGTTGGAATTTCAATGATCTTATAGCCTGGATGAACAGCTGGAAAAAATTCATGTATCGTATGTACTCTCTGTCCGTTTATATAGGCTCCAGCTGTAATGTTGCACTCAACTCGCAGAGCGTTAACCTTGAGAATAGCTACAGGTAAATTATATTGGTATGCAGGAGTTCGAGCTACAGGTAAATCTGATTCGTGAGTGATATTTGCTGAAAGAGTACGCTGTGTAAAACCTAATAATCTTCCAATAGAATCTTGTGGTTGAAAATCTATCGTATGACTGCACTTTATAGTACTGCAAAGAGTATTATTATTAGGTTTAAGGCTGAGTACTATGCCTTTAGGTGTAAGTATTTCCTGTAGATGGCGCTCAATGTCTTCAATCTCCCAGCTATCTGTCGGTAATGTCACTATCTCTTCTTCGACGTAAAACTTGTTATTTCCGATATCAATATGGGGTATTGAATTGAAGGTTAAAAGTTCAACCAATGCTAGAACGTATGTTTTATTTGCCAGGAGTTCAATTGGTGGAAAGTATTGAGCTTCTAGTATAGATGACGTTCCAGATAAACTTAATCAATGATTGACCCATAACTGCATAATTAATACTGACTATGATTCCAGATAAACTTAATCAATGATTCACCCATGACTGCATAATTAATACTAACTATGTACACCATTTACATCGTTTATATAGCCTCACTCAAAAACTTTAAACAGAGATGTCCACAGTTGTACGAGTTGTAATCTTGATATCTATCGTGATTATACTTTACGGCGCTAACGCCCAGGTAATCCAGAAGTTCTACAGGTGGTTGAAGGTCTCCAAAACTATCAAAGTACACAACGTTATTACCTCGTTTT
Source organism: Torymus aiolomorphi (assembly GCA_036365515.1). NCBI lineage: Eukaryota > Metazoa > Arthropoda > Insecta > Hymenoptera > Torymidae > Torymus > Torymus aiolomorphi. The sequence continues at coordinate 63,852,028 of CM070875.1, read as the reverse complement.
CGATAGGCTATCCAATGTGTGCCAAATCCTCTTTCATCATCGAGATTAACGATCGCTGATTCGCGTAATGTGGACCTTTTGCTGGTAATGTACTTCGCATGAATACACCTCGAATGTATGGAATTTGCATAATACGAGCAAACTTTATCAAATCAGCATCAGTCAGTGCTCTATGAGACAATTTTACATCGAAGTTTTTTTTTCCACGCCCGCTCTAGGGTTTAAGATGGATGCCATAACCTGTTTTGTGTGGTTTAAGGTAGAGACCTTTACCAAGAGCAATAGCTTCCATCGCACTGTTATGTCTTTGACTTTCTTCAAGTTGCCGTTTAGCAGCTTTTGCATCATTTACTGCTTTAGCTATGCCAGCAGCGCCACTTACCAGTGCACCAGTTGCACTTAAACCCGCAAATAATGGAATCAGAAAAGGTAGGAATCCACCGATTTTTCGTGGAACTGGTAGTACACGAGGAATGCGTACTTTGGCTTTACCACCAGCCTTCTTTACAGCATCTCGAGCACTTTTCAATGCAGCTTGAATTACCTTGTATGAATCACTACTATCGGAAATCGGTTTTGAGGCTGCTTTAACTACTTTAGCGAGTGTAGTGGTTGGACTCTTTTTCAGCCCCATACCGAACTTTGATTTTAATTTCATAGCGTTTGTTACAGTATAAGCTGCTGCTTTCTCACCAATATTTGCGTCTTTAGCGAAAACACGTTTCCAGGCTTTATCTGCTAATACTCTATCAGCAGCGTTTCTAGCCTCAACGCTCTCTCGATTCCGTGAGTAGGCAATGTCGTGTTCTTTACAAGCTTGGTCTAAAGGATTAATTCCAGGGTCACTTCGAGCAAGACGCTTTGCAAGTTTAGTCCCAGGTCCACAGTATTGATAGCCAGGCAGATGTAATTCAATTGGAAGTTTATTGATGACTGTATTGACTAAGCCTTGACCTTTACGCGTATTGCGTTTACGCTGCTTATGCTCAATCATGATGTTAACACCTCGGAGGATAAATACATACTAACTGGAAATGTATATAAGTATGATGTATATATACGTTCAAGGTTAGTTTTCTTTGAGACGTCAAACATTGAACATGGAGTTTAAGGAGCAACACGTTAAACTACCTGTTGTGAATTTTGATAAATTAATGACGCAACAAAAATCAAAAAGACGTCATGGAGACTTCCCAATAATATTAGAGCTGTATCTGTGGTCCATCAAACTGTGGCAAAACAAACGCTCTACTCTCACTCATTACTCATCCTAGTGGATTAAAATTTGAAAATGTATATGTTTACTCAAAATCACTGAAACAGCCCAAGTACAAATTTCTCAAGCTTCTCTTGAAGCCTATAAATGGAATTAAGTATTTCCCATTCAAGGATCATGATGAAGTAATATCAATAGAAGCTGTACTTCCAAATTCAATTATCATATTTGATGATGTAGCATGTGAAAAACAAGAAAACATTAAAAATTTCTTTTGTATGGGAAGACACAAAAATGTGGACTGCTTCTATCTATGTCAATCTTATGCTCACATTCCGAAGCATCTAATACGAGATAATGTTAATTTATTAGTATTATTTCGACAAGATGATATGAATTTAAAGAATGTATATAATGATCACGTAAACGCAGATATGTCATATGCTCAATTTAGAGATTTGTGTTCAAGTTGCTGGAATAATGATAAGTATGGATTCCTTGTTATCGACAAAGAGAGGGCACTTGGTAGTGGTCGATATAGAAAGGGATTCGATCAATTTCTTATAAATATAGCTGCCCCAAAGCAAAACCGATTAGTATGATTTCAATTGTTCATCAGACAATATGGCATACCTCAAGCAAGAGGAAAACGTTCTCAATCAAATTGTAAAATCGAGAGAAGCAATTAAGCGAAAGTACAAGCAGTTGAGGCAAGATAAAACAGATGTAGAAAAGGTGTTGGGGGAAACATTTAAGCCTATTGTAAGACCACTTGAAAAACTCGTTGATGCTGCACAAACAGAGAAAAAGAAAGTAATTAAAAAAAAGACCAAAGAGGAGCAAAAGCCAAGTTATGTTCAAGAACTTAGCTCAGATAATGAAGATGAAGAGGAATCACAAAGTGATCTTGATGAAACTGTAAAGACTAAAAGAGTAGACGCATCATTTGAAACAGCTGAAAGCGGACAGGATGATGATGATGAAGAAACAGAATTTGTTAAATAAACTTACCTACAGACCATAGAAAAACGCCCCAACTCACTCGATAATATCTATGGGGTACCAATAGAAGATAATATAATGAAAATTGGTGACTCACCCATAGATTTTACAAAAACTTATGTGAAAGTTCAAAATGTAAACTATCCAAAAACAGCAGGTTTACTTCAATTGCTCTTTCAGAAGCAACCTGACTTGATGCACATAGGTTCCAATGATATTGAAAATTATCGAAAAATCGTAGAAGTGACGAATGCTTTTAGAAGAAATTATAGTGAAACTCAACCTCTGCGTAAGAATAACAGTAACAAATATAAGGACTTCATAGGTCCTTATTTCGATAAATCAATAAACAGAAGTGTTAGTGGCTCAGGCCTCTTACCTAAATATAAGATTGCAAGAAAAGATATGCATATGGACTACGTATACTGGAATGATCCTAATGAATTAGTTGACCGTCTTCGCTTACTCTTGGCTGAATTGGAAGCTGGCAATAAGAGCCACACAAATGAGATTCATTCAATCATTGAAGAACTCAAAGAAGCAGGTTACGTACATTAAGATGTCTTCGAAGAGAGTTCACTTTGATGAGAAACCAGTTATTCATGTGATGCATGTGTGGTCCTATGCCAGTCAAGCAGCACGTCACGGAGAATGGGAACAGATAGTACGTGATCGAGAGCGTTTTCGAATGCGAATTCAGAGGCTATCTGAAATTATTACGCCTGTGCTCGTACATAAATATAATACATATTTGAGTATAAATTGATTGAACTCGATGGTATTGCAGTCAGTTGCAACATGAGTGTCGATGTATCCGGACGTAATCTCGCGCGTGCTAAAGGTAGTCGTGGTCCTCCGGGTGTTGGCTTCAAAGTAACTTCTGACGGAGAATACGACATTGACGGCAAGAGATTATGTAATGTTGCTAAGCCTACCCAATCAGGTGATGCTGTTAATTTGGATACTGTACAGCGCATAGTTAAAATTGAAATCAGAAGCTTGTATGAAGTAACTGCTAGATTAAGAGCAGATTTGGACAATTTAAATGTTATTATTGAGGCTCACAGAGATGAGATGGATGTAAAGTTTTCAAAAATAGAATCTGTAATTCAGAGCTTAGAAGATCCAGCAAGTAATTGAAGAGGTAAAATCTGATAAATAGAACTCCAATTATAAATTTATCACAGTATCGTTCCAGCACTCATCGAAATGGATAAATCAAATAGTACTGTGAACAGCAATATACCATGTACAAAACTTTCTGACAATAGTCAAAAAGATAAAAAAAAGAACGAATCACAGAGGAAAAATTTTATAAATAAATTTTCTTCTAATACTTTTTCCTTACCTGAACGACAAAATTACAAGAGATTTCAATAATTCAGAATGTAGGTCATGCAGCAGCAAGTGGTTAAGGAGCTTCATACACCTGCACGTCGAAATTAGCGACGACGCAATTTTATTGTACGTGGCTTGGATGAAACATGGCAAGCTGATCTAGTGGAGATGCAGCCTTATGCTCGAGAAAACAATGGCTATGGATATATGCTCACTGTTATCGATGTATTCTCCAAGTATGCATGGGCTGTTCCTATAAAGCAAAAAACTGCCACTGATGTCACAGCAGCAATGGAGTCTATCTTGCAGCAGGGCCGCAAACCAACAAATTTACAGACCGATCGAGGCAAAGAGTTTTACAATGCTACATTTCAAAGTCTCATGCAACGATATGGAATTAATCTCTATTCGACATACAGTAATCTCAAAGCATCTATTTGTGAGCGTTTCAATCGAACACTCAAACAAAAGATGTGGATGCAATTCAATCTTACCCAATTTGCTAAAGGAGTATAATAACAGCAAACATCGTACCATTGGAATGAAGCCTAAAGATATAAAATTGGCCAATGAGGCAGGAGTACTTGCGAAGTTTGCTCAACAGGCGAAAATAGTGAGAAAGCCAAAATTTAAGATTGGAGATATAGTAGGAGTTAGTAAGATAAAGCAAGTATTTGTGAAGGGTTATACACCTAATTGGTCAACAGAAATTTTTACAATAAATCAAGTG